>OX457116.1:2460000-3060000 GCA_949752805.1 Deilephila elpenor
ATGGATTTGATACTGGTTGTAAACTTAACCGGCTTATAGTTGGTGGGGAACTTGCAAAACTTTGTCCTTACACTGCAGTGATAGAAATTCAAATTCTTCTTGTTATTATATATAGACAGCCACCGTTGTGCATTTGGTTAGATTCCGGCTGTGAAACAAGAGGTAGCGGCATCGATCCACGTAACAAGACAAATATTTGTGTGAATCACGGGTATTGGTTTCGGGTCTAGGTATTTGTGAGACCGAAAAGTCTCTCGTAGTTCCTGATACCCATGACACAAGACTCGATCTTAGTGTGCGGTCAGGACTATGTATGTGGCTGTTGAGTGTATTTATTTATTTATATTTACCATTTTAAGATTAGTCCTTTGTCGTAGATTATTTATCCACCGGGGGCTTTTCCAATTATAAGACAGTTAAAACTATAATAATAATTTGTACACATTATTTAAATAAACTTGATCATAAATAACCACTTCATATGCTTAAACTACAGCCCAAAATAAATACACAAAGGTATTAGACAATTAAACACTTATTAAAATCGTTTTCTCTAAATACTTAATTAAGAAAAGAATGAAAATTTATCTTCCTTTTTTTTACAAAAAGAGGGAAAATTATATTACCGGGCCTCATTCGCCGCAGGATAAGCAATTTTTAACCCCCAACAGCAGCGTGACAAAACCACCCCGGGGAGTGTAAATTTCTTTTAAACACTCCTCATTATTCGCAATAGCCACATAACAGTTTTAACCCTTCGCACCAGATGGGGTCTTTTGTACCGCTGAGCGAACTTTACTTCCAGTGGGAGCGATGATATACGAGCTATACATTATAGAGCTTATGGCAATTAGGTTTCTAAAGAGTTAGGTACATAGACATTTGTTGTAAAAATACAATAAAAAGAAAAGAAAGCTATGCTTTAACTGATGCCTTGCCAATAGAAAAGTCTATGAGCAGTGGTGGCCGCTTTATGTACCTGCAGTAAAATAAGCAAATAAAATTATTTAAAATAATTTCAAAACTTTTAAATAACAATTACCATCAAATAAAAACGAGCGCAGAATCACCTACGGGTGAAATTAATAAGCGATTCTAATATTTATTTATATTTTGTCCGATCTCGGAAATAAACCAATAAAACACTTAAAAGTCGCTCTGGGTGGTTCCTTACGCAAAGGATAGCTATCGCCATCCAAAGAGGAAATGCCTCCTGTATTTTGGGCTCGTTTGCTCCAGGAATGGAAGGGGGTGGGGTTTGATAAATATAATATTGGAATAATTATTAGAAATTGTATTAGAGACTGTATAAAGATTGTGTATATAAAATTGCAATAGATTGACATTTGAATGTATAATTAATAAACGCATTTTTCATGCTTAAAATAGTTTCAATTTTGACCCAATCTAACATTTTGTCTATCGATCATTGCATAAGGATCAAAATCATTTATTAATTTGTACCATTCGCAGTCCGATGCTTGAACGCATCGCTTGCAGTACACACAAGCCTTACCACAACTGCGTGAACCCGTCAACTGAGTATCAACAAAGCCGCGTTTTATAGTATTAGGTTTTGACAGATATTGCTGAATATCGCATAAAGTGCAGACCCTAGTAACGTTTACAGCCAGATTACAGGATTACATTGTTAATTCAATCTTATATTTTATTGTTTGTAAGTCGTAAATGCTTTAGTTTACGCTGTGGGGTGTAGGGATGATGATGGAAGCTGGTGGGCTAAATCAGAGACATAAATGATGGAATCTTGGCCAGTATAAAACTAGCACTAGCTTCCACTGGTGGTAGGTCTCTCATATGTGACAGGCCGCCTGGGTAAGTACCGCAGTGTCTATTTCTCCCGCCAAACAGCAGTGTAAATACACTGTTGTGTTCCGGTTTGAAGGGCATTGTAGCTAGAGTAACTTGACATAATGAGACGAACACAACACTTAATTCTTCTCAATGTGGTCAGGACCATGTGTGACTGTTGGGTGTATTTATTTATTTAAGTTCACAGCTGGAACTGAGAGTTTAGTTCACACTTCAAGATTTCAGCGTTTTACCAAGGAACTTTTAGACCTATTAGTAAAATAATAGTAGAAATAATAGTATTCAAATATTTAACTAATAAAACTTAAGTACACTGAAATAACAAAAATAAAATACAGAATAGGTATGTTGTAGTCAACTAACATAACAAAAACTCGAACCAAGAAAACGTTCGAGGTAATTTCGTTGGAGCGCGTCCATTTTCCACTGAATCTATTGTGTTGAGTAGCAAAAACAGCGGGCGGTCAACTAATTCGATTCTCCACATAGGATTACCAACCCTTACTACTCCGTTCCAATCAATATTAAACCCTAACTCCATGACATTAAAGTTTAATTTCTCAAACTGTAACTTGCAACAAGAAATCAATCAACTCCAAGCGATTATAGCTTTTATACTTATAGGTATTGATGTGATATTGTCGTAAAGTGTGAACATATTGAAAATGCAAAGAATCTGTGAACTAATCAACTGGTCACGTGGCCGGACATGCTGTGAGGGCATGAGTCATTCTATTTGATATACTCTTAATAGACCAGTTTCTGAATGTATTTTCAAATAAACAATTTGAAACGTTTTGTATTGATATTTATTTCCATTGTGTGTTTTAATTGGTATTAGTTTGTTTTTAAATTACGAATGTGTTGTTGGTTTTTAATTATTTTTACCGAAATTACTGCATATACATATTTATTTATTTAAAAAAAACACTTATTTTACACCTGTGAACAAAAAAATAAATAACAAAAATGAATAAAAAGTAAAAAAGTATACAATGGCGGCCTTATCGCTCGAGGCGACATATTTAAGTTTTAAGTGAGTCATAGCGCAAACAAGGATCGACATAAATTGCAGAGACGAAGGTCACAAAAGCAAGAGCGAATAACACCTCTGACGTTTCAATTTTACACGTGTATAGTTGTTTAACAGCAAAAGGAAATTACGAGTTCTCCAGAAATATTTCTAATGTATCTGAAATCTAATGAATCAAATTAATCAATTGCTAGACTAGGTGGATCCCCCGCAACCGCATAAGAAGCTTGGCTCAATGTCTTACATATTCTAGAACAGATTATAAAATCATACATTACATACAATTTACATCTAAAACCAAGCAGAATATTCAAACACTCCATAGGTCGAAACATAACATTGTGTCAACGATACTCTCTCCCTTCTCCCTCGTACCAAATTGCGATTCATTTCCGTTAAATAAACATATATGTGAACGCACAAACAGAATTGCAAATAAACCTGTTAATCTAATAAGAGGAGCGAGTCGCCACGGTTCATTTGAGAAAAAAACGTCGCGTTTTTTTATCCGCAGGGACGTGACGTTGACAAATATAAGAACATTTCCGGATCTGCGAGTTCGGTGCGGATAATTTGTATTCGACATTTTGAATTTGGAATGTTTGAATATCGAAGTGTTTCGGTGTTTGAGTTATGTCGGATAATTTGATGGTTATTTTGGAGATTTGTTCGTTTAAACTAAGGTATAATTAGATAGAAAGCACCAAAAAATTTATTATAACAAAATGTATATAAAGAAAATAATAACCATCAACTAATCAAACCAATGACGTGTGGGATATCATACGAACACGTACATAATATTATGTGCAATATTATTTTAAAATTGCATCAATTATATCAATTTATAAATCACGGCAAAATGTTTTCCGCTTGATAACTTGAGTCAAGTTTGGATACTAACAAAAAGTATTTTTTAAATATAGCTTTTTTCTGATTATAAATAGTTGAATCTCTTTCCTTTTACCATTTATTATTGTGATCATATTTTCCATCTATTACATTATAACAGGCTCAAAAGAAAATCCAATCCAATGACACAGCATTTTGACTCCTAAGACCTGAATTTAAATTAATTTAAGGCCCCCTTTTAATCCTCTGCAACATTTAAAGGGTTAAATGACATGTCACTCAAATAAATTCCGCTACACCGGACTATCGTTGTTAATTTGATTAGTAATAATTCGGTTACTTTTATTGTAATAGGTAACCCTTCGCAGATGTTACTCGATTTGAACGGTTTAATTAAATTTGTGGGCTATTAAAACAAAGTCGGTCGTTGTGACCAAAAATAATAAGTGTTGAATAATTTGATTAAATGTAGTTATTTTGATCTACAAAGTATAGAACATTTATAGTAAAATAAATCAATAATATACATTAAAATTGATTCTTTGTACTTATTTTCAAACTTACTACAACACTCAAAGACGATTAATCTTAAGTAAATACTTCTATAGTAGAGATATTCTTCTTAAATACAATACTAAGAAACTATTTGATGGCAAAATATGTTGCAACATACTACAAGAAGTATAGGATGATCTCAAGATAGAAAGAATACCGTTGCGACTCATTTGGCAAAGTGTGGCCATATAGTTCATATGGCCTAACCCCTCTCAATCGTACTTTCGTGGTAGAGGATGCCCATGTCCTGCAGTGGGACGTATATGGGCTGATACAGAAAACTATTTTTTATATAGCGAACTGTCCACACCGTGCCCTCAAAAGCTGTAAAGTAATCGAAACGTCGGGAAGTTAAAAAATGTAAAAATTAAACTAAACCCGCGATAAAATCCGTAAAACAATTATTTCATCTTGTTTCATTTGCGTAAATCTAAGAAACTAAAATGAATACTTTTTTAATTCAACTAATATTTTAAACCTAAAGCAACTCCATCCACAATGCCGCACAAACACTGAAAAAGCTTAAAACCCTAAGAAGTAAAAACCCGCGGTGTACAGCCACAAAGCCATTCGATTCAATATCAACGTCATTCCACATTGTCGTCGACGTCTCACGTCTAATCCTACCGCACATTAACGGTCCGTCTGTACGCGACAGCTCTGTTCCATACGTTTGCCAAACATTGTAAGCGATGTAGACTTGCGACTTGAATAATCTACGATGCTGTTTTTTAATTAACTGCGGAAAATAATAAATATCTTATCTCATTATAAGTACCATAAGGACATAAACCCATTGACAACGGCAAAAGAATAACTAACGATCAACACATTTACTTTTGTAAATAATTACCGTTCTATTTTGACTCACTGACTTAGCTGTAGGTAGGTAGGTCTCTCGTATGTGAGAGGCCGCCTGGGTAGGTACCACCGCAATGTCTATTTCTCCTGCCAAACAGCAGTGTAAATGCACTGTTGTGTTCCGGTTTGAAGGACATTGTAGCCAGAGTAACTACTGGACATAATAAGACTTAACATCTTATGTCTCAGGCAGGATGGCGAGCGCAGTGGAATGCCAAGCATTGCCTTGTAATTCAAGGTGTTGTTTGGTTTTGCTACTGTCCATGAGCGGTCGTATCGCTTACCATCAGGCGAATGGCAAGCTCGTTTCGCTATTCATTGGAATAAAAAAAAACTCACATCACCTATAAAATCACATAACCATTTCTGACCATAATATAAGCAAAGACGAAAAGCATATATATTATTCTAAAGTCTAACTCACACCTATGATTACGCAGCCTAATTATCAAATTGAAGTGTCTATAAACTTTATAATGACCAGTTACCCTTAACCACTGTGTTCTTTTCCCTACCACATTAAGGAACAACACGACAAAAAGTCGCAAGTATGTACTTCAACTTATTGTATTAAGTTGCGTCTAAGACCAGCGTCTTGTTACAGTTAATATTAAATTAAACTAAGACCCAAAGTCATTAAGACCCGTCGAATGCATTTGCCGGGTTAACGGCGGGCAATTCGAATGTGGTCATTGTATGAACGACTTGAATGTTTGGTTCAATTATTATAATTAAGGAATTATTGTTATGTGTTGTTTTAATTAATTAGAATAAACATTGTTCTAAATTGGTTGATGTTTGGTAGTTAGTCGTAATTATATAAGCTAAGTAATTATGTAATACTTTAATTATTTTGTGGCGCAAACCTTCAGAATACGTGGAAAGGTGAGATGTGCTTGCTGTAAATGATTTTTATGCTAGCACAGAGTGAGTTTAACCCAACTAAAAGTAATATTCTAAAACGGGAACCTAGTCGAGTCCGGGCATAATTAGGTTGAAACCGAAACGATCCGTGTTCCGGATATACTTAAGCTAAACTCGAAACTTGACGTACGTTTATCGATCACTATGACGAATATCGTAAAATCGTCGCTGCCCTGGCGTATACGAATACCACCTTCAAATTGAAAATATTTCTTAAAGGAATACCTTTAAGAAATATTTTTGACTGCCTCGGTGGCGCAGTTGTACTACGGTACGATTCCTAAGCAAAGGTCTCTGGTTCGAATCTCGGATTGGGCAAAGTGATATTGAATTTTTCTATTCAATATCAGTCTGGAGTCAGGAATTTTTGTACGATATGGCAAAAGGCTCGCCCCCTATCACATCGTGGCTCGGAACCCAGAAGGCGAAACGTGGGTGTCTTAGTATCACTGCCTACCCCTTCTGGGAGGCGTGAGTTTTTGTATTTATGTGAATACCTAATGTCCAACATAATAACAATTTATTTAATCACCGATAGCTTACCAATATCGTGCAATCGACAGACACCCTCTGTAAAAAAGCAGAAGCAATAACCTTATTTCTGTCATTCTAATTCGAGTTTAATGGCACTAGAAAACATATGTTGCGCGGTAATTTGAACACATTCGGATTTGACGACTTTATTAGTAATAGTTTTATTATTAATTCACGTTTGGTATTGATTCGCTGTGATTACTGTTTCGTTAGGTTTAATAAATGTGTTTATAATAGTAGAATTACATTGAAATGTAACTAAGAAACCGTTATGTAAAATAATTATTCCATTAAATATAATGTACAGTTGCATTGCTCATCTTAGTGTTGTCTATTGACAGCCTCCGTAGCGCTTCGGGTCTGGGTTTTTTGAGAACGAAAAGTCTCTCGTAGTTCCTGATAGCCACCCCACAAGATGCGATCTTAATCAGAATCAGAATCAGAAATCATTTATTTGCACAAAATGTAGGTACAATCATAAGTTCTTAAATAATATATAAGTAGTCCCAGTATATTTTGCCATGTGGCATGCAAAAGTTAATATTTCGAGAACTTAAAACTAGAAAGTATGTATTTGACTATTGGATGTATTTATTTTGTTTATATGATTTTTAGTTTGCAGCAGTAATTCAATTATTAATAAATACAATTTGAAATTTGGTCATAAATTGGGTACTTTATAGTTCAATACCCATGAAAATCATTTAAGATTGTAAAATAAATTAATAATTTTAAGGTTCTGTTTAATAATGCTTTGCTTTTGCTGTTCATTATTTCATTAACATATATTTATGCTCACTAACATTTCCTTCTAAGAACTGACCTATTCTAAAATGCATTACAATTACTTATACAGAAAATAATATTTATAATATCCACGCCAATAATAATATTAATTTTATATCCGCCATTATCGTGTATAGGATGTGGAAACTATTATGATCTGACGTTAACCCATACACCACTATGCATATTTTAAGCGTCTTATCGAACACACTTGAAACACAACACATCACGTCACATGAGTTCACAAAGAGATAAACTGCGGAAAGTGGACATTAATTAGCATTTTATTACTAACATTTCTGTACGCAAAGACGAAATTCCGTTCTGGTCTTGTAAGCATTTTTTTTTTAATATTTTAAATGCGTTTTCGCGTGCACGTGCCGAAATTACACAATATTTTTTTAAATGTGATTATCTAGGTAACAAATGTTTCAGTGGTGGATTTTGAACATAATAGACTCGAAACTAGATTGTTCTTACTTGCTTCCTTATTCTGGAATCTGCATATGTAAAGAGGATAAAAAAAAATGCAGTAGAAGGAATAATCTAGTGACGTCACGTGCCGTACCTCCAATACGTTCGTATATCGTTCAGATTACGAAACTATAAAACTTGTATAGGTGTTTTATTATTCAGTAACCATTCAACGTACACAGCAATGCACTTTCAGATAAAACTTCAAACTGGATGGTCAATAAAAACTGTCGAACCGATTGAGCCGTCAATACGGTCATGCAATATTTTATTGTTCGACGTAAACAGTAATGGTGCTGAAGATAAGGCTTTAGTCTTGAAAAGGGATGGGAATATTTTATGAGGTTAGGTTAGGTTAGTGTAAAAAGGACAACACTATAGTTTTATCGAATAGTGTATGAATTTTTATAATATTGGAATAGCAAAATGATATTAAACCTTTTAGTAATTATAAATGTTTCCTTTAAGTAGGACTAGAGATTAATTATATCTTATTGACTACAATACTACAATTAATAATAATGAATGGATTGAAAAATCAGTCATCAAAGAACGAGTATATTACCAATCCTGCCTTGACCAATATCTAAAAACCCCGGATCAAACAAAGGGTTGCTTCTGAAAATAATCTACGTAATGCAACGCAGCAAAAACTGAACAAAGAACAGAAAGATTCACAAATTAATTCTAAACTTCAATCAATCTTGGACATCATAAATCCACTTTAGTATAGCAACAAAAATTTGTCTGCAAAGATAAAAAAATGCTTAATGGACAAACCGAATTGATAGTAATTAATGATGCTGTAGATTAATAAGATCTTGAGTCAAAAGGCGAGTCATAAGTAAATCCGAGAGACAAGGGGACGCGGAATGAGAATGTCACGATGTAATCGTATGGTTGGCGGCGCTAGTGACGTTGATAAATTGACGTCAATGTCGAAGATTTTCAGTGGCATGAGTTGCAAGCGGTGGCGATTGATATCCACATGTGTTTTCCATTCCAATCCATTCGTGCTTCAGATAGTAGGTGTATCGTGGGTTATAAATGTATAGGAGTTAGAATAACATTATAGCTGATTACCCTCCATACTAAAACTGCTTTATTCGTGAGATACGTAGATACTGACAGAAGAATAATACACAGAATTTACCTTTTCTTCCTAACTAACTCAATTCTTACTGGTGGTAGGACTCTCATATGCGAGACGTCGCCTGGGCAGGTACCACCATTATGTCTAACTGTCCAAACAGCAGTGTAAATGCACTGTTGTATCCCGGTTTGAAGGACATTGTAGCCAGAGTAACTACTGGACATAATGAGACTTAACATCTTATGTCCCAGGATAACCAAGGCAGTGGAATGCATTGTTTTATAATTCATGGTATTGTTGGGTTTTGCTACTGTTCAGGAGCGGTCGTATCGCTTACCATCAGGCGAACGGCATGCTCGTCTTACCATTCACTGCAATAATGTTTTTTTATCAAGAACACGGCCAAGCTATATACTATTCAATTTTATTAAGAGAGGGCAATATAAAAAATAAATAAAGAGTGGAAGCCAAATAAAACTAATTAAACATATAAATATAAAAACACAGACATTACATACTTACATAACAAATAAAATAAATACATAATAAATAGACATACATACATACAAATATAATATGTACAAACTGTAAAGAGAATTCAGATGAAGGAAATAATCTATCTCTATCTATATCAGCCCATATACGTCCCACTGCAGGGCACGGGCCTACTCTACAATCGAGAGAATCGATTGAGAGTGGTTATATAGTAGGAAATAATAATAAAATCAATTGAAAAAGAAAGGTAGTGTAATTTACTTCCTCCTTTACGTTAGACCATACTGTCAAGAAGACAAAAGATGTCTCTATCACTAATAGGCTCAACAATATACAGAAACGCACTCCAGTTAATTGTTTACGATGTCGGAATACAAAGTGATTACTCCTGATTCCTCGTGTTTTAATTTGATACATTTTTCAAAGAAAACTCAATTTACTTCCTTTCCACGATGATGCTATTAATCATTTGTCTAGTAACGTATCTAGACTCGGAGATGGGAGGTATTGAGTTTCACTTCTTGTGATTAATATTAATTACAAGCATATTAAATTAGAGCAATTACGAAAATGCACTTAAAAATAATGGAAACATTGTAAAGCATTTAATTACTTTCAACAACATAATTGACAATATTCACGTTAGTTACATTGTTGTTTAGTGTTTATTTTATACTCTAAGTTGATTTTGAACTCGCTTATACAAATTGCGCAAAAACAATTGACCATTACATCTTTTTCCAACATTTTCCGAAACAGCTTACTGATCAAAACACGGTACAGTTTCCGAAATTACGTATTCATTTTTAATTCGTGCGTTTTTCATAAACATTCGCCGTTTATGCAAAATATATTTGCTTTAGCCAGTAAATTTGCATGCATATTTGAGGCGTCGTTTTTGGTGTTCAATGGACCGTGGCGGATATAAATAATGTCGCTTTTTTGTCCGTCCGTTTAGCATAAATACCTCGGGGTCGTGTAATTATGTACATAGCTTTGGAAAAGGTGCCTTTTTAATTCTTCAAATGGTTTGAATATTAAATATTGCTTGATGAAATTATAAGCGACGCTGAGCTGTGTTATTTAGTTTATTGTAATTTATGCAAGACGCTTTAATACTTTGTTGCTGTAATATAAATACTACAAATAATCAAATTACAAAAAGGATCTTTAGTTTACGTTTCTTTTGACAGTGGTACCACCCATATGAAGCCGGTCTATTCAAGATTAAAAATGTGGCTCTACCACTTATAGTATTTTATAAGATCTTTTAAATCGCCAATTAATAGTACTTTTGGTTTGGAACACGATATAGTTGAGAAGAATTGGATCAATTTGATTTCCTAACGCTTTCTTCCACACACATCCACTCTACAAATTTCTATCTATATCTATCTATACCAGCCCATATACGTCCCACTGCAGGGCAGGGGCCTACTCTACAATCGAGAGAATCGATTGAGAGTGGTTAGGCCATATAGTCCACCACGCTGGCCTAGTGCGGGTTGGCGGACTTACATACCGTAGAAATTCTTTAAAATCGCTACGGTATGCAGGTTTCCTCACCATGTTTTCCTTCACCGTTAAAGTGCGTGGTGATTGACTATCAATACACACATAACTCCATACACTTTTACTACAAATTTACCTTCCGTTAATTATCTCCCATCGATAGGCACGCCCCTTTGAATGTTAATGACTACGCTTATGACAGCCTCCGTGGCGCAGTTGGTTAGACGCCGGCTGTGAAACGAGAGACCGCGGGTTCGATCCTCGCACGGAAACAAATATTTGTGTGATCCACAGGTATTTGTTTCGGGTCTGGGTGTTTGTGAGACCGAAAAGTCTCTCGTAGCTTCTGATACCCACGACACAAGGCTCGATCTTAGTGTAGGGTATGTGACTGTTGGGTGTATTTATTTATTAGTTGATACTTTAAAATCTAATACCTATAACTCTATAATAAATTGTTTCATAGACGGAAACACCTCTGGCAAACCGCATCATCATTACCAACCCTCCCGTGCACACGTATGTCATATGTTAAATAGTTAGCAATTTCCGCACTCACCCCACCCAGTCATTAAAATCCATTCGCACCTCTCTATAACTCTAGAAATAAATTCTTTACCTACGCCTAATTAACCGTAACATTTCACACCAGCTCTTCTAACCCTTTGCACATAACACTGAGCTAGTGACCTATAAAGGGCCTTATAGACCCTCCAAGAGCCCCGACCCCACACTTGACAGTTCTTTCAGTTATTCAAAGTACCCTCAAGTCGGGGTAAGTCGGGATAGAACGCGAACTCAGTTGATCTCGACAATGGCGGGGTGTGATGTGTGCAGATGACAATATCAGATGACGGGTTACGGTGTTGATATATTCCTGGTTCATTACAGAAAATATTTTATTACAATTACATTGCATCTGCAAAATGACGTCATAAATTCTGATATATTAAGTATGTTTTTTTTTGTCTTGTTGCCCTACAGTAAATGTTTTAAGCATGTTTTAAGCATGTGGTTGAAAGATTAGATTACACAGACTAAAATGTAAATTTAAATACACCCAACAGTCACATTACGTAGTCCTGCGCACACACTAAGATCGAGTCGTGTGTCGTGAGTATCAGGAACTATGAGAAACTTTTTGGTCTCACAAACACACAGACCCGAAACAAATACTTGTCGTTCCCAAAAATATTTTTTTTTTCACAGCCGGCGTACAACCAACTGCGCCACGGAGGCTGTCGTAACGCCATGGAGGAGTAAAAAAAAACTAACTTTATATCCATTTTTTGGATTCTCTACTAACGAATTTTAACTGAATTTATGTTTGACATTTCGTGGTGTCCAATAAAATGTTGTTTATCTATCCATCCTTGGTATTTGTAATAACAAGTAACTCTACTTCCTTAAAACCTAAACTGATACTACGAGGCCACAAATTTAATATATTATCATAATAAAAACAAGCAGTTTTTAAATAACATAAAATACACATTAAATTACATTCACAACTAACCAAGTTAATCTACAACATAAAGGCGCCCTACTGCTCCCGGAGTGGCTTACTAACATCCTAATAGAGTTGTGAAAGCGTTCTATAAAATTAAATAAAAGGAACCACGTGCAGTGTGGGCGTCTTTGTTACAGGGACCTTGCTTGAATGTCAAGGTTAAGATGTGGGTTTGTTCCACTTACGTCCTTTGAAGTTGTGCTATTATAAAAATAATTGATTTAATTTAAATATACACCTTATTTTTGTAAGGAATTATATAAAAAAGTATGAGTTGTTTTTAAAAGTTTTACAAAGTGACGGCCTTGGTGGTGCAGTTGGTTAGACGTTGGCTGTTATACGAAAGGCCGCGGATTCGATCCCCATTCCGAGTATTTTTTTTGTGTGAACCACAAGTATGGTCTGAGTGTTAGTGAGACCGAAAAGTCGTTCATAGTTTCTGATACCCACGACACATGTTTTGATCTTAGCGTGGGGTCAGAGCTATGTATGTGACTGTTGGGTGTATTTACTATTTTATTTAAGTCAATAATTATTTCCCAAGTCAGTGATACTTTGAGGGTAACATTTTCATGAATCGAATCTTATTCCATCCATCTTTATATAATTTACATGTAATGGAAATTACACATTTCACCAAGATATTCTGAAAATCTTTACGAACATTTCAAAGGTATATAAATTCCACAACCCTAAAGTTATTTTAAAAAACAAATGAACATTTTGTATTTCTGTTACTAATAGTAAACATTCTGTCATAGGCAAATTAATCATTAATAGTGGTTTAATATTCTCAATAGTAATTTAATATCCTCAACAATGTTATCTTATTATTCCGCGCCAAAAATAAATTTCTACGCTGACACAATAATCAAATAATAAACGTATACAATGTTTCAATGCGATACATTGTTTATTTAAATACAGTCGTGTACAATTGGACCTCTTTAATTATTATTGCTTATTTATTAATTTTAAGTTGTATCTATTTTTGTCCCTTCTAATGTTATTCTATATTCGTCTAAATCAATACATTTTAATGTTATGCATGCCTCTAAAATACGTTATGCTACGTAATGTGTTAATTTTTATTGGCTCTTACGCTCGTATACTCATCACCATCATCATCATCAGCCTGTTGCAGTCCACTGCTGGACATAGGCCTCTCCCAAGGTACGCCACAGAGCCCGGTCTGCTGCTTTACGCATCCAACAACATCCATCGAATACTCAAACACTACTTAAATATTATATTGCACTTAACTATGCAAGTCCCACTTAAATGTACTGATTAAGTGGGACGTAAAACACTAGAGTTTCTTGCCCGCTCCTCTCTAAAACCTGTATGTATTGTAGAAAGAAGAACTCGCATTAAAAATAGTTACGCGTGACGGTGCATAGCTTGGCTTAAAAGAACCAAGCAGAGGGAGGCTTTTGTTTACTAGTGGACTAACTATGGCTAAAGAAATTTTTGTTTTTATTGCATAGGTTCGACAAACTAACAAACATGTCACCAGATGGTAAGTGATGAAGCCCATGAACATCCACAACGATGTGTCGCCGGCCCATCAAATCGGGAGGTGACCGGAGAAGAAATGATATACTCTTCGAGTTTTAATACTATTTTTCAAAGCAAAAGTCCCAAAGGGAACGAACCAAACTTCACACAAGGCCAAGGCGAAGGTCCGCGAGATCTCTAGATATTCATAACGCCTGAAACATTTCAAGGTTTATCATTACTGCCACAGCGGAATGGAAAATTTATACCGCGATCTAGCTTCACTGAATTTGCTTTGTTCTCTCATGCATGGCTTACACATCGTTTTAATATTTATTGTTATGTTTAGTATAAAGGAATCTCTGTATGCTGTATGCAATTTATTTATTTTAAGAAATTTCATATTGTTGTGTGGGTTGGAAGGTCAAGGGAATAACTTTACGGTGGATACACGTGGCATCTTGATTTATTTTTGTAAGCGTCAAATATGATCAAGAGCGACACCATTTAGAACATACTTATTCCGTTCTTTTAGACATTTCGAACCAGAACACAAGCTGACAACTTATCTATTAGATTCAGTGAAATTTAAACTAGATTTAAAAAATGTTGACGAGGAGACGAAGTGTGAAATTTCGAATTATTAAGTAACAAATACTCCATAGTGTATAACCCTAATATGCTGAAATGACTTTTTAGCGTTAGAAGTCCTATCAAGCCTACGCCCGACTTTGATTCATAGCCTAGGGGCTATTTACAACAGTGAGATCTTCGATCAAATATATACTAGATACAGGGTCAGAAACAAAATCACATGCCAAAAGTGGCCGAGATTTAAACATTTGTATTTCGAACTATGAGATGTAGAAAAAAGTGTTTTAATATGTACAACTTTAGGCAACAATAAACTTTAATAATATGCTATAAGATTTATTATGACTTACAATATACATGCATTTATGATTATTTTGACAATTTTGAAAGGCGCATTGCGGCATGTTTACGCGTTGCCGTTGGTGATGATTGAAGCATACTAAATTGAAATAGAGCCACACTTGACTTTGTGGCTCTATTTTTCGGGCCGTTTTTGAAGTGCTCACCCGACATCTAGTATATATTTGATCGAAGAGTGAGATACAAACATTCATAATACCAAATGCATGCCACTTCCAAACAAACGTATATTTATTCGAAATTTAAATTATGCCAAGCCCTGTCAACAATCCCTCGCGGGAGATTAGCAAATTCTTTTTTCAAATGCTCCTGTCATTTGACACATTACGTCACCTCCCTTTTTTCGCTCAACCCGTTACATTTGCAGAATTACGTGGAGCCCCGAACAAATGGGATGCGTCCGCGCCACAACAACGTAGACGGCCTAATGTCTGTCCATCAGCGCCCTAAATTGAGAGGGTCATTTACCAATTACCACACGGGGAGTTTTCCGTGTTTTATTCGGGTTTGATGTACATTGCTGGGTTTGTGTGGTTGAATATTAGTGAAGTCTTTCGGTAATCGCATTTTTTCTAATGTTACGAGCATTTGATAATTTCATAGCTAATTGAAGCATTTTTGTTTTAATTTCTGAATTATTAAAAAGCCAAAGAAAAATACAAATATTGGTGAATTTCTTGTGACAATAATTTCAATCACAAAACGCTGATTCTTAAAAAAATATTCAAAGATACGAAATAATTAGACTCGTTCAAACGTGCCGCAATTCATATTGTATTTGATCGAATTCAAGGTGTAACCTCCTAATTTATTTACTAAAAATATTTGATCTAAAGGAGCAATGTACACCAAACAAAACAATGAAAACCAAACCCATCATCGTTCCTCGGTACAGGAATTGTATTCAGAAATTATAGTCCAAATCCATCTCTGGAGTGAATGACGTCATTTGACATAGCAATGGCATGGCGTTGAAAGGGCGGCTCGAATTGTTCGTACTGTATTGTCTATAGCGGTGAAATTGCATGCGGATATTGAGGTTTATATTAAATTATTGGCAGCCAAATGTGAATATGTCTGGGTGGGTATGGTTTTTCATTTGTTTTCAGTTCACAAATGTTTACACTGAAAGGAAATATGGTAATGAAAACTGTTTTTTTTAAGAGTTTTTAATGAATTTTATGGTTTAGAAAGACCACGAACTCCTAACAGGAGACCGTGACAGGCTATAGCCGAAGACCTCTCGATCAAATTCTTAATTGAGGACTATAAACAGTAGTATATCGTTCGGATACAAATTATATGCCATATCTTGGCATATAACTTGTAACCGATAATTAAAAAACAGCCTTGATAACGCATTTAATTAATGCTTTCTCATTAGTTTATTAGATTGATATTTAAATTGCTTGGACTATTTTTACACCTTTCATTGTTTGTACCACTCCCTGTTCAGTAATATCCTTCAACTCAATTGAAAAACATCACAATGTCGACGGCGAAAAAATTTTTTCAAGCGTATTCGAAACATTTCACTCTTTTGAATATGATAAAATTTTGGCGGTTAATTAGCGGCCACTACGTTGACCTTAACTGTTCTAAACGTATTATGTGGGCTACCAGGTTGTATTGCTTCATATTAATTGTATTTGTAACATACAACTGCTTGGATGTAATTTCGTCTCCACACGCATTTAATGTTTTCGAATTCTTCTTGAGCAGTATTCTATCACTCATCACCGGTGACAAGTATTTCTTTAAATACTGCAGCATGACAGCTCTAAATGACGTCATAATGGGAGATATCGATTCCTTGTTCGATTTTCAAATTAAAATAGCAATTATTTTGTTTCTCTTTGTCCGGTGTCTGATGTTCACTATCAATTTGACCATACAGTCTGGGTTCAGTGTTAGATTTGCAAAAGTGACCTTTCTTGTCTCAGCCTCAAGGTTTAATTGTGTTATAGCTACGATTGTGTTTCTTCTGATGTACACACGCATGAAGATTATAAGAAAGAGGTTCGAGAGGATCATTGTTCCTGTGAATATTGTCGGAAAGAATGGAGTTGTGAGCAAAGTCAGAGAAGTAAGGCGATGTTTGATACACTACAACAATTTGTTCGACAATTTTGTGGAGATCGACAAGGGATTGCAATTCTTGGTAAATATTTTTACATATTTTACTATAACGGGACAGTGTTTAAGGATAGAATGGTAAGACGCAAGTCATAATAATACTGCCTTGATGGACCTATTTAAAAAAGAGAGAAAAGTCAATGACGCAGCAAGTCTGTTTATTATGCGGCTGTAAAAACTCAAAAAAATTATTTAATGATTGATAACTTTTGGATTCCTTTTATTATTGTATTTACGTACATACGTCCCACCGGAGCTCCTAAACTATTCATCTGATTTAAAAAAAAATATGTCTCAATTGATTTTTTATTATTGTACGGGTGTTAAAGACCACATTTTTCTTGAATATGGCAAAAAAGGAAGGTTATATGTTAAGCATTTCATGCACATTTGCATTTTGTAATTGGAATATAGTTGATTATCTTATTTTTTTTTTGTCCCATTAATTGATCCTACATTTTGTTTCAGCTTTGTATCACTATGTTATTCAGCGTCCCGAAATTTGTTGTTTTCACTTACTTCAGTATCACAGAATGTATGCAAACGGTAAGTAGGTCGTTGATATTAACAAAGATACTAGAGTAATCTACTTCATTTAGCGTAGCGGAATGTTTTACCATGGGAGGTTTGAAATATTGTTTTCAATATTATTAAACTGTGTTATGCATATTGTATTCAATTTCAAATCAAATATTCATTTTCCAATATTAAATAAATTTGTCTTTTACTCATATTATATGTTGTATTCCTATTTAATTAGATTATAACAGCCCGTCGCCCCCTGCTAAACTCCACAATCAAGAATAAGATTGAAGGGGTTAAAGCTTTTCTTAATGATGAATTTTCCAACCAGCCACCGTTTTTGCGACAACCTCTGTGGCGCTATGGCCGGCTGTGATACGGGGGCGCGGGTTCGATCCCCGCACCGACATAAATGTTTCTAAGGCCCACAAATATTTATTTCGGGTCTGGGTGTTTGTGGGACCGAAAAGTCTCTTGTAGTTTTTGATTCCTACGATACAAGACTAAATTGATCTTAATGTCGGGTCTATGTATGTACATATGTGACTGTCGCGTGTATTTATTTATTTAATTTTGTTTGCAGGATTGCGTTATACTAAACATAATAGGAAAGTTGTTAGAAGTGTTCGATGGACTCAACCTCACATGCTGGCCTGCAATCGTGGTAGAATTAATCAAATACGAATGCGAGAGGATGACACAGAACCTTTCAAAGCAGCTGGTCAGGTGTTCAGGTGAGATCCTCATCAGCCTACAGTCGCCAAATACTGATCTGGTACTACGCCCTATAATCGTGAATTCGATTGATAGGGATGAAGCAATAGTTCATGGTATTGTCTAGTTGGGTTTCGTTTACTTCATACAGCTTCTTGAACCATAACTAATATTTTTGGTACTTTTAATATCATCATCTTCAGCATCAGGAACTCCTCTGTTAAACGTAAGATTTCTTTACATCTGACTCCTCTTATCTAAATTCCTGACATTACCAACCTAGAAGAGAAATCTTTGACCATTAAATGGTATTCGTTGACCTTTAAACAAATGTTATGAACAAAAAATTAAAATTAATAGTTCTATATCAGCCCATGTACGCAAACAACTGAACTTAGGATCCTTCTTTAAACAAGAGGGCTCACGTCCGCCATGACCGATGTATGTAATTAATTTACAGATGAGTCCCTACGTTTCGAGCTGAAGATAGCGCAGCAGTACATCACCTATCGTCCCTTCAACTACGTGTTGTGCGGTGCCGTCCCTCTGAACATCTTCGTTCCATTCAACTTGGTGTCCTTAACCATCACTTACGTCATCGTTTTCATACAATTCACTCATTTATCTATTTCCAACTGAATTTGTCTGTACAACATTTGAACTGCTAAAATTGACGCTATTTTACGTTAAGGTCAAAATAAGTTTTGTTGCTGCGAAGAATATAAATAAATATCTTTGAAAAAACATTCACTACTGTAGGAAGTGCACTTTTATACGTAGGCTACCTAAAATATCCAAGGATATACGATTTACTTTATATTCAAATAAATATTGTATAATTTAGAAGACTCGATGTCGCAGTTGTACTACGGTATGATTACAAAGCATATCTTGGGTTCGAATCCCTGGTCGGACAAAGTGATGATGGATTTTTCTATTCATTATCAGACCGGAGTCGGGAATTTCTGCCCGATATGGCGATAGGTGCAGCTCCCCCTGCCACATCGTTGGACGAAACACACAAGTCAAAACATATGTGTCCTAGCAGCACCTACGTTTCACCGCCGGTACGAGACATAAAAAGCAATACAGTCTACTATGGTCAGTTTATATATAAAACAGTTAGTTAGCACAATAATATGATGTGTGGACTGGACTCAAACTATCTGCACCCGGGCGATGCCGGGCCCGACCGCTAGTATTCAATAAAGTAATAAAAGAAACGTTTCTCTTCTTTATTGAAACATTATTTCCATCAACCTAATCCTTTCTGTTGGCGTTTGGCCTGTTGGTAACCGACCAGACGCGGCTGCCTACATGTTCACGGTGGTCGCGGGTTCAAATCCCAGGGCACACCTCTGACTTTTCGGAGTTATGTGTGTATTGAAAGTCAATCACCACGCACTTTAACGGTGAAGGAAAACATCGTGAGGAAACCTACATACCGTAGCGATTTTACAGAATTTCTACGGTATGTAAGTCCGCCAACTCGCACTAGGCCAGCGTGGTGGACTATATGGCCTGACCAGTCTCAATCGATTCTCTCGATTGTAGAGTAGGCCCGTGCCCTGCAGTGGGACGTATATGGGCTGATATAGAATCCTTTCTCTAAGACAAATTAAGTAACAAAACAAACAACAACTAATATAAAGATGTAAATGATCATTGAAATATTACTGTAGCAGGGAGACCCAAAACAAACATGTTAAAAAATTAAACCGACTTCAAAATTGTAATTAAAAAGAGAGAAATAAAATTAATCTTTTAAAACTTTTAAATACCTTCATATGCCAACAATGTTTGAGGTCGGTGCCAGCTGGAGTATTATAAGCTATTTAACATCACGCTACGAACTACGCGTGTAAAACGCAGGTATTTCTCATTATTTAGTTACAATTTTGAAGTCAGTCTATTTTTTTATTATTTTTCTTTTCTTAAAATTTTTATTGTACTTATAAAAACTAATTAGTTACCATTTTTTTTGTTAATATAACTATCTAAACGTTGTGCTAGTGAATGATACAAACTTTACACTTCATCGCACGGTGTCCTAAAGTGTGCCTCCTGGTGCGCCGCACCGCACATAGAAAGTAAAGGAGGGCGCTGAGAAGAATTCCCTCTCTCTAAATTTTTAGTTTTGTGCTTATTTACCTAATTTATCATTATATGTTTCAACCATCTAGATACAATAAGTTGCAGGAACAAAATAGTAAACATGTATGTGCGCCGCTGACTGAAAAAGATTGTAGACCCCTGCTATATCTCAAAAACTACAACACCGATATTGATGAAACTTACACAGCTCCCAAGTTGTACTATACCTAATCCAACTAAAAAAGAGTTTTTGAAATCCGCCTTATACTTTTTGAGATATGCGTGAACAAACATACAAACATTTATGAAATTTGGCACACGTATTCAGAAGCTGGTATAGACCAACATATCCAAAAATCGTGCACACACACACACACACAAACTCACGCCTTTATCCCCGGAGGGGCAGGCAGAGGCGCCACCAGGACACCCACATTTCGCCTTGTATGTTTCGTCCCATGATGTGATAGGGGGCGAGCCTATCGCCATAGCGGGCATAAATTCCTGACTCCAGGCTAATAATGAATAGAAATCCAATGTTTATGCAGTGTTTATGTTACTGCATTTATGCTCAGTTAGGGCGCACCTTGCATACGATTAAATCATGCTGTTCTAGTGTGCTTTGGTGAATTTCAAGTACTTTTGAAACTGTTTTAAAGAGATTACATCCAAATGTGTTGTACGCGAAAATTTCTGGTAAGCAGAACATACAAAAGTTAATATAGTAAACTATACCCACTTTAAATCAGCAAACTTTAGTGCTAATTTAAAATACATGTATCCAATGCAATTAAAAAATATTTACGACAATAAATCGATAAAGTCATAACTGCTGAGAAATCATACATACATAAACTCACGCCTTTATCCCCGAAGGGGTAGGCAGAGGCGCCACCAGGACACCCACATTTCGCCTTGTAGTTCCGTCCCATGATGTGATAGGGGGCGAGCCTATCGCCATATCGGGCACAAATTCCTGACTCCGGGCTGATAATGAATAGAAAAATCCAATATCACTTTGCCCGACCCGGGACTCGAACCCGAGACCTCAGCTTTGTAACCGTACCGTAATACAACTACGCCACCGAGGCAGTCGAAAAATCGTGCAATTCTGACAAAATTACATACATACACATCGAATTGATAATCTCCTTTTTTTAAGTTGATTAAAAACCGATACATGTGCCTCTATTTCTATTTCTGTCTCCCTTACGCAGTTACCTATCGTACCTCTTATTCCGCTGGTTTTCCATGTTTTTAATCACGATGTCCATTCCATTACATCAAGGTTTACGCCTATAATTGTAAAGTGGGGGGTTAATTATATTGAAGTGTATCAATAGCTCTTTCCATCGATTGAACAGAACAAACCATTCCATTTTGCTGCACTACTAAGTAAGGTCGTCTAAACTCAGTACAATATTTGCATTCTAAAATGTCTTCATACAGAATAAAAGAAGTTTTCAAAAAAAATGTCACGTCTTTTAACGATATTAAGTTATTGCGCTTCTTATGTGGCTTTTATTTTCATACCGACTCTCCTAAAATCTTGGTATGGGCTCACAGGCTGTACAGCCTTTCCTTTGTATTCCTTATGATCTACATTATCACTTACGTAAAATTATTTCCAAGCGGTTTGTTCTCTATCGAATACATAGTTTGCGCTATATTATCCTTATGTTCTGCTGAGGAATATATCTTCCAATATTTTCGAACAATGAAAACAATTGATGTTTTAATGGGACTAAATTGTGGTGCCACATTTGACAGCATCAGGTTTCCTATCATTCTTTTAGTTATTTCGAGATTCCCTTTCATATTTTTCAACAGCTTTAGGTTTCCACCATCTGTTCCGTTTATAAAATATATTACCTTTACCGACACGGTCTCGAAAATAAATGGTATCTTTGTAACAATAATTTTCTACTCCCTGTTCATTCGTATGAAGATTGTGAGAGAACGATTAAACAGAAACTCCGTTTCTGTAAATATTATAAGCGAAGTTCGTGTTGATGACAAAATTAGAGAAGTGAGGCGATGTTTGAAACATTATAGCAATTTACTCGACAATCTGCAGGATACAGGCGTGGCGTTGGAGATTATGGTGAGATTTTTTTTCTAATCCGTCTTTAACTGATATACCCATTATGATTTAATAGATTTAAGTGAATGTTACACTATGAAAAGAAACTATTTTTTACGAATATTATCGTGGATTTGATTTAATTTTTTACTCAATGACTATATTGTAAAAGTCACTGAGCGGATGACTAATACCTCGTAATAGTGACCACGTAAGCTGGAAAGCAATCGAAACGTCGGGAAGTTAAAAATGTAAAAGAAATATTAAACCAAATCCACGATAGGATTCATAAAAAATGTATATTTCAATTACAAATACCTTGAAAAACATTTAATGTCGATTATAAAGTTCCTCAAAAATTAAAACGTAAACAATTTTAAAACACTTTTTTGTTTCAGATTACCATTCTATTAGTTTCCAGTTTGCTTAAGTATATTTTCTATTTTTACATATTTATGACAAATTTGAAATATGAGGTAAGTCGCCCGCCCAGCGCAGTCTTCCTAGGCCACAATACAATAACGTATTTGACTATGTTTCTTTTTTTATTTTGCCTACAAACAAATACCATTATAATAAAACATTTCTGTCAGGTCAGTATTATGGTAGCTTGTAACATGATGCAAATATTAGTATATTAAAAAAGAGTGACTGCCTCGGTGGCGTAGTTGTATTATGGTACGGCTACAAAGCTGAGGTCTTGGGTTCGAGTCCCGGGTCGGGCAAAGTGGTATTGGATTTTTCTATTCATTATCAGCCCGGAGTCAGGAATTTGTGCCCGATATGGCGATAGGCTCGCCCCCTATCACATCATGGGACGGAACATACAAGGCGAAAAGTGGGTGTCCTGGTGGCGCCTCTGCCTACCCCTTCGGGGATAAAGGCGTAAGTTTATGTATGTATGTATGTAAAAAAGAGTGGGAGCGTAGTGGGGACATCATAGTGTCTCTTTCACACGTGCACACTGTAATGCATATGAAGACTAGTGACGTCACTAGTTTTGTTTTGCTTCCCTTTTGCTTTTCCCCACTACAAGATTTAAAATGGTTCTAAATTCTATAATTCTGAATGGATTTATAAAATAAAACATGGATTCAAATACCCCATGAATAACAGTTTCATTGTTCTGAGGAGTTCAAATTCTAATTCCGTCACACAGACACAAAAGATATTAATTTGTGGGGATAACAAATATGGAATATATTACAAAAAACATACATATTATATTTTACTAGTGGACTATATTCATGATTTTGGAACTCCTGTCAAAATGTTACTTAATGTTTTGCTTGATTGAAAATAACCCTGTTTATTAATTACTTTCATAATGTTGTAATATGCCCTCTGTTTCTCTTTCTCCGTCTTTTAAATCCATCCCATGGTTGTCTGTAAGACATTGCTTTATGCGATAAGACCGCCATTTGTACTGTTTTTTTTTCTGTTCCTGTATTATATTTTATTGTGTACAATAAAAATTTAAATAAATAAATAAATAAATAATATTTAATTTGTTTCTAGTATGTAATCATAGTGCAAACAATAGAATGGACAGAGAATTTCATGATATTCTCTGGTCCGAGCCTGGCTGCAGAGTTAATCAAGAACGAAGTTGAAAAAATTAAACAAATATTATTAAAACAATCGCTTCGGTGCCCAAGTAAGATTGTTTTTCAGATGTATGTCATAATATACGTGGTGACTTTATTTTCCTCAACCTCAAAAAAATTATGATACTCTTAGGTATTTTAGAATTTTGATGATTATTTTAATATAACTTTTCTATTTACTATTTTGAAGTCAATTTAATTTTTTTTATTTTTTTTTCCTTTTAATGTTTCCAGATGAGTCCCTGCGCTTCGAGTTGAAAGTAGCGTTGCAGTACATCACTGCTCGTCCCTTCGAGTACGTGTTGTTCGGCGCAGTCTCTCTCGACATCTCCTTGATAATCGGGACCGTTGTGTCGTGCATCACATACATTATTGTCGTCATTCAATTTACAAAATTTAAATCTGATGTTTAATGACGACGTATCAAAATAGATCAAATAATATTTTTGTCTTAGAATTTTATTTTCAATAAAGATATATTGATGAATGATTATGTGCCTCAATCTCGAAATTCCCGGACCTCGACCGAGGGGTAGACCAAAAACGAATCAAGTTACACCCTTTATTTTAAAAGACGATTTGGTACACAAGGGGCTCTATTATTATTTTAGCAAAAACTATGTCTTTAACACCTAAATACGATGATACTTTATAAAAATAAATAAGTCGTTTTTTACGATTTTTTTTGTTGCATTATATCTGTAGTCACTAAAACTACCACCTGGCTTCGTTTTCGGTCGCATCTGGATACACCCGGCATACATCTATCTATACATATAATAAAAATGTAATGGTCGATGTCTGTACATGGAAGATATTTAAGAAATTTCAACGCGGTGGGTCTTTATAACAGCAACAGAATCCAAAACAATATTTTTTAGAATTTTTGTCTGTCTGTCTGTCTGTCTGTCTGTATGTTTGCTTGCGCATCACGCAAAAACTACTGCACCAAATGAGATGCGGTTTTCACAGTTGTATTGCTGCAGGTTCAACTTAAAAACTGGTATATATTGCATTTGCATACAGGGTGTTTCTTTTTGTTTGCTTGCACATTACTCATAAACTACCGCACCAAATGAGATGCGGTTTCCACAGTTATATTGCTGCAGGTTCAACTTAAAAACTGGTATATGTTGCATTTGCATACAGGGTGTTTCTTTTTGTTTGCTTGCACATTACTCATATACTACCGCACCAAATGATATGCGGTTTTCACAGTTATATTGCTGCAGGATATACTTAAAAACTGATATATGTTGCATTGACATACAGGGTGTTTCTTTTTGTTTGCTTGCACATTACTCATAAACTACCGCACCAAATGAGATGCAATTTCAAAATTACAATGGTGCAAGTCCAATTTAAAAACTGGTATATATTTCATTTACATACAGGTTGTTTCTTTTTATTTACTTGCGCATAACGCAAAAACTACAAGACGAAATGAGATGCGGTTTCACAGTTATATAGGAACAAGTCCAACTTAAAAACTGGTAAATGTCTTATTTACATAGGTACAGGGGGTTTCTTTGTATTATGGAAGATAAATGAGAAAAACTTATATTCCCCATATTAACACTGGATTAACACTTAGGCTACATTTTATCCAGATAAATTAAGTGTTCCCGTGGGATGAGGACGGAAATCCGATATATTTGTTACTTTTTATACTCAGAGGGATGCGATGGGCGTGGATTACATACCTTGAGTGAGAATGAGATAGGACGGGCGGGATATAATGGGACGGGATGAGAAATACCAAATAATATATACATGTATATTTTTTTAAACAAAGTGAATCACGCAGACGAAGTTAGCGGGCAGAAGCTAGTAGCAAAATAAAATTGTATTTGACTACAAATGTTATGGATATTTTATTATACGAGTACTGCATGTTGTAATCTATCGCAGTATAAATATGTTGAAATATGAAAATAATGAATCTTTTGAAATTACATAAGAAAGAGAATTCATAAAACAGTGCCCGGTGGCCTGTTTGTAAAGGACCAGACGCGCATACCAAGATGTCCAAGATTGTCGCGGGTTCAAATCTCAGAGCATACCTCTGATTTTTCGGAGTCGGTAAAGGGAAACATCATGAGGAAACATGCATACCATAGCAATTTGTAATAATTCCTATGCTATGTAAAGTGCGCCAACCCGCACTAGGCCAGCGTGGTGGACTATATGGTCAAACCCCTCTCAATCGTACTCTCGATTGTAGAGGGGGCAAGTGCACTGCATTTTTCTTTTTTTGTGTCCAAGAGGAAAATTTATTAAGCTCCCCTTTCGGTACCCCTGGGGAGGCCGAAAGGGGTAGAACAGTATTTCTGGCCTTCCAACCCACCACAAAAAAGTGCCCTGCAATGGGACGTACATGGACCGATTATGATACAGATAAAACGGTTGTTTTTTTAATACGCTGTTGAATAGACTGTAATTTTATACATAATAAATTACTCCTCGTATTTCCAATATGGTCCGACTTTTATAATAATAAAGTTTATAAATAACTATGTCTATTGATTTTATAGAATATACCATTCCACTTCGCTTTACCAGTAGATAAAGTCGTATAAATTCAATTAAATATTTGTATTTAAAAATGTCTACATACAGAGGTATAAAAGAAGTTTTAAAAAAACATTTCACGGATTTAAATGATATCAAGTTAGTCCGCTTCTTTTGTGGGTATTATTATCACACCAACTCTTCTAAAATTTTAGTATTTGCTCACAAGCTGTACAGCTTTTTATTTTTAGTTTTAGTGGGCGTCATTTTCCCTTTTTTCGTGGTTTTTCCATATACGTTGTTTCCATGGGAATATTTCATAAGCGCATCACTGTCCCTCTTGACTGCCGAGGAATATATCTTCAAATACCTTCGAACTTTGAAAACAATTGATGATCTAATGGGGCACAACACTTTTACTGTTTTTGAAAGCTTTAGATTTCCTTTGATTCTCTTAATAACCTCTAGATTAATGGTAATATATTGGAACTCCACTATCTATCCAGTAAATGCTATTTTTATAATGGTGACGTTTACCGACTTCACTTCAAAAGTGAATATTTTATTTGCTACAATGATTTTCTACTCTTTAGTTATTCGCATGAAGACTTTGAGAAAACGCTTAGAAAGAAAATCAGTTTCCGTCAATATTATTAGCGAATCTCGTGTTGTGGACGAAATAAGAGAAGTCAGGCGCTGTTTGAAATATTATAGCAATTTACTAGACAATCTGCAGGATACAGGCGTGGCGTTGGAATTTATGGTAGGTGATCTTAATAAATTTTAATAATAGCATTAAGTTTTCTATTATTTAATTCATTTCTTTTCGGGAGCCGTTGGTGGAGAACGAGATCTGAACTGCCAAAACTGTTTTCGCGGGTTTAAAATCTTAGGGTATGCTTCATTTTTTTTAAGTCAAGTATATATTGGTCTACCGATTAGTCAAGTAACGTTAGAATTTCAACACGGTATCCATTGTCTATCGTAAGAGGCGACTTGAAGGGGGCATCGGGGTCCCTCGACACACAGTTCCGAAAAATATGAGTAAGCTTAGTTTATATGAATTTGTTTCAGATATGCGTGCAGCTAGCATTCAATTTATTGAAGTATATATACTTTTTCTATATAACTGTAAGAAAATTCACCGAAATCGTGAGTTATAAGTGTAGTTGTTAATTTTAATTTACCAAAATTATTGAGTTAATCGTTATTTAGCAATGGATTTGGTGTGGCTGAGGCTGAAAATTGTGATGATGAAACGTCATCCTCAGAACCAAATATATCGTTTACAACAGACATACTTTAAGTTAATAGAAAGATTGAATATTAATAATGCTGTAATATTTAATTTGTTTTAGTGGGACCATAAATATGTTTTGAATATAGTAGAGTGGATTGGAAATATCATGATATTGTCCGGGCCAGGTGTGTCAGCAGACTTCGTCAGAAATGAAGTAGAAAAAATTAAACAAATATTATCAAAACAATTGCTTCGGTGCTCAAGTGAGATTGTATTCCAGATATTCATAATACTGTTCCCGGTGATTTTTTTTGCGTCAGAATATAGAAACATAAAGATATATACGTACACTCGAAAACATAACCCTCCTTCTTTCGCAGTCGGGTAAAAATGTATGTAATTTTTATTTCCAGACGAGTCCCTGCGCTTCGAGTTGAAAGTAGCGTTGCAGTACATCACTGCTCGTCCCTTCGAGTACGTGTTGTTCGGCGCAGTCTCTCTCGACATCTCCGTCGTATTCGGGATCATCGCGTTGTGCATCACATACGTTATTGTCATCATGCAATTTGAAAGACTCAGTCCCCTAATAGCGTAATACAAAAGTGTATCAAATTGTTAGTTACCTTTATGTCTGTGGCTTCTAATCAATAACTCAAATTATGAACAAACAGCTTAATTATCTTTAATTGCTTTAATGTTAAATTCAAATGTATCAAGAAGATAGAAACTTCGGTTAATAACTATCTTTTAAGCCTCTGTAAAAACCCAATAATTCACAAATTGTTTACATAAAATCTCCGTCTCATACGCTCCGTTCATTTGAAAGTTGTTTGCGCTACTGTGTATTTAGTATGATATGCGACTGGGGTAGCTCATGGTCCGTCCATGTGAAAGTTGTTTGCGCTACTATATAATTAGTATGATATGCGACTGGGGTAGCTCATGGTCCGTCCATGTGAAAGTTGTTTGCGCTACTATGTAATTAGTATGATATGCGACTGGGGTAGCTCATGGTCCGTCCATGTGAAAGTTGTTTGCGCTACTATGTATTTAGTATGATATGCGACTGGGGTAGCTCATGGTCCGTCCATGTGAAAGTTGTTTGCGCTACTATGTATTTAGTATGATATGCGACTGGGGTAGCTCATGGTCCGTCCATGTGAAAGTTGTTTGCGCTACTATGTATTTAGTATGATATGCGACACCTACAATAAAAAACAATGTATTTCTACTACTATCAATTTGCTAAAGCACTACAAGTGGATCTTGCACAATCCTACCTGAACGAGAAATCTGACCTATAAATATTGGTGAATAGTGCGTCAGAGAAAGTTAATGGTCGGCACACACGTTCACGTACCTTTGCGCAAACGACAGTTTGCACTAATCTCGAATAGAAAATTGAACGAAGTTTGCACAGTTATTTGCATTCATCTATCTATCTATCTATATCAGCCCATATACGTCCCACTGCTGGGCACGGGCCTACTCTACAATCGAGGGAATCGATTGAGAGTGGTTAGGCCATATAGTCCACCACGCTGGCCTAGTGCGGGTTGGCGGACTTACATACCGTAGAAATTGTTTAAAATCGCTACGGTATGCAGGTTTCCTCACGATGTTTTCCTTCACCGTTAAAGTTCGTGGTGATTGACTATCAATACACACATAACTCCGAAAAGTCAGAGGTGTGCCCTGGGATTTGAACCCGCGACCACCGCGAACATGTAGGCAGCCGCGTCTGGTCCGTTACCAACAGGCCACCACGCACTTTTTTTGCATTCATGCGTACCAGTATACTGGTGCAAACTCAAACTTGTACAACTGTGCAAGTATATTATCGTTACGCGTGTGGCAGCCATTATAGTTGATAAATAATTCAATTACGATGTTTTTGTGGTGATTCTTGATTTACTATTAATAAAAAACGCGATAAGAAACAGTTGTTCCTTTTATTGAATGCACCATTTAATACACAAAAATATACCTTAATATACACATACATACATAAACTCACGCCTTTATCCCCGAAGGGGTAGGCAGAGGCGCCACTAGGACACCCACATTTCGCCTTGTATGTTCCGTCCCATGATGTGATAGGGGGCGAGCCTATCGCCATATCGGGCACAAATTCCTGACTCCGGGCTGATAATGAATAGAAAAATCCAATATCACTTTGCCCGACCCGAGACTCGAACCCGAGACCTCAGCTTTGTAACCGTACCGTAATACAACTACGCCACCGAGGCAGTACCTTAATATATCCATATTTAAAATTGCTAATTCGGTACACTCAGCGAATATCTGCTGTGACTACTCCTATAATATTGAAGTTTATAAAAAACGATTTCTATTGGTTTTATAGAATGAACCATTCTTCTTTGCCGTACCAGTAAGTAAAATCGTGGAAATACAATTTACTTAAAAAATCAACATGCAGACATAATACAGGGTATATCAAGACCGCGACCGAAAACGAAGCCAGGTGGTAGTGTTAGCGGCTACAGACACAATGCAACTAAAAATTTTGCAAAATAAGCGACGGATTTTTTTTTACAACTTTTTAAAAATCGCAGTTTTTGAGGGGTAAAAACCTAGTTTTTGCAAAAATAGTAATTTCAACCCTTACGTACCATTGCGTGTTTAAAAATTAAGCGATGTACGTCATTATTTTAGAAAAACTATGTTTAATCACTCAAATACGACGATATGTAAAAAATAACAAAAAAAAATTTGACGATTTTTTTTGTAAAATTTTTACTTGCATTGTGTTTGATATCACTAATACTACCTCCTGGCTTCGTTTTCGGTCGCGGTCTTGATATACCCTGTATAAAAGAAATTTTCAAAAAACATTTCACGGCATTCATTAAACTGCCGGTCTCTCGTTTCACATACGGTGTCTGACCAACTGCGCCACGGAAGCTTACAATTTTTTTTATACGCTTTATATTAGCTTCACCTGTATGTATGTTTGTAACCGACTTCTTTAGGCGGGATTTTCACCCCTTTCAAAACATCGGATTAACTCGAAATTTGGCATTCTTTTTAAGGACCGATGACAATTCAATATTTTGAACAGTTTGACCCGTTATCCTTACTAGGATAATCAGTATTAACGATTTTTGTTTTCCTGAGACCCGGAGTGTCTGCGTCAAGACCAATAAAGGAATCTACCAGGCGCATTCGACTAAAAAATGAAAAATAAATAATAGTTTAAAAAAACTAAAAAAATACGCTTTAAAAAATTTAAATTGCTGGATGCTAAATACTCATTTCCTTCTCCCATCTCGCTCTACTCCCAATTTTATGAGCCGACAACACATCCACCTGTGACGTGGTGACCTGTGTGCTCGGTTCCTGGAATATGCTTTAAATAAAAGGACAGTATGAACCCGAAATGGGCCACACTTTCATAGGTCATTGTGACGGTTCCTGAACCACTATGTACTGTGGTCCGATCCCGACCCTCAGCAATGAGGAAAACGATGACAGAAGGACGATTTTGGATGTATTTAAGAGAAATAATCTCGCTATACATATGTTTAATTTAAGTCTAAAAACATAGAACTAAGAGTAAAATATCATAATGGTAAGATTGTCCTCACGCCAAGCACAAATTCCAGTATCGAACATATGATATGAGAATTATCAAAGCAAAGAAAGTGTCCTAGATCCAATTATCCCAGCCTGGGAATCGAACACAACAAGTAAATAAATACACCCAACAGTCACATACTCGTACATACACACAATAAGATAAATTATGTATAGCTATTATCTCGTAGGTATCAGAAACTAGGAGATACTTTTCGGTCTCACAAAAACCTAAACCCGAAATAATTTTTTGTGAGCTACTCAAACATTCATCTCGGTGCGGGGATCGAACCCGCGGCCTCTCGTTTCACAGACGACATCTAACCAACTGTGCAAGTTAAGCTATTAGGAAGAAATAATAATCTAACGCATCAGTATACATACGTTATTTTTTATATTTAATAACATGAAAACACATACCTAGCCGATTTCCAATGATAACTATACTTTCATAACAATTTTTATAAATAGTCTTTTCTATTGATTTGACAGAACGGAACATTCCAGTATGTACTTTTAGCAAGTAAACTCATACAAATCGAAGATAATATTTTCTTTTAACAATGTCTTCATACAGAAGTGTAAAAGAAGTATTAAAAAAGCACGTCTCGTATTTCATCGACATCAGGTTATTGCGCTTAATGTGCGGTTATTATTTTCATACTGATTCGCCTAAAATCTTATTATGGGCTCATAGATTATACAGCATTTTCGTTGCAATAACCGTGGGTGTAATAGCTTTTTATATGTCAAATTTTCCATATAATTTGTTGTCTATCGAATATCTCCTAAACGCAATGTTATCCTTGTATACTGCCGATGAACATTTCTTCAAATATTTTCGAAATTTGAAGACAATTGACCGCTTAATGGGATATGAAACTGGCACTATTTTGGAAGGCATCAGAATTCCTATAATTCTTTTGTGTATCTTAGAGTTTGTGTTTCTATCAGTTAGCTCCGTCGTATTTCCCCTAAACACGGTAATCGCAAGTATGATGTTTTCCGATTTCGCTTCAAAAGTAAATTTCATCTTTGTTACAATTATTTTCACCACTTTGTTGGTTCGAATGAAGACTTTGAGAAAACGTTTAGAAAGAAACACAGTTCCTGTCAATATTATAAGCCAAGCTCGTGTTGTGGACAAAGTTGCTGAAGTGAGGCGATGCTTGAAACATTATAGCAATCTACTCGACAATCTGCGGGATACAGGCGTGGCGTTAGAGGTTTTGGTCAGTAATTTATGTGCTTTTAAGTAGTCAAATAATGACATCTTTACTTGATTCTTGATTATTCCAATTATGACAAAATGTTTGAAATGGTATGCTTTATAAAACTCTGATGTTTTTTGACAATTACTACCACAATGAAGCTTTGACGATGATTAGAACTTCCACTAAACTTTCACCTACTATTGTTCTTAACTTTATTTCCAATAACATTGTTGAATTTGATTTAATTTGTTAAAAATATTATTAAATTTGAAAATGGTCATTTATCACGTCTATACTAATTATTGTGTACATATTTCTGTTTCAGATTTTCGTCCTACTAGCATTCCATTTATTAGCATATATTTTCTCCTGTTGTAAAGTTGTGAGAACTATGCTCAAAGGGGTAAGTCTTGATTTCAATTATACCGAATCTTAGGGAAACGCAGGTGAAAGTACTAGTTATAGATTTAATTATGTGTCAGAAAAAAAAACTGGTGAAAAAAACATATTTTTATAACTTTTTATTAGCATTTTTCACAGTAATCATATTATAAAACTCCCATTTAATAATACGACAATCGTTTATTCATCAATTCTCTATTTTTTTCCATCATCATGTATATTAATACAAGGACTCTCTACAACATACAATTGGCATATTAAAATGCCTACATTACAACTTGAACAACCACTGCGAAATAATCTTCCGACTCGGCCATCCTTCACATCAGCCGTTGACAGCTCCGTTCTGTATTCAAATCCTTATTTTATTCTTCTTAATATAACTGCCAGCACCATCGTGATACCTAAATAGATTGCATTTCTCATCGCTCATAAAAATCACCCGTTACAATTTTTAATCTTGTGTCAAACTGGTGTTTTTGTTTTAAACAAACTGATGTACTTATTAAGGAAATATAGCTTAATTTATTAACTAATAAAGCGTTTAGAATTTCAATTAACAGTAACACATCAGATGCTTAAAAAACTTATAATACGATTCGTTTGCCTGGATCGTTCATTCTGTTTAGATTCCATTATAGTTATCAGTAGTCATTTTGCCATGCACATACAAAACGTCATTACCATCTCCGAGTTCAGAGATACCACTGACAAATACAGGCCTGGATGCAAGACCCTTATACAGGGTATATTAAGACCGCGACTGAAAACGAAGCCAGGAGGTAGTATTAGTGATATCAAACACAATGCAAGTAAAAATTTTACAAAAAAAAATCGTATTTTTTTTTTTGTTATTTTTTACATATCGTCGTATTTGAGTGATTAAACATACTTTTTTCTAATATAATTACGTACATCGCTTAATTTTTAAACACGCAATGGCACGTAAGGGTTTAAATTACTATTTTTACCCCTCAAAAACGAAGAATTTAAAAAAATTGTAAAAAAAAATCCGTCGCTTATTTTGCAAAATTTTTAGTTGCATTGTGTCTGTAGCCGCTAAAACTACCACCTGGATTCGTTTTCGGTCGCGGTCTTCATATACCCTGTATTAGAGATAAGCACTTACTTAGACAGCCCTACGTCAAGCAGTAGACGGTTAAGCTGAATTAGAAGCCTCCGTGACGCAGTTTGTTAGACGCCGGGTGTGAAACCAGAGGCGGCGTGATAGATCCCCGCTTCGAGACAATAAATGTTCGTGTGATCCAAAGGTATTTGTTTTGGGTCGGGGTGTTCGTGAGACCGAAAAACTCTCTCGTGGTTTCTAATGTCCACTGCACAAGACTCGATCTCAGTGCGGGTCTAAGACCATGTATGTGACTGTTGGGTGATTTTATTTATTTAATTGATGTGTCAATTTTCATTCTAGTTCTCTACGCAGTTGATATTTCATACAGCAGAATTGATTGAAGATTTTTTGGTGCTATCCGCACCGGAAATTGCAGCAGAACTCGTCAGGAATGAAGTAGAGAAAATTAAAAAAGTATTATCAAGGCAGCTGCTTCGGTGTTCAAGTGAGATTGCATTCCGAAATATTATTATACATACATACATACATGAACTCACGCCTTTATCCCTGAAGAGGTAGGCAGAGGCGCCACCAGGACACCCACATTTCGCCTTGTATGTTCCGTCCCACGATGTGATAGGGGGCGAGCCTATCGCCATATCGGGCACAAATTCCTGACTCCAGGCTGGTTATAAATAGAAAAATCCAATATCACTTTGCCCGACCCGGGACTCGAACCCAAGACCTCAGCTTTGTAACCGAACCGTAATACAACTACGCCACCGAGGCAGTCTGTCAGTCAATATTATTATAATTAGAATAATTAATAGTCTCAACATTAGATCTTTGAAACACATAGTCTTTTCACATACTAAAATTGAACGTTATTTTTATCAACGTCTGGACCCGCTCAGTAAAACGTAAAATTCTCAATTAAATCTATTCATAATGGTTAAAATGAATTTGGAAATTAAAGATTTTTTTCGGTTACCAAATATGCACTATCTTTCTCTCATATTCCCGCTTTTTCTGTTTCTGTCACTTTCTTTCTTTGGGATTATAATTATATTATATACCGTTTTTTTCGTGTTTCGTGTTTTCATCGGAAATAACAGAAAAGGTTCCATTGTGAAAGCAGCCAATAATATTTAGTATAGCCCCATAAAGTCTAAATCGACTCCCTCAAATAAAACATACAACTTCAGTCTATTTCTCAAAATATAATTACTTTTCATTAACTGGTCATTATAAAGTTTATAGACACTTCAATTGATTCTGATAATTAAGGCCGCGTAATCATAGGTGTGAGTTAGACTTTAGAGTAATATATTATATGCTTTTCGTCTTTGTTTATATTATGGTCAGAAATGGTTATGTGATTTTATTGGTGATGTGAGTTTTTTTTATCGCAATGAATAGCGAGATGAGCATGCCATTCGCCTGATGGTACGCGATACGACCGCTCACAGACAGTAGCAAAACCAAACAACACCATGAAGGCAATGCTTGACATTCCACTGCGCTCGCCATCCTGAGACATAAGATGTTAAGTCTCAATATGTCCAGTAGTTACTCTGGCTACAATGTCCTTCCAACCGGAACACAACAGCGCATTTACACTGCTGTTTGGCGGGAGAAATAGACATTGCGGTGGTACCTACCCAGGCGGCCTCTCACATATCAGAGACCTACCACAGTAAAATGACTTTCATCCTCCGTGGCGCAGTTGGTTAGACGCCGCCTGTGAAATGAGAGGCTGCGGGTTCGATCCCCGCACCGAGACAAATGTTTGTGAGAACCACAAGTATTTGTTTCGGGTCTGGGTGTTTGTGAGACCGAAAAGTCTCTCGTAGTTCCTGATACCCACGACACAAGACTCGATCTTAGTGTGGGGTCTGGACTATGTATGTGACTGTTGGGTGTATTTATATTTATTATATATTTATATTTATCAACATTTGACTATTATTTAAATCGATATTTAAGAACATTTTTAAAAGAACTCAAACTAAATGCATTGTATAAATATCACAAGCCTTGAATTCTGTTGTTTAATTTACTTACATTTCTAGAACATACGGCTATACTCCATTTCATTAATAAATATCTATGAAATAAAGTACTAATTTTACCAATATTGAACATTTCCATTATTTTATGTTTAATATTCGTAATTCTAACTATATCGGTATGGAAAATTGAGCACCGTCGCCAGCAAGAATCATCTATTTCTGGCCTTTTGTACCTTGAGAATCAATTATTCTCCGGACAGCCTCCGTGGCGCAGTTGGTTAAACGTCGGCTATGAAATGAGAGGCTGCGGGTTCGAACCCCGCACCAAGACAAATCTTTTTGAGGCTCACAAATATTAATGTCTCGGGTCTGGACGTTTTTTGTAAGTTGGAAAAGTCTATATTTCCTATACCCACGACACAACACTTAGTTGATTTAAAGTAGGTTCAGATTTTAGTTGAGCAACCAGATTTTAGGTAGTCATACCCGAAGCAAAATCGGATAGTTTATTGCATAAAGATATTATCATTACTTATTATTTATCACCTTTTGACCTTTGACCTTTTGACCTTTACTCTTTAGTCGATTACTTGCAACTGTTTTTCATGATTAATCTTCTGTTTGAGTAATAATAAGTATATCAAAGCCAGAACTTATTTTACTTGCTTCTGTATCTGTATCAGTCCATATACTTGTTCCACTGCAGGGCACTAGGTATGCAGTTTTCCTCTCGATGTTTTCCTTGACTGTTATAGTGCGTGGTCATTGACTATTGATATACACATAATTTAGTGTTGGATATATTTTCAGATGAGTCCCTGCGCTTCGAGTTGGAAGTAGCGTTGCAGTACATCACTGCTCGTCCCTTCGAGTACGTGTTGTTCGGCGCCATCCCTGTGGATACCAACGTCCTAATCGGGATCGTCGTGTCGCTCATCACATACGTCATTATCATTCTACAATTCACACATTTCGGCGATATTTTTTAATATGATAAAATAGCTTTTATGAGTCAATTTGATTGTTAGTTTAATAATTATTTCCTTAAATAATGTAAATGCTATGGAATCAAGTCAATGTTAATTACTTGACATTGGCCAAGTTCGCATCTGCAAGTCGATGAGTCATCAATAAGTTTAAAATAGAGCCATAAGTTTAAAATTGTATTGAATTAAAGTAAATAATACACGTTTTTTTTTCAAAACACATGTTCGCTTCATCTTTTTGATTTAATTTAATATTGCAATAATATTAGGTTGTAGTGGTTATTGTCTATTAATAAAGCTTAATAAAAAACTCTTGTCTTCATTCCTTAACCTTATAGCCAATAAGCAAGCATTTTGATCATAAACCGTAATCGCAGTGTAGGTTCCTGAAAAATTAATTGCATCTTGCAATTGTTATTATAAACTAGGGATCGCCCGGTGGTCGACATTCCATCGTAATTCATATTTAAACTACTATTATTTATATATGAAAAGTATCTGTATACAAATAAATTAAAATTTAATACTGCCTTTACAGATGACGTAAAAAAAAGACCAACATTTAAAAATATAATATATTTGATCGCTTCTCGGCCCTTTGGCTAAGATCAAAGTGAAATATATAATTTTTAATAAAATCATGATATCAAATGGTTTAACTTGAAGTATCTTCTATTACTTACACTAAGTGTACCTACGAGTAATTTAAATAATTAGACATTCAACGTGACTACTTTTACAATAATTAAGTTTATAAATAGTTATTACTATTGATCGAACAAAACACACCATTTCCCCTTTACATATTACTAAGTAAAGTCGTATTAAATGTAGAAAAATATTTTCATTTTAATAATGTCCATATCAGGCGTAAAAGAAGTTGTTACAAATCATTTCACATTTCTTAACTATATCAAGTTTTTGAGATTATTGTGCGGTTTTTATTTTCACATTGACTCTCCTAAAATCTTAATATGGCTTCACAAGTTATACAGCTTTCTGTTTTTAGTGTCCATAGGAATAATTGCAGTTTTCATGACATTATTTCCCTATTGGTTGATGTCCTTTGAATATTTTATAAACGGACTGCTATCTCTATGCACTGCTGATCAATACATGTACAATTATTTCCGAATTTTGAAAACAATTGATGTTCTAATGGGATTTAAAAGTGATACTCTATTCGATGGCATCGGAATTTATTGCCTTTTTTTGTCATTGTCCAGAATCTCTCTAATATTTTTTAACTACATTATTAAACCAAAAAACTTCTTGTTTTTTGCAATGACTATCGCTGATCTTGGTTCAAAATTAAATTGCGTCGTTGTTACATACATTTTCTACTCTTTGTTCGTTCGAATGAAGATTTTGAGGAAACGTTTAGAAAGGAACACAGTGTCTGTCAATATTATAACCGAAGCTCGTGTTCTTGACAAAGTTAGAGAAGTAAGGCGATGTTTGACACATTATAACAATTTACTCGACAATCTGCAGGGCACAGGTACTGAGATGCAGTTAATGGTATGTTTCTTAAACTATTTATAACTCTTACACTGTTAAAACCACTATTATATTCTTAGACAGATATACAAACTTGATAACAAGGGTAATAAACATTTAAATTGTTTTCATAATTACGGGACGCCAATTTTGTTTCAGATCTCCAATTTGCTTGCATTTCAATTATTTAAGTATATATTCTTCACGTATAAACTCATAAAATTGTCTCGAGATGGGGTAAGTAGAATGGTTGTTAAATTACATACATACATGCATAATCATCACGCCTGTATCCCATAGGGGTAGGCAGAGACTATGGATCGCCACTTTGCTCCATCCTGACATACAACTTTCGTTTCATCCACTTTCATTATTCTCTTCATGCATTCTCGTCGGTTCAGGGTACTTTTGACCTGACCCTTCTTGAGGGTATCACCGATTTGGATGGTGTAGGTCCGATGAGGTCGACCCCTATCGACTCTTCCATCCACACTCCCCTTGTATATTTGCTTAGTTGTTCTCCTTTCATCCATCCTCTCTATATGACCAAACCATCGTAACATGCCTTTGTCAATTCTTGTTACTACATCCTCTTTCAATCCACAAGTTTTCATCACCACGCTATTCCGCACTCTGTCACGCAAACTCACACCACACATTCCCCTTAACGATCTCATCTCCACTGCTGTAATTTTACTTTCGTGCTTCTTCTGCCATACCTGATTGTTCTGATTCTGATTGTTAAATTCATCTTTCAAATAAAACATTTACATTTCTTCCACATCATATTTTCATATCAGTTTACTGAGGGCAAGGATAATTCGATGTTTTTTGCCTTTTGCAAACACCAACAGAATTTCAACACAGCCTTTTGTAATATCATATTATGATGAGATTTTAGAAATTAAGAGTAAATACGCTTTGCTTATGTCAATTGCTTCACCAAAAACATTTTTAGTCACAGAATATTCCTTGAATTTAGCCTTGTCTCCTGAATTTCTACTACCAAATTAGGCGTTTGCAAATACTCCTCACATTGATGCCACTACTAACCATTAGTTTGTCCGTTGGCTCCTCCATCTCTGTCATGATCATCAACCAGGTTAACCCAGTTAACATTGAAGTCGCCAAAGCCTTGTTCGTTGCTCTATATGGTACACTAATATGAAGTACCCTCGGGCCTCCGAAAGAGCTCCGAGTCCCATATTTCTCAGTTATAAAATTAATTTTGTTTAATTGTAGTTGAGCCTGTACTTTTTAGTCGAAGCATTTGGAATCATGGAAAATTTCGTGGTAGTGTGTGGGGTGGGAGTTTCGGCTGAACTCGTCAAAACCGAAGTGGAAAAAATCAGAAAAATACTATTACAACAGTCCCTTCAATGCGCAAGTAAGATTTTATTTTTTTCACAATCAGTCTTTATTTTTTTGGAATCATATTCATATGCAATAGATATTTTTATGATACCTGGAACCTTAATGGTTTCTTAGATTTACGCGAATGTTACACATTTATATAAAACTAATTTGTTTATTTTACGGACTTTATCGCGGTTTTGGTTTAATTTTTTAACTTCTCAACGTCCAGTGGTAAGTGCGCCCCGTAGCCACCAAAGCTTTAAAGTAATCGAAACGTCGGGAAGTTAAAAAATGTAAAAATTAAACCAAATCGCGATAAAATCCCTAAAAAATAGTTTTATTTCAATGTGTAACATTTGCGTAAATCTAAGAAATCATTAACGTAAAACCTTCTAATTAATCACTGTTATAACTAATCACAGATAAAAATCAACATAGTACATTCGATACAAAAATAACCGAATATAAATCCTTCGGTTATTTTTGTATCGAATGTACTATGTTGATATTTATCTGTGTTTATCTTTTTAATGTTAAAATTAGTGCAGCATTGGAGTAAAGTAATTTGTGGGAATTTCATGTAATGTTATAGTTGATGTATAACATCATGATATGATGATATTATGATCAGCTTCAAGCTAAGTAGCAATTCATAGTCTTTTAGAACCCCTATGGGATGCTAATGACTATGACAGCCTCGGTGGCGCAAGTGCAGAGCGCCGGCTGTTAAACACGAGGCTGCGGGTTCGATCTCCGCATCGAGACAAATATTTGTTTGTATCACTGATCTTTGTTTCGGTCTGGGTGTTTGTAAGACCAAAAAGTCTCTCGAAGTTTCTGATACCCACGACACGAGACTCGGCCTTAGTGTGGGGTCAGACCTATGTGAACAATGTTGGATGTATTTATCTCTACTAATATGATAAGGAGGAAAGATGTGATTGTTTGTTTGCATTGAATAGGCTCCAGAACTACTGAACCGATTTGAAAAATTCTTTCACTGTTGGGAAGATACACTACCCCTGGGTAATATAGGCTACATTATATTTTTTTTAAAAAAGGGGTCCTTACAAAAAACTCTAATAATGTAACCCAAAGTGTAAAAATTACCTAAAATATTCTTTACATCGCGTGTGCTGCGAAAACTATAATATGTTGTTGATGTGGACTGGACTCAAAAACTATCTGCACCCGAGCAAAGCCGGGCTAAGCAGCTAGTTAATTTATAAATACACTATGTTTGTTTGTAATGTGATATTTCCAGACGAGTCTCTGCGCTTCGAGTTGGGAGTAGCGTTGGAGTACATTACTGCTCGTCCCTTCGAGTACGTTTTGTTTGGCGCAGTCCCTCTGGGTATTTCCACTCTGATCGGGATCTTCTTGTCGACCGTCACATACGTTATTGTCGTAGTACAATTCACACGGTTTAGTGATAGCTTTTAGTACAGCAGAATTGTAATTATAGTCAATTTTATTATTGCCTTCGTAATTATAATTATGATTTTAAGATTTCTGGTAAATTGTCATTATCATTTTTGATATGTTACTCGTCTATGTATCCGTCAATTTAATAAGTAACACATAATATTTTAGAATAAATTTATTGATAAGTTTATTCTGTAAAATTAAATATATGGTTAATTGCACCAGAATAAAACACCTACAATATAAATCAAAATTTTATTTCATTTTGTTTAATGACACACGGGTGAATATCACAATCAAAAATTATCAAACAATGCACTATTTAAAACTTAAATTAATATAAATAGTGTATATCATCGTCCTACATGATTTCAATAAAACGCGTGCTGCATCGAAAATCCGTTGCTGGGATTCATTTTCAATTGTCGATATTCGTCACTAAAAGGCTCCACCAGTCCTTACGCCTACGTAAATTCCGCTACTATTCAGATAACTCGAAGTCCGTCCAACCAATAAAAAACGGTGTGGAGGGGCCATGCGAGCTACGTGGTGCTAACGGGTGAGGGTCAAAAGAAGTTTTCGTAACGATCTCTCCAGCGCTGGTTCGGGGATGCTAAAATCCAAAAGCCGTTTCTAAAATATTTTATCGCTAGATTTAATTATCACTAAAGAATTTGAATTCGTGTATTTCGACTGCCGGCAACCATCATTGTTGAAGCTGAAATGGAATTGGTGAAGCTGGTAAACCCAAAAACTACGGTGAATGATAGTTGTATCCAGTTCCAAGACCCCGTGGACTTTTCATACCATAGAAATTTTTGCAAATTGCTGTGGTGTCCAGATTTCATCACGATGTTGTCACACACACATGTGTCCGAAAAGTCAGAGGATTTTAACCGCGACCACCATAGGCGCGTTGGCAGCCGCGTCTGGTCCGTCACCTACGGGAGCGTTCTTATGCACTTCTAACTACCATGGGTAACAAAGGAGAATTGTATGAGTATGATGACGTAGGTGATGCACAGTGAGGCGACGCCAATGGGAATCTTGACGTTGAGAGGGATCGCGCCGAGTATGATGAATTCGACGGGCCGCTGAGTTATGTACTGTAACGCTATCTGCAGCTCGAAGCGCAGGGATTCATCTGGAATTGATACAGAATATAATTAGTGAACTTTTTACCTCTAACCTGCTAAGTCCCACATAAATATACCTGACGATATGCCTGACTCAAGCCTTTCTTAAATACACCCACCCACCCAATAAATAAATACACCCAACAGTCACATACATGGTCCTGACCCCACACTGAGATCGAGTCTTGTGTCGTGGGTATGAGAAGCTACGAGAGACTTTTCGGTCTCACAAACACCCAGACCCGAAACAAATACCTGTGGATGAACTTTTGAGTCCACCAAGTTGGTTTAATATGAATAAATATTTCTTTAACGATATATTAATTTCTTACGGATACAACCAAATAGAATACAGAAATTTACTATATATAAAGTAGATGGGCACAATTTTTTTTTTGTTCAGGCAATCTTATAAGGAGGATCATTCTCATCATTTTCGTACTATGTATACTCGATGTGAATAGCCTAATATACAGGGTATATCAAGACTGCGACCGAAAACGAAACCAGGTGGTAGTATTAGTGACTTCAGACACAATGCGAGTAAAAATTTCGCAAAATAAATCGACACCTTTCTTTTGTAATTTTTTACTTATCGTCATATTTGGGTGATAATTATACATAGTTTTCCTAAAATAATGATGTAGACCTCTTTATTTTTAAACACTTAATGGTACGTAAGGGTTTAAATTATTATTTTCGCAATTTAAACTAGGTATTTACCACCCAAACAAGACAATTCTTAAAAAATTCTAAAAAAATATCCGTCGTTGTTTTGGTGAAATTTTTAATTGCCTCGTGTCTGTAACCACTAAAACTACCACCTGGCTTCGTTTTCGGTCGCAGTCTTGATATACCCTGTATTATACTTACCATAGATTGCATTAGTTCATTGTGTCGATATAAAAATAGGAAATCAATATTTTTCTCATCATTATGACATTTCAAGATTTCAGCGTAAAAATGAAAAAAAGACTCACCGGAGCATCTCAGTAATTGCTTAGAAAGTGCTTCTTTCATTTTTTGAACTTCATAATTCAGTAACTCCCCTATGCCAGCGGGTATGGAAATTATTATAATATACAATTCCACAAATTCCAAAGAATGAATATAAAGCAGCGTGGAAGGCTGTAAATATTAAACTATATTAGATTTGATAAGAGATTGCTAAGCAAAGTGTAGGCTGATATAGATAGATAGAAGCAAATTGTAGTATGAACATTGAACTTATAATTTTACATTTCATTTTAAAATATTACACCGACTATTTATTATGCGGCACATCAGATGGTAGATGGGATTGAGATAATATAACGGACCAGACGCGGCTGCCAACATGTTCACGGTGGTCGCGGGTTCAAATCCCAGGGCACACCTCTGACTTTTTGGAGTTATGTGTGTATTGATCGTCAATCACCATGCACTTTAACGGTGAAGGAAAACATCGTGAAGAAACCTGCATACCGTAACGATTTTGAAGGAATTTCTTCTTCTTTCCATTGCAGAGTAGGCCCGTGCCCAGCAGTGGGACGTATATGGGCTGATATAGATAGATAGATATAGAAGAAAAAAGAGACTTTTCGGTCTCACCAACATCCAGACCCGAAACAAATACCTGTGGATCACACAAATATTTGTTTCGTTGCGGGGATCGAACCCGCGGCCTCTCGTTTCACAGTCGCTTTCTAACCAACTGCGCCTCGGAGGTCAAATATACGAACAAAGCTTGACAATGAAGATATAAATTATAAAAGAACGAAATCTTCAACTTACATCAGATAGGTATCTCATGATGAATTCGAACAGGAATATCATCAACTTGATAGTATTTGTAGCCAAATTAATCGAGCACTTAAAAAGAATAAAATCTTATTATTTTAGACAAACGACCTTATTCATAGATATATTTAAAACCTATTTTTTGTCTTCTTCCCTCAAACTGAATGCAAAAGTCGTTCGAAAGTGACAAAACATTCGAAAACTATAATAGGTTTTACATCTATCTATGAATAAAGCCCAAAGGAAATTCTATACAGCTGGTGTTAACAACATTCGAATTGTTACATATGGGGAAAGATTTTTGCATTTCAGCTGATTGACACACTTCCAGTTCTGTTCCGTTATTTTATCTATGCCGATATTATAAAGCTGAACAGTATGTTGGTATGAACGCACTCATCTTAGAAACTACAGGTTCTAATTGAAAAAAATAGACTGTTTATCAATTATGACTCACCAATAAATGAAGTTTGCCACTCATATCCTCCAGATTGTCATTCAAATTGTGATAGAGTATTAAACATTGCCTCACCTCTCTTATTTTGTTATAAACGCCACTCTTATTAATAATATTAACAGGAATAAAGATTTTTTGGATTTTACTCCTTATTATCTTTATTCGTGTGTACAGAAGATAAAAGGTGATTATTATAATAACACCGTTCACTCTTGAACTGGAACCAATTGCCATTCTTGCTAGTTCTACATATATACTGTCAGGACCACGTAGATATATAAAATTAGCTACTAATGCACACACAAACACAAAAAACAACAGCCATTTGAATCCTATGTCGATGATAGAATCAGATTTCCTTCCCATCATAATGTCGATCGTTTTCATAACTCGACAATATTTGGAGAAATATTTATCACCAGTTTTCAAAAATAAAGCAACACTGATAACATATTCAATGGAGCCAAGAATCATGAAGGGTTTTAAAGGCCAGAAAGATATGAGAAATGTACCCGATGCCACGAACACACAATATAGTTTATAGAAAAAAGCTATGGTTTTAGACGAACTAAAATATATATAGTGACCACAAAGGAAACGACATATTTTAAAGATGTTCAAAGCGGTGAAGTAGGTTTTGAATATTTCTTTAAGTCGTTGATATGCGTCCATCCTGTTGACGGTTTCGAGACGGATTGATACATCGTTGTTGTAAATAAACACGTTGGCCTTCTATCTAGTGGAATTAAAATAATCTAGAACACAATGGAACATATTAATTGTCAGTGTATTTTTAGTATTAGAAATTAAAAGTAATGATACGCTTTATCTGTAGCTTATTATGTTATGTAATAACCTTGAAAGTGTATATTTTTCTACTGCTGGTAGGTACACACATGGCAAGCGCAGTGGGATACCAAGCAATGCTTTGTAATTCATGGTGTTGTTTGGTTTTCTACTGTCCATGAGCGGTCGTATCGCTTACCATCAGGCGAATGGCATGCTCGTCTCGCCATTCATCGCAATAAAAAAATGTGTTTTATAAAATTGTAGTATGATGTTGATTCTATTTCAGTAGAAATACTAAATAAATGTTAAATAGCCATATTTATTATTTTCACGAACTATCCTTAGAAATCTCGGTGGACTGTAAACCTTTCAAGCTCTGTTCTGTCATCCCAATGACCAACCTTCCATAACCAATCAATCTAATAAGATTGATTTATGATACAATACGCATAATAATGCGTATTGTATTTTTCTTGAAGCTACAAAATAGATTTTTTAATTTTTGCGAGTTAAAAGTAGCATATGTGTAAATCCAGGGTTTCAGCTACCTCCATACCACCGAAATCCGTTGAGGCGTTGCTGACATCATCCTGCATAACCGCACAGACAAAAATTCTAACAGTTATTGTTTTGTGTTCTATTACAATAACACAGTCCCCCCATAATAGTTTCTCTAATATCTTCTGTGTACAGACATCGATCGGTTACAAATTTATTATATGTATAGATAGAAGATGTATAATATGTTCATAATATATTTATAATATGCCATATATGCCATCATTAAAATTATTATGGTTACACATTCCCGAAGACCTTCGGCTATCAGTATCAACTTAAACACTTGTGAAGCATGAAAGTAATTGAAATAAGCAAATTAAAAAAAAATACTATGACTAATGAAAAATTTCCATGATGTTCTAGATGATTAGTAATTCTAATACAAAGTAGATCACATATTTATTTTAAGCAACTGTGGTAACCTAGAAGCCAGTGAGTATTGAGGATTTAGAGACGTTACACTTAATGTGCTGACGAGCTCAGAACAGCACTCTTAAGGGCTTAGTAATAAGATTTATTTGGTGTTGCTCTTTTATATGGGCAGACGTGTCGTTAACTACCAGGCAAGCGACCTGCCCGTCGCGTCATTCTCGTCAAGCAAACCAAGTCTTAATATCATCAAAAAGATGGCCGCATACAAACGAGCAAAAAAAATATTTAAGAAATACATTACCGTCATGAACATATTCAAAGTGTGTCGCTTCATATGTGGTCACTACGTATGTGTTAGTTCATCTTACACCATTTCTTTTGTTAATAAAATATTTAGTGTGACCCTAGTAGCAGCCACAGTCATAATTGCTATATTACTCCTGAAGATCCCAATGATAATTGGCTCTATTGAATATGCCATCAGCGCAGTCTTATCACTAAAGACAGGAGATAAATATTTCTCCAAATATATTCGAACTATCGAAACAATTGATACTATGATGGGAAGAAAATGTAATTCTGGTTTCGATACTGGTTTGAAATTGCTATTGTTTTTAATTTTTTTGTTTGGACTTGTACTCAACTGTGCATATATATCGAGTTCTGATTATCTGTGTATGAATCTAGCAAGAATGATAATTGTTAACAATTCAAGACAAAACGGTGTTTTACTTTTAATCGCTTTTTACCTTTTGTATAATCGTATAAAGATAATAAGAAAAAAAGTCCAAAAGAATGTGATCCCTGTCAACATTATCAATAATAGTGGACTTAATGGCACAATCAGAGAAGTGAGGCAATGTTTGATACAATACCACAATTTGAATGACAATCTAGAGGATATAAGTGGGAAGCTTCAATTATTGGTAAGTTGAATTACCGAAATATTCCTAATTTAATTTTTAATCTCAACAGACTTTAAAACATGGAATAAGAAATAAAATAGCGTCAATCAGCGATACTGGAAGCAAGAAGTAAAGACCCAAAAGCAGTTGCAGCGGCAATATTTCTCCTTTCATTTATCATTACAATTCCAGTTATTGGTTTCTTAGATTTACGCGAATGTTACACATCAAAATAAAACTATTTTTTTTTTCTTTTTTTTTGCAGTTTTTGTCGCAATAAAATCCGTAAAAAAAATAGTTTTATTTCAATTCCAGTTATTTTTAATTTTTAACTAACTTCTACGAATATTACTTCAAATTGATCTTAAATAGAGACAAAAAAACAGGTTAAATGATTTTTTTTATATTTCAGTCCTTCATTAGTTTGGCGTGCAATTCTATTAAACTGGTAATATTCCTGTACATCAACATGTTGAGATATGTATTTAGTGTGAGTTGTGAAGTTTAATATTTTTTTTATTGAAATCTTTATTTGCTTATTTTGTTGAGCGGTTAAAGTCCTACACAAAGTAACAGCGTTGGTTTCAGTAAATCAGGTTATTGGAGGCTGCAAAAGTCATACTGCCTCGGTGGCGTAGTTGTATTGCGGTACGGTTACAAAGCTGAGGTCTCGGGTTCGAATCCCGGGTCGGGCAAAGTGATATTGGATTTTTCAATTCGTTATCAGTCCGGAGTCAGGAATTTGAGCCCGATATGGCGAGAGGCTCGCCCCCTATCACATCGTGGGACGGAACATGCAAGGCGAAATGTGGGTGTTCTAGTGGCGCCTCTGCCTACCACTTCGGGGATAAAAGGCGACATGCAACGCTTATACTATCCCCAAGCATTATAGGTTTTTTAATACCTTAGATATTAGCATCAAATGGTCCGCGTGCTTGTTTGTTGGTCCTATACTTTAAAACGCCTTGTATTTATCAGCAAAAAAAGGTTTTTGTGACTATACAAATTGCCATAATGTGTATTAAATCGGCGTTTACTAAATACATTTGTTATTAAGCTAATGAATTACAATTTTTCAAAACATTTTTTGGCTTTTATGGACAGAGCTTCTTCATTTCGATATTTACCCTCATATACAGGGTATATCAAGACTGCGACCGAAAACGAAGCCAAGTGGTAGAATTAGTGACTTTAGACACAATGCAACTAAAAGTTTCGAAAACAAAATTGTCAACTTTTTTTTTGGTATTTTTTTACTTATCGTCGTATTTGGGTGATAAAATAATGATGTAAACCTTTTTATTTTTTAAGACGCAATGGTACGTTAGGGTTTAAATTACTATTTTCGCAATAACTATGTTAGGTTAGGTTAGGTTTTTTAAAAATCATTGTGTTAGGGTAAACAAAAAAATATGTCGGTTATTTTGCGAAAATTTTATTTGCGTTGTGTTTATAACCACTAAAACTACCACCCGGCTTCGTTTTCGGTCGCAGTCTTGATATACCCTGTATACTCACACCCTCATAATATGTACTTAAATGGAGCACAATTTAAGAATGTTCTTCATAGAACATAATTATATTTAAAATACCAAAATATGAAGTCATATAAGGTTTTTTAGTTTTTTTGGTCATTGCCTAAAGTTTGAGATTTGGAGCTATATCTATTCCAGCGGAAAGAGAAAATTTGGAAAATCAGTTTGAATGACAACAAACAATTTACCAAGCATTCTCCAGTTGTATTTCAACTTAATTATTTTTATATTCACAGGCTAGCCCTATCATATTCGTCGAAATTTTAGGAGTGGTGGAGGTGTATGTTTTGATTACAATACCAGCTGTGATAGGAGAGTTACTGAACTATGAAGTTGAAAAAATTAGAAAAACCCTTTCTATGCAATTGCTCCGATGTTCAGGTGAATATTTATTACTCTCTCTCTCTCTACTGTCTACTACTCTACTCGAAATTTATTAATCTTTTTTATTTGTATGTGGTGGCCAAATGTGTACTAATTATTAACAGACAGCCTCCATGGCGCAGTTAGTAGAAAATCACCGTGAAATTAGACAAATTGGTCGTGCCCATAAATATTTGTTTGGGGTCCGGGTGTTCAAACCATAAAATTTCACCTACTTTCTAATACCCTCAACACTAAACTTAGAATCTTACTGTGGAGTGTGGGGTTAGTACTCTCTCTCTCTCTCTTTGAAAAAATCCTTGAAGGAAGCCTATGTTCAGCAGTGGACTTCTTTTGGCTGAAAAAAAAAATTGAGAGAGATTTATTAATTTATTAATTTGATTGTTTCAATTTCAGATGAATCGCTTCGCTTCGAGTTGCAGATAGCTTTGCAGTACATAACTCAGCGGCCCGTCAACTTCACCATACTCGGCGCGATCCCTCTGAACATCAACATTCCCATCACCGTCACCTCACTGTGCATCACTTACATCATCGTTCTCATTCAGTTCACATTTGTTACCAAAGCTGATTAATCTATTAGCACTAAATCAAATTTTATGTGTGCAGCTATGTCTATTTGCACTTTAATTCAAAGAGTATAATATGTTACCATACTTATTACTTTGCTCGTAATGTGATCATCCCTCTTAAGATACAATAAAAAATATAGTTTGTACTGCTAAGTTGACATGTCATTCTTCTGCTTCTTTTTCTTTTCAGACACAGGTGTCCACTGCTGAACATAGGCTTCTCCCATAGACATGTCATTACCTCCTTTATTTGTAGTAATAATTAATAAATTATTTTTTATATCAATCTCAATTTCAATTGTGTCCTTAAATATTTTTTACGTAGATTTTTGATTCATAAATATTTAAAAAATATGTTATATAATATTCACTTGTGTGTTATTAAAAAATAATAAAATGTAAAAAAAATACGTTCTGAACTATTAGTGTTTAATTTTTATGCGATTCAACTACTGCGATACAACTACTTAGTTCCAAAAATGTATTATATTATACTGTATGGGTAATTATTTATATTTTCTACACAAATTACACAATAGCCAAAATTAATGCATATTTGTGTTTTAATCCACTCTTTCTATTTGCAGTTTATTTTAATGTCCTTACACAAATCACTCTTATTCGAAAAATGTCTTCGATTTTTAATAGGTCCAAACAATTTAATCACGCTATAAAGAAAAACCATATCAACAAAAAAAATGTATGGTGCATCATTATTTATTCAAATAAAATCTAAATCTTTATTATAAATTCCAAACGTAAACATTGAGTTTGTGCTAAATATAAATTCAAAGAAATTCAAGAGTTGTCAGTGAACTGTGAGAACTGTATGATGACGATGACGTAGTTGATGCACAGCGTGACGAAGCCGAAGGGTACGGAGATGTCGAACAGCACCGTGCAGAACACCACGACACTGAACTATTATAGAGCAAATTCAAGAGCTGTCAGTGAAGTGGGTGAACTGTATGAAGATGATGACGTATGTGATGCACAGCGTGACGAAGCTGAAGGGCACGGAGATGTCGAACGGCACCGTGCGGTACACCACGAAGTTGAAGGGCCGCCACGTTACGTACTCCAGCGCCAGCTCCAACTCAAAGCGCAGTGACTCATCTGGAATTATAACAGTTACTTTAGGTTCAGTATAAGTACTTCCACTACTAAACATAGGTTTCCCCAAATATTTCCAATGCGACCTGTTAGGCGCGGCTTGCATCTAGTTCTCCAAAGTTATTCCAACACGCCACAATTTTTTACCCTTTGATACTTGACGATTAATTTTCTTATTATAATTATGAACATTAATACCTGAACATCTTAGCAATTGCTTTGAAAGTGTATTTTTTATCTTCTCCACTTCGTTTTTTATTGACTCTGCTACCAAAGCCGAAGAACATAAGAACAAAAACCCTTCAATTACTTCCATGAATTGCATTGCGGAGTACGTTTGATTACTTTGCTGTAAATAAATAATAAAATTTAAAACCTGATCAATATTGCGATATTTTGACAAAGTGGAAATAAATGGAACTTTGCGGACTGAAAAATAATGTTCTAAAGATAATTGAAAAGAAAATGTTAAGATGGTTTGGTTATGTAGAAAAGATGGACAAAAGTATTACAAAATAAACACGAGGCGAGTGTGGATGTAGCCGACCTCATTGAATCTACGCCAATCAAATGTATGACACCCTAAACAGATCAGAAATACCATTATCCGACGAGAAAGCATGAGGATATAGATAAAATAGATAAAACAAAAGTGCTAAGTCAAAGTCCAGCAAAGAGGAGATCCATCGTATATGTCTACTTCTACCGGATACAAGCGTGATAATTATGTCCATATGCATATAAAAAAAAACGTACCTTTAGATATTGATTCTTTATAGCGATGTAGATGTAAAAAACTAATTTAGGCAAATTGAAGACCAATGATTGCAATAACTGGAATGACAGAAAATTGTGTTGTTTTTAACCTGGTATCAGCCCATACACGCCCCATTTCAAGGCGTAGGCCTCCTTTACAATTGACAGAACGATTGAGACGGATTAGGCCATATAGTCCTCCACGCTGGCCCAGTGCGGGTTGGCGGACTTTACATTCCATAGATTTTTTTTAAATCGCTACGGTATGCAGTTTTCCTCACGATATTTTCCTTCACCGTTATAGTGCATGGTGATTGACTATCAATACACCCATAATTTTGAAGTCAGAGATGTGCCCTAGGATCAGAACTTGCGACCACAGTGTACATCTTTGCAGCCGCGTCTGGTCTGTTCCCAAAGGACCACCACACACCTTTGGACCGCCACGCACTTTTGTTTGTATTATACCTTGACGATAATAAAGATAAAAACTTTTTTTTTATTGCAGTGAATGGCGAGACGAGCATGCCATTCACCTGATGGTAAGCGAAATGACCGCTCATGTACAGTAGCAAAACCAAACAACACCATGAATTAGAAGGCAATGCATGGCATTCCACTGCTCTCGCTATCTTGAAACATAAGATATTAAGTACCATTATGTCCAGTAGTTACTCTAGGTACAACGCCTTCAAATCGGAACACATCAGTGCATTTATATTGCACCGTCAAAGAGAACATGACACTATACCTGGATAGTTGAACACCAAATAAATTATTTTACTTACCATAAACGAGATCAGCATGGTATAAGAATTAGAGATTGAAATTAAACTGTAAAGATTGTTAAATTTTGGACCCAAAAAAATTACTTACATTGATTTAATTTTCATTATAACTTATCATTACGTGTTATTAAAGATAGTCCTTTTGAATTATAGGAGAATGGTGAATTGCTTACCAAACACTGGAACTCGCTGTTGATGTTCAGAAGGTTGTCGAGTAAATTGTTGTAGTAAATGAGACATCGCCTCGCTTCTCTAATTTTAGTTTCGACGCCATCCATTCCGATAATGTTGACGGGAATGAAGTTTCTCTCCAACCTCTTTCTCAAATACTTCATACGGGAGTACAACATGAGGAAAATGAACAAAGCGATGGCGTAATTCAATCTAGAACAAAAAGTGATGAGGCCGGTGCACCAAAACGTGAAGATGGTTGGGCATGTGAAAGAATAGCCGTAACCGAAAATGAGCCTCGATGCGTATACCATGAACATTGTGAATCTGATGACGTTGTTGAATAAGGAATGTGTATGCCTTCCCATTATAATATCGTTGGTTTTAGTAACACGACAGTAATTGAAGAAGTATTCATCGCCAGTTAGAAAAGACATTACCAGACTGCACGCATATTCCATAATAAGAAGAGCGTGGGGAGATGAAAGAGTAGTAAACGAGCCTTTTATTATTATTATACCGATTATTATGCTGTACAGTTTGAAAGCCCTTGCAAGCAGTTTAGAACTTTCGATATGGAAATAGTGACCACATATGAATCGACTTAATTTTATAAGATTCAACAATGTCACATGTTTTGAAAATTTGTTCGATTTTTTTTTGATATAACGACATTTTTTGTCAATGTAAGTTAACATCTCAATGTATTAACAAATACTGAGTAGTTTTTTATAACATTGTGGAATATAATAGCTGTGAATATAAATAACTACATTTCATTTTCCATTAATGACATCAAGGTTCATAATATCATCAATACTGGAAAAAGAGCCATTGGAAATATTTGTTAAATTAATATTGTACCTATTTATTTTTTGTTAGCTTTAAGACCTAGCTCCTAGTATTTATTAGACTCCACTCCATTCTGCGCTATTTTAATAGCATTCAATTAAAAATTGTACTAAAACAGATTTCGCTTATTATTACACATTTAGCGTAAGATATTATTCCTTCAGATACGGAGCAAATCTAAATAACACCATGAATAACAAAGCAATGCTTAGCATTCCACTCCGTTCGCCATCCTAAGACATAATATGTTAAGTCTCATTATGTCTAGTAGCAACTCTGGCTACAATGTCCTTCGAACCGGAACACAGCAGTGCATTTACACTGCTGTTTGGCGGGAAAAATAAATACCTAAACTCACGCCTTCATCCCAGAAGGGGTAGGCAGCGGCGCCACCAGGACATGTCGCCTTGTATGTTCCGTTCCACGAAGTGATAGGGGCGAGCCGATCTAATAGAAGAATATTAAAATCCAATATCAATTTGCCCGACCGGATATTCGAACCTGAGACCTCAGCTTTGTATTCGTACCATGGTACAACAACGCCACCGAGGCAGTAAAATTTAATCACTATTAGTAATTGCCTCAAATTTCGATACAACAAGGCCAATTCCAAAAAACTACATTGGCAAATTCCTACAGTAAGACGCTAATAAAAAGCGGTTGCTCCAACTAGTGTCTAAATATTCAACAGCGGAACTTCTCGCATTGGGCTAACGATATCGTCAGTTTGTGTGACTCAATTTAGCCCAACTCGACTCCAATTTGCGCAAATTGACTGTGCAAGTTGTAAGGCGCTATCGTCTGGGTCTTGCTAATGTTTTGTGAACTTGTGCTAATGTTTGGAGTGTGAATTTGGTTCCTGATTACGTTAGTAGCTTGGTTTATACGTAGATCTGCTAGGGCGATGTGAATACTTGGACGAAGATCTAGTAATAAGATTTACATGGATATCATATTTTCTTGGATTTGGATTGTTCTGTTCATTATCAGCCCGGAATCAGGAATTTGTGCCCGATATGGCGATAGGCTCTCCTATCACATCGTGGGACGGAACACATAAGGCGAAAAGTGTGTGTCCTGGTTGCAGCTCTGCCTACCCCTTCTGGGAAAAAAGCGTGAAGCTTATGTATGTATGTAATATTTACTTATGTTACAAGTTATTTAACGACAACTTGTTATAGAGAAGACTTAAAGACTTGACCTCAATATAAGATATTAGCATGATGCATTAAGTGAATTGCACACTACTTCAAAATTCTTGTATTCTCAGGCATGTATGTAAGACTTTATAATAAATTTTCCTTCAATGTTAAAGCAAAATAATGTTATGGTTCTTATAAAACTTCTCGGTTGTTTGAAAAGATCTACATATTTTCATCAATTGACATCTTACAAGTATAGGTATTGAGTAAGAATAGAATACAATATTTACTAGTCACAAAAAATAAATACACAACAAAAGGAAAAAATATAGCGAAACAAAAGATATGACTACTGCGTATTCTAATGTATTACGGCGTCACAAAAGAAGTTTGCAAAGATTTCCCGAAATGGTTTATAGCAAATTATTGTAATAATATTTGCGCAACCTTGATATTAATCAGCGTATTAACCGACTGGATCTTCATTAGCTTTTAGATTAATTACCGCATTTGTGTACAGAACCGTCTTATTATCCCGCAACTCAAACTTTGCGATGAGCGCTCGGCGGTTTTGTTTTGTAACCTTTAAAATATTTTGTTTTTTCTTTTCATATTTCGTCGTGAACGCCTATATTATGTATGAAACATTCATTACAGTTTTTTAGGAGTGGTTTGGACTTGTCTAGCACGTGTTTAGACCCTGTTATGCAAGAGGCTCTCGGTGGTAGATGTCACTGCTTTGTCTATTTCTAATGCCAGATATTCTGATTTGAAGAGCTTCGTAGATAGTTAAACTTCTGGGCATTAAGGGACTCAACACTCTGTGTTTAGGGGTGACAAGCGTAGCACAGAAGTATTGTTACTTCTTTTCGTTTCTGTTTTTGGGCAAACCTGAACGATCTGATCATTATCCTTGCTAATGCTAAATTTACACAAGTTCGCCAACCTTTTACAACTTCTTTACTTCTTCTTCGTTTAACGTACAACTCTCAAAGCTGCAAAAGAATTGTGGCAATTACTGAAACACGAAAGTATCAACATCTCCTACCTTAATCCACAAACTTGTACGAACAAACAATATGCTAATCTGTTGACATCTGCGATCTGTTAATGATTTGATCTGACACGCCTGAATGGCACATTAATGGAATATTATTATCTGTTTGTTCTACGCTTGTACTACCAATCAAGTGACACGTTCGCGTTGTGAGGGGAGGGGACCTTCGATCGTACTAAGAAAAATATTTGTTCAAAGTGTATTAAAAGTAAACTATATTCAAAGTCATATTTTACAAGTTTTACAATCTAAGTGGTAATTGATGGAATATTCTCTCTCTCAATCTCTCTCTTCACCCACTCCAATTCTACTGCTAAACTTAGACCTCCAGTAAGGTTCTTCATTTTTATGGAGAATGATTTGATAATATTACACCATGCTACCCTTAAGTCGTTGGTAGAGTTCATCTTTTTTTATCAAACCACTAATTTTCGTATTTTGAAAACTTAAAGTATTCAACTTATAGATATAAGTATATTTTAAAATAAGTCTCGTATAAATACTCGCAGGTAGATAAATAAGAAATTAAGTTTAATAAATAATAACATCTAAAACCATACCATAGACACTTTAATAACAGTGAACTGGTCAGCAAACAAATAAATGGAAAACATCCTTTCAGACAAGACAATTAATTCGCTGAAACACGTAACTGCCCTACCCCAACTGGAGTTACATATGCACGTCAGCTTCGCAAGTAATGACGTCATTTAAACTTCGCCGTCCGTCCTTACAATACGTGACTTTTACGTGTAAATAACTGCATGTTTCAGGTATTTCATTTCAAAATCACAATATTCTTTTATAAGGAATTTTGACTTAGTAATTAATACACTGAGTGGAAAACGGTCAGTGGTACTAAAGGCTTAACAGTTCTCCTCTGATTCAAAAAGTGTAAAAACTAAAAGGATGAGCAATATTTATTAAACAGTTTTATATAGTTTAAACATTTTTGGGGGGTTATTTTTATTTATCTCTTTGTCAGGAATGGCGAACTATAATGGTGAAGGAAATAAAGTGAGGAAACTTGCATACCGTAGAGGTCCTGATAAGAATTTATATGGTGTGGTAGGTAGCCAATTCGCTTAAGAAAACGTTATTATGATCTAAGGCGCTGAATTGAACTGTATTAACTGAACTGTCAATGGATGTCATTGTTGGATGTAAATTAATTTAACAATTCATATGTGAAAGCGATATTAAAATTCAAACCGCGAAGCGCAGCTAGTTTGCAAACTCTTTAATGTCCCACAACCCTTCATATACCTTGAATTAAAAAACGAAGTATTTAAGCCTTAACCCTTTTCTATTCACAGAGCCTGTTTCAAAGGATTTTTCCATAGTGCAAAGCGTGTGTATGAATAATTGGAGCTCAACCCCCCAGTTCAATGCACCTTGTACGTGGTCACAAAGACCCTCTGTTTGCTGACTCGCTTAGCAGTTGTGTCAGTGTGTCACAGATACCGCTGACGCATTTTATTGTTTCTTTTGTTAGCCGCGGTTGCGTTTGAGGCGCGAGGGTTGGAGGCTTATGTGTCTTTCTCGATAATAGCTGCGTGGTATTTGTGGAAGGGAATCTTTCTTTAGGATAGCTACATGAGAAAAAAATATACATTTTTGAAGCAAATTCAAGCCAAAACCTATTATAATGAGATAAAAATATTTGTGGTAAAATACAGTGCCATGTAGACAAAATATTGAAAGGCGACAGGCAAGATGTACGCCATTCAAAACAATCATGCCAGCCTCTTCACATGCTTTGTAACACCCCAATAAAAACAGAATTGGTTTATCAAATTTTCAGACCATTCACCGTACTAGACCATACAGTAAAACATCAAATTCAAATTCAAATTCATTTATTTGCAGAATACAGGTTACATAAATTGGTACAGATGAGCAACAGATGATCAACAGAGAGGTGACATCTCTTAGCAACTTTAACGGCATTTTTAATTGCAAATCCACACATATTTGATTAAATAATAAATAAATACACCCAACAGTCACATAATAGTCCTGACCCCACATAAAGATCAATTAGGTCGTGGATATCAGAAACTACGACAGACTTTTCGGTCTCACAAACACCCAGACCCGAGACAAATATATATGGGCCTCACAAAAATTTGTCTCGGCGCGGGAATCGAACCCGCGGCCTCTCGAACTGCGCCACGGATGCTGTCAAATGAATAGATAATAAACCGCCTCCGCCAACAAAATACACCTTAAAAACCCCAAACAAAATATCAGCCAAATAAACAAAACATCAAAATACAATGTAGCGAAACAGTACCAATATTATTTGTAGGCAGTGGAAATGACCACTCGCATGCATATATTTGCAAGTCCATCGCGATAGCTTTTAACGCGCCCCGTAATGGATTTCAAGCGCAACATTATTTTCAAACAGCGCTACAAATGGACGGGTATCCAATCACATTTTATGGGTAGTTTTTGCTGAAAACACCGGCACTCAGACATTTTTGAAGATATGTGCACAATTCAAGCTTTTATCTACCTTATCATCTGTCCATATATTTATGTACGTCCCACTGCAAGGCACGGGCTCTACAACCGAGAATACGATTGAGAGTGGATACGCCATATAATCCACCACGGTGCCCAAGTTCAGGTTTCTACTTTATCATACTTACATGGATTTCGTGTTTTCTGATGATTGAATTCAGAAAGTGATGGAGCTTTACTACGCTTTGATTGTCAGTAGAAATTAGCAGGCCCAGGGTGCCGACTGCCGCGGTCTCCCAGAAAACGAACTTGAAGTGATGCAATTACTTCCAAATTTCGTTTGACGAGAAAGATTATTATCGTTTCTTTCGTTCCCCCTCCCATCTTGAGAGGCCGGAAAAGCATCTAAGGTCGAAGTGTAGATATTCATGGGCGGCGCAATTCTTTATTAGGTGAATCGTCGTGAGGGTCATTTCTATACATACATAATCGTCACACCTGTATCTTAAGAGTAGGCAGAGACTACGGATCGCCAATTGTCTCGATTCCGACATATTACTGTCGCTTCTTCCACTTTCATTTATGCTTTAAAGAATTAAGAAAATAAAGCAAATTAATATTTTTATTTTCAGGCATCTAGTGCATTACCCTCCTGCCTTCAATTACAGTTATTATGCGAACGGATTTCATAATACCCAAAGCATTCCTTCACTTTATCTCTAAAATTATGATATCAAGTTTATTGCGAGTTATAGCCGTGTCTGGCTTGAAAATTGCACAAAACAATGTAAAATGTTCATAATTACCTATTCAGTTAGCGTAAAAAGATGCATTTATCTTGAGCAGCGAGAGAGCATAAAAGAGCAAAAATATAAGTGGATTGCATTAAAACTGAAACGGGAGATCAAGCGAGCTCGAGAGAATAATTAGCGAATATGCTGCAAATAAATGACGAGTCTTTTTATTTATCCAATCTTTTTATTCTTAATATCTTTGTTTATGTCGGAAAAAGAAAGAAGCAATTTTAGAGCATGATAGTAGAGAGGTTTGAAAAAGGAAGCTCGTGTACTTTTCTAGTTTTTAAAAATCTTGACGTCACCAATAGAGACGAGATGCCGTATTTAAATTATGGTAGTCTACTTTGGGGTATAAGGAAAACTCATATACAATTCTATATGCTACATATTACATCATTAAATATCAGAGTAAACTAGTGGAAAGAGGAACTTTATAGACATGCGACATACAAATAAATATGGGAGATTTTCTTTTTTAAATTACCTATATTATATCAAATATTTGCAAACACAAAGACTTGTCTCCTTACGGGAGTCAAACCTGCAATATCTTCTTTCTCCGCTAGTGCTTTAACCAGCAGCACCACGAAAGGTATTACTAATTTATTTATCATTATATCCCGCTCGTCCCGTCTCATTCTCACCCAAGGAATGTAATCTAGTCCCATCCCATCCCTTTGAGTACAAAAAGTAAATATTAAATTCCTTCTTCATCCCACGGGAACAATAAATAATTCGGGATAAAAAGTAGCCTAAGTATTAATCTAGGGTGTCAGCTACCTCCATACTAAATTTCATCGAAATCCGTTAAGTCATTTCTGAGTTCATCGCGCACAACCGCACAAACAGACAAAAAAAAGCAATGTTTTGAGTTCTATTGCGTTAATACAAACCCTCCAAATTAGGTTTTCTCATTTATCTTCCATGTACAGACACTGATCGGTTACAAATTTAATATATGTATGTATATAGATATAGATTATAAACAAATAGCTACCAACTATCGACTCTATTTCAACTCTAAAATAAATTGCCCTTTTTGTAAACGGAAATATAATACTCAACCTCCTAAACGAATATATGAAAACCATCCAATCCACGCATCACTAAAAATATCGCCGAGAAACACAGACAGATAAAAAAAGAATTCCCAAATAACGCTGTAACCTGACTCCGGTGAATACGTTGGTATATTCTAATTATTCTGCCTTCGGGTTATTTTCTGTACCCGCATTGTTTTGAAAAGGCAATGTAAGCGGAAAAAAATATTTTTTTCCACGTATGGACTTTCCGTACCCTTAAGGCGAACGGTATCGGAATAAGCTTTGTGTTTTTCATGACTTTATTCGCTTAGAATGTTATAAAATTGTACGTTTATGCAGTGTTTATGTAACTGCATTTATGTTCAGTTAAGGCGCACCTTGCATACGATTAAATCATGCTGGTCTAGTGTGCTTTGGTGATTTTCAAGTACTTTTGAAGCTGTTTTAAAGAGATTACATCCAAATGTGTTGTACGCGAAAATTTCTGGTAAGCAGAACATACAAAAGTTAATATACTTAACTATACCCACTTTAAATCAGCAAACTTTAGTGCTAATTTAAAATAAATGTATCCAATGCAATTAAAACATATTTACGACAATAAATCGATAAAGTCATAACTGCTGAGAAATCATACATACATAAACTCACGCCTTTATGCCCGAAGGGGTAGGCAGAGGCGCCACCAGGACACCCACATTTCGCCTTGTATGTTTCGTCCCATGATGTGATAGGGGGCGAGCCTATCGCCATATCGGGCACAAATTCCTGACTCCGGGCTGATAATGAATAGAAAAATCCAATATCACTTTGCCCGACCCGGGACTCGAACCCGAGACCTCAGCTTTGTAACCGTACCGTAATACAACTACGCCACCGAGGCAGTCACTGCTGAGAAAACATCCACATAATTTCTCCTCAAAGCAACTCTACCACTCAAAACATATCACTATCTGAACTACAGAAACCTCTCGACGCTTGTCTGGCACTGATTCGCCTTTAAGAGTAAATTTATTTTTATATAATTCTTTCACTATAATACTTCAGATAGTTGTACCATACACAAAAGTCAATTCAATAAAATAGCTTTTACTACAAAATTCCTGGCAGACATCGATCAGGACTGTACCCAAAGCAAGCAAAAATACGTGGAAAATCGGCAAATTCAAAACCGCTGCGTAATCATCCTCAAGAACCCAGAACTATTAAGGAAAGCTCTCGACACATGTCGGCATCTGAAAAGGCACTGATTCGAGATAAACGCGCCTTTGACTCGTTCAGTTATTCATAGAATTTTGATGTGATCTTATCGCTTCCCTTTTCACTTGACTTTATATTTCCTATAAAACACAATGGCCCAATATGGATTCTAATATTTTTTATCAAATTCAAACTGAATATAAAAAATGCTGTGGAAAGTGGTATTGATAATTAAACTATGTTTTATAGAAAGTAAAATCGATAGAACGAAAGTAAATTTAGAAAATAGCTTCTGTTTGTAACTTAAAGCTGTAATAATATAAGCTGTAATAATAAAATTATGAAACGCAGTATTCTATAACTAACATAATAAATCACTTTTACTATTACCATCATGTAGGCGAATTTTTTGCAAAACAGTCCAAAATCGCTTTGAAATTAACTTCAATTGCAAAAAGTCAATAAATACACCGAAATACCCAGTACGATAGCAAAAGATGTCCATTCCAAAAAAATCGATCTCCAACTGTAATCTACCACAAAATTGTATATTAATAAAATTTAAAAGCAATCTGCGGTCACAGTACAGTATCGATGTAAATCACAAAGGAGCTGTGTAAAGCGGCGCACTTGTTTATTTGCACGTGATAATGGCTCGGCTAGCCGGGATTGTGTTGTAAAGCATTGACGTTGGAGGGAATGTAGGGTCCGTCCTTGTTTGTGGTCTCTATAGTATTGTATTGTTACATTGTATAGGTATTTTGTTTAACATCCATAGTGTATTCTAAATGCAAAATGATTTGTTACTTTGTCATGACTATTGACAGTTGGTTAGACGCTGACTGTGAAACGAGAGGCCGCGGATTCAATCCCCGCACCGAAGCAAATATTTGTGTGAACCACAGGTATTTTTTTCAGGTCTAGGTGTTTGTGAGACCGAAAAGTCTCTCGTAGTTCCTGATATCCACGACACAAGCCTCGATCTTAGTGTGGGGTCAGGACTATGTATGTAACTGTTGGGTGTATTTATTTATTTATTTATTTATTTATTATTTGTGAACTGATCTTAGTTAAATTATGAACAAAAAAGGCTTTAAGACCTGGGAAAAAGTCAATTTTATGCTACAAATTCAACCTGTATAATCAGGTGTTTAGTTCAATAATGGGTTCGGAATGCAGTTAAAATTCAGAATTTTAGATTTCTTCTTGAATATACGAATATATAAATAATGAAGAAATATATTGTATGGACAGTTTTAGTAATGAGTTGCAAGCGAATTTCAGGTCCCTTAAATAGGGGAGTCTTATCACCAGTAATAGAACGCACGGCGTACGTAGGTAGGTAGAGAGATAGTGATAGAGATTTTTCAACATACTACATAAAACCACGTTTTGCCAGACATATATCATATGCAGAAAATTTAAAACTGTTGAATTACGAAGGGTATAATAACACCACGGATTCTGAAAATCTTGTAGTTAATAAAATCACAAACAACAAATGTAATATCATCGTAAAATAAATTATTTTCTTATCTTCACATCGCTAGTATACCTACCTACCATAAACAGTAAGAAAAGGTGCCACCCCATAACCTCATCCGACGTGCATGTCCAATTCCCGTAGCGTCGAAACTGGACATCAATCAAACTCGCAAATTGGTGCGCGCGCCTCGACAGCTTTAAACACTGGCGCTTTCAAACCCGCTGTAAATGTATTGTCCGCGGCTTATTGCGGTTATGGCTTTACGATCATATTCGCGAAATCAAATTTGTATGTAGGTATTTATGAAAGATGTCGGAAAAAATATTTGATGAATACTAGTACAAATTGAATAGATGCTATTGTAATTTAAATTATTTATAGGAGAGTGAAATGAAACGTGCTACGTGTTGAGCGTGATCACAGCGAACTCTCAACCAATGAAGTGTCTAAAACCAATGAAAAAAAACTAGCAAACTTTTTGAATTAACGTTTTTAATTTAATAATTATAAATTAAGGGTAGTTTAATTGTAACAGTCACTGAGCGGATGACTAATACCTCAGTCCGCCCCGTGACAACGAAAGCTGTAAAGTAATCGAAACGTCGGGAAGTTAAAAAATGTAAAAATTAAACCAAATCGCGATAAAATCCGTATAAATAGTTTTATTTCAATGAAATGAGTATTAATTAATAGTATAAACCAGTTCAATATCAAACAACCTGCTGATAACAAATTGGCTTATTCATTAATTATTATTGTGTGCACACAACATTGTAAATATGTAATCACGTACAGTTTCCTCCCCATTAAAAGGCACACACCAGAACATCATCAAAGCACACATTATTCTCTTTAACACACGGTCAATTACCGGGTTATCGCCATAAAGCATCAGCGATCACAAACCTTTGGCAACGATTAAAATTTTCAATGCGCCAAAGGTTGGCGTGGGGTGATCAAAGGGTGATAGCTTATTCATTTGAATGGAAAATGTTTCGTCGCTTATATTTTGGAGGTGGAAAATCTAGATGAGTTACATTGGTATTTTGAATAATATTTATAGTAGGTACAAGCATCGCATCAAAAATCGCTACAGGTTAACCAATCCTTATAATTATAGCGCTAAAATCAGACTCTTGACATGGTAGAGCCTTGTTATTTTTTTGTTTATTACTATGAATGAAAAGACGATCATGCCATTCGCCTGATGGTAAGTGATACGACCGCTCATGAACAGTAGCAAAACCAAACAACACCATGAATTAAAAAGCCAAACACTGGCATTCCACTGCGCTCACCATCCTGAGACATAAAGTCTGTTAAGTTCATTATTATATTTATTTCTTTATGTATTATGTTTTTGTTTGATAAAACTTATCTCACCGAGCCGTTACTAATTTAGTGAAAGTTAGTTTTATTATATCTAAACTAAAATGAAAATAAAATCAGTACATCCAGGATCAATATATCTTCGTAATTGCGTATGATTGAGTGTTTATTGAGTTACGCTTCCCGTTATTTTGTTTCGATGTATGGTATCCGCGGCTTTTTAAAAGCCTTTTAGGGTCTGCTGGCTTGACGTGGACAAACGGACTTTGTGAAGGGAATATGTGTTCGAAACCTTATGATGTTTTATTTGTTTTTATATTTTCAATACGTTTTTTAATTGACGGTATTGTATGTATTTGGTCTAACTTTTTTTGGTTTTCAAATTAACTCAGGATGTTTTAGGTTCATAGGAAGCCTTAACTAGTTGGTGATTAAAAAAAGAAAAATAATATTTTAAAACACCGTTTTAAAGTTTCTGGCTTTATTCACATACTTTACTGAAGAATACGTATTATCTGCTCGTATAATCCCATAAAAAAATCCCAATGTATTTTATTTATTTATTGGTGTTGTATCACCTTTTAAAAAATACTTACTCAAGTATAATATTGGCTAATTAGGTCTTATGGGTCACTAACATAACAGCAACATATTAATAGATAAAGTTTAAAAATATCACAGTTTTTTTCTTATCCGTCCAGAACATTCAAAGCCTTTATATTCGCAACAATTTCTCGCGACTGTGTGCTTACATAAAAATGATCATTCATACTAATGCGCCCCTATGTTCAAGCATTATAATCACAAAGAGTAGGGTAGTAGGCACACACGTACTCCACTACGCAGGTGACGATCATCCATGGAGACTGCGCTATTATTATCCATAGTGCTCACCACTTAAAGTTGGAACTTGGGACTTGGGTATTTTTGGCTATTAGTACTTGTCATTTTTTCACACTGGCACGATGAAGTCACTAATGCAGTTGTTGGTAGATGCAGAGCAATGCTAAGTATCCACTGGTTAACAAATATTTCGATCTGAGCTAAATTATATACAGAAGCCGAACCCAAACGCAACACTCATGTGTAGGTGACTATAATATGATATCTAACCACTCTAACAAGATCCATACTTATAAAATGCTAGCGAAATGCTGTATGACGAGACGAGTATGCCATTCACCTGATAGTAAGCGGTACGACCGCTCATGGACAGTAGCAAAACCAAACTACACCATGAAAGGCATGCTTGGCATTCCACTGCGCTCGCCATCCTGAGACATAAGATTTTAAGTCTCATTATCACCAGTAGTTACTCTGGCTACAATGTCCTTCAAACCGGAATACAACAGTGCATATACACTGCTGTTAGGTGGGAGAAATAGACATTGCGGTGCTACCCAGGCGCCTTCTCCCATATGAGAGAGCTACCACCAGTAAAACTCTATTTGTAATCCTCCATTCTGCCTGTGTGAGGACGGCCCTTTCAAAAATCCCTGTTTTAAGAATAGTAATAAGTATCTGCATAAAACTGAAAACAAGTTCTATGCTATAATGACGGATTTAAAGCATGATCAAAAAACAATAGTCTCTCTCTCTTTCTCTCTCTCTCTCTCTCTTTCTCTCTCTCTCTCTCTTAAACTCAGGAAGTCCACTGCTGAACATAGGCCTCCCCCATGGATCTCGAAACAAATAAATAAACAAAGAAAATCAAGAGTAATAAGTAATAATATTTTAGAAGATTTTCGAACAGGAAAGTTTACTTTTTGAAAGTTGCTGATACATATGAGAGACTGATGGAAAAGGTGTCTATAATTAAAAATAGTTTTTATTTCTACCCTATAAGAAACGAAGCGCAATGATACGCGAAAAAATCACAGGTTCAACTCTGCGTGGTAGCAGTAACGCTAGAATTTCCCTAACAGGGGACGTCGACAAAGCGTCCCTGAGTAATTACAGAAAAATGGGGGAACATAACTGGGTCAGTGCGGTTGTGTGCGGGGATTATGCGTGATTACAATATATACATTTGTATACATTTGTATATATGTACGGGGGGTCCTAAAGAGTTCCCTAAGAACTAACGCTCCCTTCCAGGACCATTGACTCTAACGCGAAGGTTTTGTGCGTGCTTTTTTGTTTGAGTAACGTATGTTTTGTATATAGGTGCATATTCAAGAGGAAATCAAAGTGAGAAAACCTGTATGTTTTAATTTCCTAATAGGTATATGGGTGGCTGACAACGCTTGGAAACGATGGGCCGAAGATCGATCTCAGTGGCCTGCTATAGGAGAGGCCTACGTCCATCAGTGGACACAGAAGGGCTGATGACGATGATGATGATATGGGTGAGAGACGTGAGAGAAAAACTCTTGAGGAAACCTACGTTGGAGATGTTCGCAAGAATTTTTGCGGTGTGTGAAGTCTGTCAACCCGTAATAGGCAAGCGTTGTGGGCTTTTTTTTTGTAGGCTAATGACTTTATTGCCTAACCCCTCTAATCCATCACAATCGAGGTCTAAATTGTAAAGTTGTGTGATATTTGTTTACTACATCAATTAGAACAAAAGACGTTAATGCATCATGTGAGTCGCAATCGTGCTATTATTAATTACTAAATTACCATTAAATTTTATTAAAATCTTTACCCTTGGTTAGAAAGCAACGTGTATAATTTCACAAAGGCCAGATCTACAGATAAATTCGAATACTTTTAATTACAACATTCATATTAACTTATATTTAAAAATTGGAAATGGAATTAAAAGACGTTATCTGTGTATCTAGTTATGCGACCTGCCACCTTATACCCTATATTAAACCCTCAAGGTTAATGGGTCAATAAGGAGTTGTATAGCTGCTTCATCTGAACTGACTTAATGTATTCGATGTACCAGTGGCAAATACCAAGAGTATCGAATAGACGGTTCTCACAAAGAATACTATATAAGCCATGGACATCACAACGTCAGTTGTCTTTGCTTCAAACCATCATAACTAACACAAGTCTTTGTCTTTGTTAGAATTTATCATTTGTGAATTATTTAAAATAAATTATTTTTATTTACAAATACGCTCGAGTTAATTTGACTGGCGCAGTCGGTAGGATTTAATATCGCGTTAAAAGTAGGTTCGGAAAGGACACAAAGATAGGTCGCCGAATTGTACTACCAACGCTAGAGATAATTTATCCGCGAACCACAAAAATATAAATAAGTCAAGTACGTTAACAAGTGATAAAGAAGCAATTTCCAGCATGGGAAGAAAGAGCAAGTGAGTAAATCCTTTCATTCCTTCCTATCGCTTTCCTTCCTTTTAATTGGACTGAAAATCGCCAATTTTTAAAAAGGCGTGTTTTTCCTTTCATTAGGAAATCCACAAAATAGCGCCGTAATCTTGGACTAACATTGCCAATTTTACGTAGAAAAATAATTTGAAGTAATTATTTTTGCCTTTGATATCATTGTGTTTTTGTGTTGTATGTGCATTATTTTATTAAAACAATGAATCAAATACAATTAATCCCAAGGGAGATAATTGAAATCATCCCTAGATATGACGGCGACGAACGGTTGCTTAGTCTATTTTTAAATAAATGTGAGTACGTTATCAGAAGCTTTAGAGGCGATAACAGTGTAGCTCAGCAAACATATGTGTTTTACAGTGTAACAAGTAGGCTGACGGGAAAGGCCGCAGTACTACTCAGTGAAAGACAGAATATAGCATCTTGGGATTTGTTAAGGGAACTATTAGTTCAGCATTTTGGTGACAGTAGGTCAGAAGAATGTATAGCCATGGAGCTAGAAAGCATTAAAATAAATTCAAACGAATCGTTTATCGAATTGTGTCACAGAATCCAAAATGTTAGGAGTTCTTTGATAGCTAAAGTAAATCTTTTGACGGACGAAGGTATTAAGGCGTCAAAAATGATAATATATAATAACTTAGCACATAAAGTTTTTATATATAACTTGCCTGAAAATTTAATCCAATTTGTGAGATTAAGTAAGTCCACAAATCTGGAGGATACATTATCTATCGTAATGGAAGAAGTTAATTTCCAAAAGGAATTTAAGAATAAATGTGTAAAGCCACAAGCACCTAAAAATTGTGTAACAAACGAATATAATAAAACACAATTTAAGGAGCATAATAATACTTTGCCGAAACCTCAATTCAAATTTGGAGGTCAAAATCAAAAGCCACAGGGCTTTCAATTCAAAAATCCTGTAAATTTCCAACCAAGACCGAAACAGTTTCCACAATATGTGAATAACTATAAAAGGTCTGGATTTTTCAAGAAAAATCCTCAACAGCAATTTAAGTTTGGCATCCCACAGTCTCAAAATCAGGTACAAGACGTATCAATGCGAACTGTGAGGAATAATAAGTTAGAAGGAAATTTTATAAAAGGAGCCTCAGGCGGCCCACCAGGATAGATTATAATAATGTTGATAACATGATAAAACTACCGTATATTAATATACCCAAGTTAGGTAGATTTATGATTGATACGGGTAGTTCTCGCTCATTCTTAAGCCCAAACAAGGCGATTAAATACTTTCGTAAGTATTTATACAACGAACCATTTGAAGTGATAAGTACTCATGGTCGTAGCGAGCATGATACGGTGGCTCAGATTCCGCTTCCGGGAATTTTTAATACGAACTTGATACACAAGTTTTATATTTATCAAGTAGATAAGAAATACAATGGATTATTAGGGTCAGACTTGTTACAAGACCTAAAGGCAAATGTTGATTTTAACAACAAGGTCTTAAAAGTAAAAAATGCGAATATACCAATGGTATATAATTTTGTATCGCAAATAGAGAATAACTCTATAGAATTTATGGATATAGATCCAACTATAGATGAGTCGTTGACAATATCAAAAAATGGTCTTCAACCAAATGACGATAAAATCAAGGCAGTCTTAAAATTTCCTTTGCCTAAGACACCAACGGAAATAAAAAGTTTCCTTGGACTAGTAGGTTACTATCGTAAGTTTATAAAAGATTTCTCAAAAATCACTCAACCTCTTACGAATTGTTTGAAAAAGAGAAATAAAGTGATCATAACCCAGCAGTATATAAATGCATTTGAGAAATGTAAAGAGTTGCTTACTAATGCACCTTTACTTCAATTTCCAGATTTCTCAAAGCCATTCCTATTAACTACGGACGCCTCTAATTTTGCGTTAGGTGCAGTTTTGTCACAGGGTCCGATAGGAAGCGATAAGCCTATTGCATTCGCAAGTAGGACATTAAATAGTGCAGAAACCCGCTACAGTGCTATAGAAAAGGAACTATTAGCAGTAGTATGGGCATGCAGGCATTTTAGGCCATATTTATATGGGAAGAAATTCACTGTTATAAGTGACCATAGGCCGTTAGTATGGGTAGATTCGTTAAAAGAACCAGGATGTAGGCTAACTCGTTGGAAGTTGAGATTAGCAGAATATGACTTTGACATAAAGCATAAGCCTGGCAAACAAAATAGTAACGCAGATGCGTTATCGCGTATAAAAATTAACGCAATTGATAACGATAGTCAATCTATGTTAGTTAATACGGACGATGATCCGAGAATAAAGGCGGTGATTCAAGAAATTGAACACGAATATAATAGAATGAATAGGGAAAGACAAAATAGTAACTCTCCCGTAATAATATCATCAGATGATGATGATGATAGAATGAATAGGATTAACAAATTAGAAAAATCCGTATTTACATATCCTGTACCATCGCTGAATAGCAGCGAATCCAAGAAATCATCTGATATTGTAACAATACATTCTAAGAGAAAAAAATATTTATATAATTACTTAACAGATAGAATGTTAGGGATTAAAGAAAAGATTATTGAAAAGCGGGGCGGCGAAAAAGAATTCGACGTTAAACCCGGCGATACAGTTTTCATAAAAGGAGTAAATATAAGGCGTAGCAAGGATAAACCTCGCTATCAAAAGGCCAAAATAACAGAAAATATAATTAGAAATACTGTTATGGTCCAAGCTAAAGATAGAGATAAAAGGGTACCTATTAAAGATATAAAACGTCCTCCACAGGTACATCCTTCTCTTAATCATCCAAGCAGTCCAAAACCTGGCACTTCAACTTCAGCAAATTGAAGCCAACCCAGGTATACTTCCAGTAAAAGAAGGTCGTGCTTACCTTAGTTTATATAACTGGGAAATAGTTAAGATTTTAGATCTACAATTAATATATGAAAACTTGGAATATAATTTTATTAAATATGGAGAAGTAAATTCATATTTAGATAAAAACTTAGATATTCATATTTTAGATGGTAGCATTGTAGACATTAAACTACAAGCAGAATATATAAGAAATATAACTGTAGAAAAGTATGAGCAGTTAATTCCGAATATTAGGGTTAAAAGAGGAATACTAAATCCTTTAGGAACAATAATTATTAAAGCTATCACAGGAAATATGGATAATGATGACGCAATTAGATATGAACAAATTTTGAGTAAAGTTCAATCTGAGCAAAATGCTATCTCCAATAAAATGACTATTGTCTCTGAAATAGTGGATTCATTAGTTAACTTTACAAATTCTAGTAGGAATAATTTTATTATGTTGGAGAAAAATATGGATGAAATTGAATTATATTTAAATAAAACATATTTTCAACGAAGTAAAGAACTCGTTATAAATACTTTTAATATACTCATCCATAATTTTCAGTTATTACTTACAAGATTAAGTGAAATTGAAACTATAATAGCATTTAGTAGAATTAATATCGTTCATCAGTCACTATTAAATATTAGTGAATTATATTATATATTGAGAGATGTAGAAAAGGTAGATAAATTAATATTACCTGTTACTGTAGAGAATCTTGCAAATATTGAAAGATGTATAGATATTAAGGCTTACATCAAAGGCAAACAAATAATTTTTATATTATCAATTCCTACGGTTCAATTAAAAGTGTATAACTATTACCAACTACATCCCTTTCCTATGTTCAATCCAATCCGGAATAACACATTCCTCATTATTCCGAAACATTCCTTTATCCTTATGGAAGGGTTGAAAGCATTAGAGCTCAAGGAGTCATGCAATGAAATAGATGAACAGATATACTTGTGCTACGAGAGCAACGTGTCGCCTAGTAATGACGACGCATGTATAGCAGATTTAATGAAGTTTTCTACTAATATAACTTCATGTTTGCAATTGCCAGCGAAAGCAAGCAAACTTAAAATTAAAACCATACAAACAGATGTGTGGATAGTATATTCCGAAATTGAAATGTTCATTATGGAATATTGTGATGACAATATAAGCCAGTATAAAATATTGGGCACGTATATTATTACGCTAAACACAAACTGTGAGGTAAAAATTGGAGAAATGACGTTGAGGAAACGTCATATTAATGGAAACCAGATCACACTTCACAGGATGCCTGTTATTCACCTACCGAGTGTTGCTGAGCATCCAGAGTTCCAGAGGACTTCCGTCAACCTGGACAACTATAATATGGAAGATCTACGGGTGTTATCTCGTGTTCTACAAAGTGATAGTGAAGTGATAAAAGACGAAGGGCAAATGCCACCAGTGAATATACACAGTGTTAGCATAGGAACTATTGTACTTTACCTCATATTGATTTTTGTATTGTTGTATTTTGTGTTTAGTAATAGAAATTTTATATTGTCAAAATGTGTCCGAAATCATCATCCGAAAAGTGTTTCAGGAAATGATTTCGTACTTAAGGAGGGAGGAGTTATGCGACCTGCCACCTTATACCCTATATTAAACCCTCAAGGTTAATGGGTCAATAAGGAGTTGTATAGCTGCTTCATCTGAACTGACTTAATGTATTCGATGTACCAGTGGCAAATACCAAGAGTATCGAATAGACGGTTCTCACAAAGAATACTATATAAGCCATGGACATCACAACGTCAGTTGTCTTTGCTTCAAACCATCATAACTAACACAAGTCTTTGTCTTTGTTAGAATTTATCATTTGTGAATTATTTAAAATAAATTATTTTTATTTACAAATACGCTCGAGTTAATTTGACTATCTAAACATATAATGGGTCCTGTAACGATCCAATTGTTTGACAAATTTTACGCATTCATTGTAATAAAAAAAAAATATTAGTACTAGGATATTTATATTCAAAACTCTTAAGTCATCATGGGTATAAATGAGAAATAAAAAATAATTTCTAAGTCTTGATATTGCAAACACATTTTTAACAGAGGTCCCAAGAATAACATTACATTGAGATGTAATTGTAGGGAATTTCAGGAAATCACCCATATTGTAAATTTTAAACATCGCATTTATTCCTTTTCCCTAATGTTATCTTTTTCTAATAACAGGTGTGCAATTAAAACCTTACAAAGGTTGTACAAATGGTAAATTAAAAAAATATTTATAACAATTTTAAACACTGAAATTAATAAGTTGGATCACCACTATGGTGTAAGTAATACAGATACTCGTAATAGTGATAGGAATCGATGCATTCAAGGGCACAGCTCCACATATGTTAAAGCAAAATGCTCTTTGTGTCATGTACCAAAAGGTCTGTTTCAACTCGGAGCGCAAGGATTCATCTGTAATATACATAAAAATACGTTTTATATAGTAAACAACTACGAAGTTCAAATTTGAAATTGGAATTCATAGGTTAAGTCAAAGTTATGAGGTGAAATACAGGAGTGAATAAAGACTACACAGGTCGTGTTTATTGAAGATTTAAAAAGTAATCGTTTGATATTACCATCAAACAGCGAAATGATTTAAACAAAACATTCCATTGATAACTTATTAATAATTGATTAATTTGATATAATTTGAGTAAATAACCTGAGCATCTCAAACGTTGTCTGGTTAAGATATTTCGTATTTTCTCCTCCTCGTACATTATAAGTTCAGAAACAATTGCAGGCAGTGAAGTGTATAAAATTGAACAAACTATTTCAACCGCGAGTACGATTGATATAAACGGGACGTTCTAGAACAAAATAAATACAGATATACGAGTATATAGTTCTGATCCTATACTAAAATATAAGACTTATATCGCCGGAATCAGAAACAAGTCGGAAAATGTGCTCGGAAATTTGTGTATGGGGGTTACTCTATGATCAGAAACGAAGTTCGAATGTTCGAACGTTCGACGTCCGAACCAAGTAATAAGTTTTCTACTTCTAAAATCAATACTATTGTTTACCACACATATCATTTACTCGGAACTTAGTCTATAGTTACGATGTACTAGAGTATTCGAACATTTTGTGGAGTACCTAGGGACATTCGTACAGTTTTACGTACGACGTTCGAATATTCGAACATTGTTTCGGATCATAGAGTAACTCCCTAGACCGAACTCCATTAATCTAAATATTTATATTATATTTATATTTATATTAGTATCATATAATGTCTAAACATTTTTGGTAAAAACACTTATCATGAGATGTATAATGAGACTTAACATCTTATGTCTCAGGATGGCGAGCGCAGTTGAATGCCAAGCATTTCTTTTTTATTTAAGATGTTGTTTGGTTTGCTACTGTCCATGAGTGGTCATATCGCTTACCATCAGGCGAATGCCATGCTCGTCTCGCCAAACATTGCAAAAGACGGTCTGAGTGCAGTCACTTTGCCGAGCCGTTATAAGCATAACAAAAGCATTTAATTAGTAAAAAGGCTATCAATAGTTTCAACTGGATCTGATTCTAATTTTTGGCTAAGAAATGTTTTAATTATTAAAAAAAATTACAAACGCCTTTACTTACATGCAGTGAATAAATCTTTACCGAAATGTAAGATTGCATTATGTACTTTGGTAGATACGTCATCAAACCAGTGAACACCTGAAAATGAAAATAACTGGCTTAAAAAGAGTGCTCTCCTTATGGTAGGCAGCGACTTTGTTGTGCTGGACCCCTGGCACCGCGAAGGTCCACGAGCAGCTGTGACCGCTTACCATCAGGTGAGCCGCATGCCTGCGTAGGCTATTTAATTATGATATCCATAAAACAAATCATATTTTCGTTTTTTAAGAAGCGAGCACAATTGCCCGCTTCAGCGTTTTATTGTTATGCAGTAGCGTGACTGAGCCACTAGCATCATCGACGTCCATAACTGGAATTTGCTGTTTACCATCAGTCGCACCGATAGCTCACTTGCCGACGTAGGCTATAAAACGGCTAATTGAACCTAATATTTTATTCTACGCCACGATTGAATCGGATTTACCTAGCCAAACGTGTTTCATCTTAGACTTACACCATAGTTTGCGAGTTATAGACAAACGCAAACATATTTAGTGTAAAAAAGCGAACTTCATTACTCACCTTATATTGCAGCTTATTTTCTATATTCTCAAAGTAATCCAACAGATTATTATAATAACGTAAACTCTTCCTCACTCGTCTAATCTTCGACGAGATTTCATCTTTACCCACTATATTCACTGGCGCCGCCAACATATCCAAATATTTCCTCATCAACAACACTCGACTATACAATGAAGCAAAAACTATGAGCACAGTCATAAAATTCAAATCTATTGATACGGCTATAAACAAATAACAGATGTGTTCAATAGAAAGCGTGTTGTCACAAATCCTAATTAGAACGTGAATTAAAGCTGTTATAATAAACAAAACGATTATGATAACCGAACAAGGTAAAGGCATAACGTTGATGTTTTTGAAACCCATGATGGCGTCGTTGACTTTCAAACACCGCCAATACCTACAGAAGTATTCATCGCCATGAATGATATTTATAATGGTGTTGAGGCTACATTGCGGGATCAACATGTAGTAAAGGCCGATAAAATTGAATCCGCCGTAGCTCCCCATAATTGCGAAGACGTTAAGACAAAGACAATACAATTTCAACAACAGCGAGACACATTTCGACGTGGTGATGTTGTAGTAACTACCGAAGATTAGCCTAGTAACCATGATGATTTGAATTGAAGAGGTTCCATGATTTCGTATGAATTTTAACATTTTTCGATCACTTAGTAAATCACTATTATAGAACTGGTTCTAGAAGCATCTACGTAACAACTGGACGTTGTTATTTAAAAATGCTATTACTGTATACAATTGCGTGTGCTTGTTTTATTTGATATTATTTTTAGACCTATCAAATTAGAAATGTATTTTTTTTTAATAAATTAGAGTACGTTATTTACTGATTACGTCACATGATGTCAATATTAGTAGTTTTTAGAAGTTTTTTTGTTTTTATAAAATGTTTGCATTAAATTACAAGGCGAGTGTGGATGGAAAAGTTGGTAGGGGTCGACCTCACCTACCTACACCATCCAAATCGGTGATACCCTCAACGAGGGTCAGATCAAATACTTTTGATCTGAATACCTGAACTGGCGAGAATGCATGAAGAGATTAATGAAAGTGGATGAAGCGAAAGTAATATGTCAGGATCGAGCAAAGTGGCGATCCATAGTCTCTGTCTACCCCTATGCGATACAGGCGTGACGATTATGTATGTATACATTGAATTGTTGCATGCGGGCAGATTTAAACAGATTTCCATTTATATTTTTGGAAAAGGCCTATGTTTAGTAGGGGACGGTTCGTAGCTGAACATTTCGGTGAAAAATTGCATAGCAGTTTTTTTATTGAAAACAAAGATTGATACAAAGCAGTTTATTTAAAAATAATTAATACATAGATAAAACTAAAACTTATAAAATATATCACAATAATTACAAGCTAAGTACTACTCGTATTTGCAAGTTCTTTTAATCACTCAAAAATAAAATTTCAGTTTCAACTTCTGGTCTCATTACAAAGAGTTAAAAGATAACAACTGAATAACCAAACTGTCACTCGACAATGCCTGGCTGTCGTAAATTCAGCCTTGTCTAATAATTTATAGATGATTTTGTAAACGAAAATAATTCTTATCACAGTTTTAAAAGCATATGTAACATTAGAGCCAATAAAACGGTATTTTTCTTCGATGACGGCGCGGTAGTGTATACTTCCCTCTTTCAACCCATGGGCTTATTGAAATATCTGTATTCTTAATCGCCTTTAAAATCATTGCCGTCGTAACGTACACTAAAAGCACCAACAATATTATTATAATACCGTCCAATACAAATTTATAATTTTCTATCCATTTCGCTATCATATACAGGGTGTGGAAATTGTGCTCTTTCAGCGATTCACAGGGTGATTCCAAAGCTGCGTACGGGATGGACAGACAGACAAACCAGGCTATTATTGATAGCAATGTCGATATACAAAGATTAAGCGTCTTGTCCGTTTTGAGTTGAGTTTTGTATGGTTTGTGTTTCTTGTTCTTCGGATCTTCATATTTGACTGGTTTGTCAGAGTAGAGATAGTCGATTATCCTGAAAAGATGAAATATCCATTTAGAAAATTAATTAAAAAAACATAGTGTCTGCCCAAGTAGCGACCACCAATAATGTCATGTTTCGAGTTCACGTAATGTAGAGCAAACAAGCTTCATAATATCGAGCAATGAGAGAGTTATCACACGCATTCTCTTCACTATATCAAGTCTATATAAAAAATATTCAAAAATATTCAACACTGTAAATTAAACTATAACGGCGAAGGAAAACATAGTGATGTAAAACTCGGCCAAGCCGCATTAGGTAAGCGTGATGGGCTATACGGCCTAACCTCTCTCAATCGCACTGTCGATTGTAGAGGAGGCCCGTGGCCTGCAGTGGGACGTAAGGGCTGATACAGATACAGACACCAAATAAAAAACTCAAACATACCTTTGCAAGGCGAGACGATAGAAAATCATCTTGTCGAACCCAAGTTATAATCCAATTATTTTTATTATTTTTATCTCCAACGACACACAACAGTTCCGTGTGTAGACTAAAGTACATTTAGTGATTGAATCGCTTATACCCGATGCAAGTCATTAAATAACGATGATCATTAATTAATTACAATTATCTAGAACAATATTGTCCAATCGATAGTTGACCAAATATTATTATAAATACATTCTTAGAAATTATTAGAGAGGGTTAATGTCCATCGTAAAATTATAAGTCAAATTATATATTGGTGCTTTGAGAATCAAATTACCTTATTCATAGAAAGTTTTAAAAACTATTTTAGTTATCGAATGTTTTGTCTTCGCTCAAATTAAATTTAAAAGTAGTGCGAAAGAGACAAAACATTCGATAACTAAACAGCTTTTAAACTGATAAATAAAGCCGTAAGAATATACCGCCCTCACACCCGCCACTGCAATTTAAGGAGGATCAACAGCACACATTTTAATTTACTAAGCATTGAAGTTCAGCGATTATCTGAGAGGGTCGGCAAATAAATTGATCAAAATGTAAAATAAGAGTTGGAAATAGATTATAGATCATTCCCCTAGATATAGCGAAGTAAAAGACATTTATTTACTACCTATTAAATAAGCCCCTGCTTCCGTCTCTCTGCACTACCCTAAGGTTGACTGGGAGAAAATGTCCTTAGGCATTAAGACCGCCTGTACTATCTAAAGTACAAAGTGATAAGTAAATAAAATGATAGAAAAATAATCACTTGTAAAGGGACTTGTACAACTAGAGAAAGGAGCTGTAAAATCACCTAGGTACCGCAATATCCAAAGACACAATCAATATCTATATCAAATCCGATTTACTAAATGTATTTAATATAAATACACCCAACAGCCACATACATAGTCCTGACACACTAAGATCGAGTCTTCTGTCGAGGGCACTAGGAACTACGAGAGACTTTTCGATCTCACAAACACCCAGACCCGAATCAAATATCTGAGGTTCACACAAACATTTACCTCGGTGCTGGGATCGAACCCGCGGCCTCTCGTTTCACTACAGGATATTCCAAAAATAGCTTAGACATCAAAACAAACAAGGATTAATTTACATACGGTCTTTGACGTAATCCGACGCACTCAATCACGATGCAATTGTATAATTCAATTAAAAGTAATCTAGTACCCTTGAAGGCAATCTATCTGGACGACTTGGTGACGCCAGTACTGAAACAGGACTATATTTAGATGCAATGGAGAGTACGTGATCGATGATTCAGTTTATATCTGGACAGATTCGGACCAGTTTTTTTTATAACTGCAGCGCATTGCCACGATTATTGTTGTACTCGTGTATATTGCTATTAATTCATTTTACTTATCAATGTGTTGAAAAATCTTGATATCCAAAAGTTCTCCACAAAAGATTTCATACAAACATAAACTCACACCTTTTTCCCAGAGGGGATAGGCAGAGGTGCTACAAGAACATCTACGTTTCATGTTGTATGCTGGCCCAGGATGTGATAGGCGAGCCTATCACCATTTCGGACACAAATTCCTAACTCCGGGCTGATAATGAATAGAAAAATCCATTATCACTTACCCCGGCCCGGTATTCGAACCAGAGACCTCGGCTTTGCAATCATACCGTAATACAGCTGCGCCATCGAGACAGTTTTTAATTATAAAAATTGAACATTTCAATAAATTTAAATTCTATCAGCTCACAGTAGACAATTATATTGGTAATATCAAGAAAATTCGAAAATATGTACCTAAAGTCATAATTCGAGCGAGTCAATGCCACAAATAACCTCACATGAAGCGATAACAGCTGCCTTATATCGTTTTATGAGTGAAATTTCCAGAGGCCGAACTCTTTTCTCTTCTCATCCTTTTCCATCTCTTTCTCCTCCCATTTTAAGGAAACAACGTGCCTACGAAGCACCAAATTTCACTTTAAACTCACCGTCATTTGTTCTTTTACCGGACCTACATAAAAAACATATTAGTGCGGTATAAGCTTAATAAGAAAATGCGCATTGAGTGCTCAAATCTCTCCAAGTATAAAGTCTTCCAATCTCCAATATCCGTTAGCAATAAAACTTTTCCACTAACATTAAAGTCACGTCCTTTATTCCTCTCTGCCCTTGACATTGAACGTTCAAGGCCAAGGTCAGATTCGCTAGTGTCGTTCAGTGAGAAAGTTATTGTTCTAAATCTCCCGACGGAGGAAATCGATACCATTTATTGCTATTCACACAACTTTGAAGTGGATTTTAACAGAGTAGTTATATTTCAAAATTGTTACATGATTGTCTAAAATAAAATATTTCTACTGAAATGTCAACTCTAAGTAATTACTCCTAATTGTTAAACACATTCTACTTTATTTATCGTCATCTTAAAAACCTATTTGGTCACAAAATGTTTTTTGCAATGCAACCGGCTCTCAACATACACCGCGGGGAGGCTACAAACTTATAATTAAAGTAAATTAATCGCTCAAGTGGCAGCGTGTATGGTTTGTTTACCATAAGACCCCAGTTTCAATAACAAAGTATTGTAATACATTTTGCAAGTATTTCAGTTTGAAATATCTCATATATACTAGTTGCTCAATCTTCTACGAGAATAGTGAGTTAATACAACTACATACACACATACATAAACTCAAGCCTCTTTTCCCAGAAGCGGTAGGCAGAGGTGCTACTGGGAAACCCACATTTCAGCTATATTATATAATCATTATTGTAATCATTTTCAGGAGCAGCTGCGAAATTCTGATGACTAATGATTAAGCAACATAAAATCTTTCTGGTTTGGTTCTTGGTTGCTCCTGGTCTGGTTGTGATGATAAAGTTATGTAAAGAATCATTATAATTGGTAAATATTGCATTATTACAAAATAATTTGATAACTCATAGTAATTACATTATGTAAAATAGAAATACGAAATTACTTAAGATGTCACTTTACGAATTACGTATTCTAATTAAATTATCTAATGGATCTGCTGTAACAATAATCTTAACGAAATTAAAAAAAATGTTTACATTCATAACACTAAGGCTCACGATATTTTGTAGCCTTCAATTATTTCATTACACTTCCTAACGTCACCAAAGAACATGATCCAAATGTCTGGTAAACCGGAGATTGTGAAAAAAGTGAACACTCTGTTTAAAAAAGACGAAGCAACATTACCAAAATGGTTGATTTTTCTATTCAAATTGATTGAGATCCTGTATTCTTACGACCTGGGCGGCTTCACTATAAAGAGCAAGAAAATGAAACTGATCGCCAAGAGTTTGTCTCTCGCGAAATGTTGTATCGTCGTTGCGGCTGCTTCCATCATCCTGTATTATTACAAGAACAAAACTACTTCCAGCTTCTACTACAGTATAATGATCCAATACATAAGCATGGCACTGACATTCGCTTACTACAAAGAAATGTCATTCGCAGATTACCAAAAACTGTTATTAAAGTTCGACGGCGCCTTGCAAATCAACAAGAACTCGCAGAAACTTTACATCAAAATGTTGCTCTTTTTATTATTCTATGTCATACTAAGATTGTGTTTTGTTAATATTTACTGTTTTTACTTTGATAAGTACTGTATCCGTCCGGTGTCTCTTAGAATATTTGTGATGGCAGTGTTTATGTCGTTAGATTTGATTTCTCTGCTTTATTTCTTCATATTCTATACAACACGCTGTCGTTTGAGTAAACTTGTATTGGTTTTGGAGAAATCTTCAAGCAGCGTTGAACATCTACAGCATCTGTATAAAGGCCTCATTGATTCTATCGAAACAGTGAAACGTCCCTTTGATGCATCGGTAAGACGTTTTTTTCTTTTTTTCTTTCTTAACTGATTTCTTTCAGCGCACAACTCATTAGAATCAACTCATTGGACAGGGTCCGTGGCGAAGTTGGTTAGACGCCGGCTGCGAAACGAGAGGCCGCGGGTTCAATCCCCGAACCAAAACAAATGTTTGCGCGGCCCACAAATATTGTCTCGGCTCTGGGTGTTTGTGAAACAAAAAATCTCTCGTAGTAGCTTCTAGCTGTAATAGCTGCTTATCCACGACAAAACTGAAATCTCTTGGGCGAGAAAGTGGTACAACCGCAATCAAGTCGACAAATTTATATTGTAATAAAAAGTGGGAACAATTCGACTTCTCCATTTTTAAACCGAACAAGTCTATTTTTTTTTAATAATCTCTCTCATTTTCAGTACGTATTGTTACTTCTGTTCAACGGCTCGGGAGTGATGTTCTCTCTTTACACCACTTTAATAGCTATTATAAAGAACAGTTTTATAGTAAGTAATTATTTTGTACTTGATTCTAAGAGATAAGATTAGATGCATTTTCGTCCAATAGTTACTCCAGCTACAATGTCCTTCGACCCGGAAAACAATAGAGTATTTACACTGCTGTTTGACAAGAGAAATAAACATTGCGGTGGTACGTACCCAGACGGCCTCTCACATACGAGAGACCTAGCACCAGTAAAACTACTGGACATAATGAGACTTCACATCGTACGTCTTAGGATGGCGAGCGCAGTGGAATACAAAACAATGCTTTGTAAATCATAATGTTGTTTGGTTTTGCTATTGTCCATGAGCATTCGTATCGCTTACTATCAGGCGAATAGCATGCTCGTCTCGCCATTCATAGCAATAAAATAATATACATACGATAAGCTCATATCCCATACACTGTTGACAAATATAGAACAGACATAACATTTATTAAATCAACGTCGGTGTAATAGCAATCAGAAAAACACAGATTCGTTGAAAATGACTATAAAACATGAGGAAATATTTCTGTAAATCTTTGGAGCAAATCTATATCTGGAAGGGATATCATGTACTTAAAAGTAATTAAAAACATTAAAATGCAAAGATATTTTGCAGGATGTAATCCCAGGACTGATTGTGGGCTGCATTTCGAATCTACAGCTTATATTGGTGACATTCTCACCGCCGCTGTGCGCTGGAATGCTGTCGTGGCAAGCTGAGAGCATCAAAATAGCCCTTCACAATAGACTGCTCTTTGAGAAAGGTATTTTAGACATAAAAATATAAACAAGCAAGAAGTCTGAAAGAAAGTGATCATTACCCATGAGCAACAAACCTTACTAATTTGTATGAACTTTTTCAGACAAGAATAACTACTCGGACATAAAGCGGTTCATATCGTACGTGGAGGCTCGGCCCTTCAAGCTGCGCGCGTGTCGCGTCATTCCTCTCGACTGCTCGCTGCTCGTACTCGCGCTCAACTTCTGCGTCACCTACCTCATCGTGCTCGTGCAGTTCACTCACTTGTATTAGACCTACACCAATTAAAACTTAAAACTAATTTGCTCTTATAATAATTCTACTCTAATTTATTTTCAATTTATTTTCAAATAGATGTTAAAAAATTGCAATAAAATAAAACCTTATCACCTCCATGAGAAATTTTATTCCGTTCGGATGTGAATATTGACCGTATGTAAACAAATTACAGTGGCAGAAGAAATAATTTATCATACAAGTCCAATTTGTCATATTGAATCAACTAATGGATTGGGTCAACACAATAAGGGTTATGTTAGTATATAAGTTCCTTGGAATTATCACCTTGGGCAATTTAATTGATTAAATTATTTATTTCAGCTAAAATTTTCCAAGCAGTAGTGTTGGCTTTGTCTGTTAAGATAGTAGTCGGTTTGGTAAATTTACGACATGAAAGTGCAATCAGATACAATAACCTTTAATAAACTTATTAGGTCCAATAAAATTAAACCACCTAAATCATTTAAGGTCTATTTAAAATTTATCCAAGCATTATTTGCAATCGATATGGGCGGATTCGGTTACAAAAATAAAAATATCAAATACTTTGCTAAATTTTTATCCGTCACCCAAACCTTTGTGATCAGTTTCGTGATCACTCTAATCATTTTTATAAACTATAACGAACCTTTCGCTATCTGGTACGTTTCCATAATCGGACAGTACATTTTTTACAGTTGTCTCTTCGCCTTCTTGGATAACGGCATGTACTTCAGTACCTACCAAACAGAATTGCTTAAATTTGGTTTCTCTTTGGGCCTTAATAGTAAACATGGCCGCATATTCATTTATATGATATTTGGTTCCATCATCACTTTAGTTGTTAGAATATCGGTTTTCTTTGGTTACTGTTCTTATCATGATGAATTATGCATACATTCTAGATATCTCCGTATATTGATTTTCATTCCCACACTCTCGTATGATATGATTATGGTATTGTACTTTTTCCTATTTTACTCTGCATACTTTCGGTTTCGCGATATAATAACTGCGGTAGAGAGCACCAGAACTAGCATTGTGCACATTCAACGACTTTACAAACTGCTGATTGATTCTGTTGATTCAGTAAAAGTGAGATTTGATATTGCGGTAAGTAATTTTATGTTTGCCATATCCATTATTTAAATAGAAGATTTGCATCCAATTGGATAAGGACCATCTTTTACAACTGTGAAAATACCGTCATACAAGGAGGATTCAGCCTGCTTTTCATCTTCATCATCAGCCCGTTGCAGTCCACTGCTGGACATAGGCCTCTCCCAAGAGGTACGCCACATACCCCGGTCTGCTGCTGTACGCATTGAGTCGCTGTTGGCCCTCTTGTGTAAGTCGTCCCACCATCTAACCAGAGGACGTCCCACGCTACGTTTGCCAAAACGCGGTCTCCACTCCACAACACGCTTACTCCAGCGGTTATATGTTTTGTGATATATGTAGCTAGCCCCAGCCTGCTTTTATACTCGAAGAATCTGAGTATCTTTTAAGCAGCATTATACCACCGGCAAGCGATGTGCCGTACATCCACCCGCAAGATTATCTGACCAACTGTAAATAAGTCCCTTGAACAATCCTTGGGAAGACTTATGTTCAGCGGTGGACTTTCAGAGATTCATAATGATAATGACGTAGGTAGTGATGATGATAACAATTCTGACCTTATGTGACACATTTTTTACGTTTCAGTATTTATTGGGCCTAATACTTAACGTACCAAACGCAATGACATATATTTACGGGTTGCTTAAATTAATCGTGACTACGAATGCTTTGGTAAGTTACAATACATTCTTCATTGCACAGTTACACGAAGAGTACAAACTTAAACTTATAACTAAAAATATATAGGTACAGCGGCGGTCTTGTCGCTCCAAGTTATTGATTTGTCAATCAACTAGTTCTAATGTAATAGCTGTGGCTTAAAGAGATTTGCCGATGTAAGTCAAAGTGGATCATTTCACTGTGACTGGGTCGGCAGATGAAGAGTGCAGAAGCCATTTAGATGACTATGATATTCCTCGCAGGTACTACCATCCTTAATTATTGGTTTCGTCGTGATACTCCACATTCTAATGCTCACGTTCGCACCAGCGCTCTGTGCTGGAACGTTGTCGTGGCAAGCAGACCGCATCAGAACGTCGCTCCATAATCGTCTGCTTGATGAGACAGGTCAAATAAAAAACTTTTTTTTTCTCATGATTTTTATTAAAATGGTGATGCTAAAACCCTCGCCGAGATTCAGAGAAATAAAAGAAATAAATTGTAACCGTTGCCAATTTCATTGCAATCTCCAGAACTATATTGGTCTGATTCATTTTGGACTGCCTCGGTGGCGTAGTTGTACTACGGTACGACTACAAAGCTTGAGGTCTCGGGTTCGAATCCCGGGTCGGGCAAAGTGATATTGGGTTTTTTTATTCATTCTCAGCCCGGAGTCAGGAGTTTATGCCCGAAATGGCGATAGGCTCGCCCCCTATCACATCATGGGACGGAACATTCAAGGCGAAATGTGGGTGTCCCGGTGGCGCCTCTGCCTACCCCTTCTGGGATAAAGGCGTGAGTTTATGTATGTATGTATGTCATTTTGGAGATACACATGCTGACTTCAAAACATCGCACATTTACGTGGTTCACGATGAAGGTGGCCGCAACATTATGTGCAGTGGTATCATACTGAGCTAATACAAATATCCTACAATATCGTGCTGATAGATACCCAATCTGCTCAATTGAAGTCGCTTCGTCGTGCCAGTATAATATCTCGTGTGTATTTTCCCACAGATAAGACGCTCTACGCAGAGATTCAGCGGTTCATATGGTACGTGGAGGCTCGTCCGTGCAAGCTGCGCGCGTGCCGCCTGGTGCGCATCGACTCCACGCTGCCGGCGATGATACTAAACCTCTGCATCACCTACATCATCGTCGCTGTGCAGTTGACTCATTTGTATTGATTGTTATTAAATTCATTGCTTAAAATACTAAACTTACGTACCTCATCGTAGCAGTGCAATTGACTAATTTGTATTAATTAATTATAATTGAATGTCTTGGAAATTGTTTTCGTTTTTTAACACATCCATGTCGGCTCATCGTTATCTGTATCAGCCCATACTCGTCCCACTGCAGGACACTCTCCTCTTTAATCTCCAATACGATTAAGAGTGGTTAGGCGATATTATGGTCTACCACGCCGGCCTAATGCGGGTCGGCGTACTTAACATACCATAGAAATTCATACAAATCGCTATGATATTCAGGTTTCCTCACGATGTTTTCCTGTGCCAATATATTCCAATTCCATTCAAAATAAAATCCATAAAATTATTAATAATTCACTAATAAAAGCTCATACTTAATTGAAATATGAGGGTCGACTATTATAAACCTACTTAAACCTTCTGCAAAGGACTCAAAATAAAATTATTAAAGTACTACATAAATATGACTTCCGTACTCCCACTACGAAATTTTATCACGAAACAAAGTTATTAAATATTAAACAACTTTATACATATTACACTTGAAACTACTACTACACAAAAATATCCATAATTATTCTATCCAGACAATTAATATTAAGTTACCTACAAAATGACATAATTATATGAAATGAAATGAAATTCGTTTATTGGTCACGTAGGCAATTAAATTGCTCTTATGACAAGTCAATACACATAGTACTTATTTTCTATTTACAAAATAATCTAAGAAATAAACACAAACTTCAATTGGTTACTGTACACACTAATTATAGAAAGAAAACTATATTGTTTGAGGGAGTGCAGTTGTATAATAGATTACCTAATGACATAAAATAATGTGATTCAATAAAACATCGCGCAAACTGAATTCAAACGTCGAAAGGGGCAAAACAATCGATAACTACAATAGGTTTTAAAGCTGTCTATATTATTTATTTGTTTTATATCTCAGTATACGTGAAATGTATGTTTTTTATTTTTTTATTTTATTTATTAAGGAAAACATACAGCATAAATGTTACAGATAAATACATGTTACATAAAATATTACAAATAAGCCAGTAAAGTTTTCACTGAAAAGCAAAACATGGAGTGAACATAGAAAGTATATAACATTAACAGAATTAAACATTAAAAAAAAAAAAACTAATGTTATAATTATCAAAAAGACAAAGAATAATAACAACAATTATGCCAAAAATCAATGACCGGAAAAAAGTAAACAATAATAATTCAATTTTCCTATTTCATGAATGGATGGGAGAACCAGTAGTTTTTTTTTTCTTTTTTTATAGAAGCAATATAATACGACTTATTGTTGTTAAATACATCAATATGGTTATATTTTCTATCGTAGTCATGACATGCTCTTATAATAAAGCGATTTTTTGAGTATTTTTTAAGACAAGTAGGAAATGAGAATGTATGTTTGTAACGCGCGTTAATACGAGGACAATTAAAAAATATCTTGCCCAGAAGATAAGGCGAATCTATAAGTCCATTAATTATTTTGTACAGGAAAACTTGATCTCTATACTCTCTGCGTTTTTGTAATGATACGATTTTGATGTCAGCGGTAGGAAATTTATAAGATAATCTTTTTAAAAATTTATTTTGAATACTTTCCAAAGTATGGATATGGATTCCATACTGTGGATTCCAGACTGTCGAGGCATACTCCAGTTGAGATCTGACTAGTGCATTAAATAATAATAAAAATGTTTCCGGACGGGTGAATTCCATACTTTGTCTAAACATGAAACCAAGCATTTTGTAAGCTTTTTCTGCAATTTTATTAATATGAATATCAAACAAAAGCTTACAGTCCAATTGGACTCCGAGGTCCCTGACTTCTACATTTCGTTTAAGTATTGTATCATTTAATTTATAATCATATTGAATTGTTTTTGTTTTACGTGAAAAAGTTATAACACAACACTTTTCAACATTTAAATGCAAATGATTAGAAATGCAATATTTACTTAGGTTTGTCAAATCTTCCTGTAAGCTGAAACAATCTAGATTATTTGTAATAATTTTGAAAATTTTTGAATCGTCAGCATAAAGCAAAATTTCAGAATTACAAATATGATCAATCACATCGTTAATGAAAATATTAAAAAGTAAGGGGCCAAGATGTGAATTATTATTGATGTTATTAAACTATTTAAACCCATTATAGTGCGTGTTGATTGACTATACGTACACACACGAGTTCGAAAAGTTAGATGTGTGCCCTGTGGTGTGCACCCGCGACCACATTTAAAATGTTGGCTGCCACTTCAAAGGTCACTATGCACTGTTTCACTTTTTATCATGCCAGTAGATTATTGAGGGGTATGCAAAGGTATTAGTAGTACTACCCATAGTTCTCTCAAACTGTGCGCATGTCGTGTCGTGTCGTTCATCACACCTCTCGACTGCTTGCTGCCTGTGCTCGCACCCAACCTCTGCCTCACCTATTTCGTCGTGTTCGTGCAGTCCACTCACTTGAATTAGATCCACAACAATTTTAACCACGGAGTGAAGCTTGGGTATATTGACTTTAGACCGTACTAATTTCACTTTCAATATTAATACTGGTTACAAAAACATTGCAATCAATTAAAATCTTGTTCACTATCTTTCATTCTGCCTCTTCAGACACAGTAAATCCACTGCTAATGCTTTCCCTGAGAATCTCCACATTGACATATTGAAAGTGGTCTATGTAGCGAGCGACTGCAACCTTTACAAGTCTTAACTGCCACCTCCACCCGTGAAATTTTATTACATTGAAAATAAATATTGACTGTCAATGAACAAATTATAGGCAGAGTACGAAAAGAAATCCAATTTGATTTACAAAAGAAATAATGACACACGATTTGTCAAATTTACCAACTAATGGATTGGGGCATAGGCATTTACGGTTATGTTAGTTTAATATTTCCTTAGAATTGGATAATTGATTTGATAAGAACATGTATTACAGCCAAAGCCTATCAATCAGTGGTGCACGTTCTATCTGGCAAGTTGGTAGTCTCTTCAATAAATTGTAAAATGAAAGTGCGATCAAAAACTAACACATTTATTAATTATTTCAAAATGAATGAATTGAAACTACCAAAAGCATTTGTCGTATATTTAAGAACTATCCAAGTATTGTTTTCAATCGATTTGGGCGGATTCCGTTTTAAAACTAAGAAGATGAAATTCTTTGCTAAGTTTTTGTCTCTCACCCAGTGTCTTGTGATAAGTTTAGTATGCAGCGTGGCCATTTATATGAACCAAAATAAACATGTCAATATCTGGTACGTGTCTGTAATCGGACAGTACATATTTTACAGTTGTATCTTCACCCTCTTGGATAACGGCATGTACTTCAGTACCTACCAAACTGAATTGCTTAAATTCGACTTCGCTTTGGGCCTCAACAGTAAATATGGCAACATTTATAATAAAATGATAATTAGTTCATTTATCACTTGTATTCTTAGAGTAACAGTTTACTTAGCTTATTGTTCCTATTATGATGAATTTTGCATCCATCCCAAATACTATCGCATATTGCTTTTTATTCCAACACTTTCATATGATGTCATTATGGTATTTTACTTTTTCCTTTTCTACTCTGCATATTATCGATTACGCGATATTATAACTGCAGTAGAGAGCACCACAACAAACATTGTTCTCATTCAACGACTTTACAAATTGCTGGTAGATTCTATTCATTCTCTCAAAGACACTTTTGATAGTGCGGTAAGTGATTTCAATTTAATCGCATAAACTTAAATTATACCTATCGATGTCCGCATGCGCATTACGGGCGGCAAGCAAATGTGGACGGGCTAGGGGAGAGGGCGCAAATGCACTCCACTTATCCTATTTCTGGTGAGATGAGCGTCCATGATAGCCACGAAGGTACGCCTTCTGCAGCCCATCTCAGAGCTGCTCCAAACGCGAGCGCACAGCCCATGCTGTTTGCTCAACGACCCCAATGATCCCTTATATTCACCTCTTACAACACTAAAGCTAACTCTTTCTCAAACTACTCTTGCCTGTTGGCTATACCATGGTGGAATACTGACGATCCTTGAACACTAGGCGGGAACGCTAGGTCACCCATCGACATTCACCCGGCGCCTTCTTCTCAGCTTTCCACAGACGGGTAAGGTCGTTCTGCTCACGATTCAGCTCTGCGTTCTTCTTGGCCTTCGACTCTCGACCATAAAAGGGTCTCAGCCGAGAGTGAGGTGTCCACACTGAGCAGTGTACTTCCTCCATTTGAATCATCAATCATATTAATGATAGTGATGACGATCTTAATGATGGTGATAATGTTCACGATATCAATCGACTTTACTACACTAGAAACTAATTAAAATGTTTCAGTATGTAGCTGCACTAATATTTAACGTACCACACATGATGGCGTCAATTTACGTTTGGCTCAAAATGTGCCAGACAGACAAGTACGAGGTAAGTTATTGATTCCACCATTTTATTCTAAGTAGTTCATTTCAAAAAGATTCAAACAGTGTGGTTTTTAATAGAAACTTTACGTTACGTAAATATGTTTAGTCGGTACATCGACAATTTTTTCGCATTTCACAATGTAAAATAATATAAGATAATATAAAAATCCTCACAACAACCAATTACAGAAACAAAACGATTGACTTTACCTAGCCTTTGGCTAAATTCAAACATTTCATTCTTAATGGGCTGGTTTTGAGTTTGCTAAATAAATACACCTTACTTCTAGGAGCTGCAACTAGGCGCGAGTGCTGGTTACTTCTTGGTATTTCACACTGTAATGATCATGTTCGCTCCAGCGCTCTGTGCTGGAACGTTGTCGTGGCAAGCAGACCGCATCAGAACGGCCCTCCATAACCGACTCCTTGTTGAGACAGGTAATAAATGCAAACTTTACTATTGTAATTGCATACAATTCGGAAGCCACTTACTAGCTGCCATCATATGTACCGCCTGCACGATTGTCTCCAATTTAAAAAAAAGCTTACATCGTTTGAATATTTTATCTCTCATTTTGCGATGGGGTAATGTTTCTGATTACTTTCATTGGGGGTTAAAGAGGTGCTCCTAAGAGATTCTGCGAGTTTCAGTGCGTGATGTCAGTTTCTTTAGTGCTATACTATTGCTTCAAGCTGATAATATTTGCAGTAAGAAATAGTTGACATTAGAAATGGCAAGGCAATGTAAAATTGGATTGCTCTTTTGTTATCTTTTGGTACATAGGCCGAGCAAGTATAAAACGCTAGTTCTCTATGAATATGAAATATTTCCTCTCAGATAATTCCCTCTGCACGGATATCAAGCTGTTCATATGGTATGTGGAGGCTCGTCCGTGCAAGCTGCGCGCGTGCCGCCTGATGCCTCTCGACTCCTCGCTGCCGGTCATGATACTGAACCTCTGCATCACCTACATCATCGTCGCTGTGCAATTGACTCATTTGTATTAACAGTCATTAAATTCATTGATTACAAGTATTTTTCATTTTCAAATACATACATATAAACTTACTGCAGGATTGTGATAATGATAGTGACGAAACGACCCCATGGAATCGTCATAAGTACTCTGTTGTATGAACCCATAACCTCCAGCTGCTGAGTACTCCTACACAATCTCGAGTTCGATTAAAAGTGGTTAGGATAGTTTACCACGCCAGCAGGTCGGGGAACTTCATATGCTACTATATTTTTATGTCTGATCTACATTGATGAGGAGAGCGGTGTGATTATTTCTACCTGGAACCTGCTAAATTATTTTAAGCTTGTAGTATATGGCAGTCAGCTGCAACCGCCTTTGCCTCGGTTTCGGGAAAAAGCAATGACGCGACGCGATGGTTCAGCCGACTTCAAAAAAACAAAGCAGGCAGAAAATATTGTTTTCAACACACTGTAAATATTAAGAGAGGGCTGTGTTCAGCATGAACTATAAACTAGACGATAAACCAGTGTTTTAGTTATAGTTTGGTCTATCTCCTGTTACTGGTTTATTTTCTAGTTCTAGGACACCCTGTATATTAGTGTACATTTAATAAAATTTTCTATTAAAAAAAACCCTTTACGCTGCCATAGTCTATCGTTCAATTACAGATGATGTAGATAATAAAATAAAAAATGTATATTCAAATATAGGTTATCTAACATTATTCCATACATAAAATATAATAACTATAAGTAGGTACTTAGAAAATAGATCTGATTAGGTCAGATTATTTTGCACCAGTTTTAAAATAGATACATGATCACGGAAACAACATATCAGACTAGAAGTGGTATTCGAATAAATAAAATAAATGACTGATTGATAAATGAATATAAGAGAAAATAGTACCTATTTTTGAATACAACGAATGGAAGATTTCGTATATTTGAATATACATTTTTAAAATGATGATGTAAATTGGGTGTTTCTAAATCAGTATAATTGAAAATTGCGATGGTGTTTCTGGATTGGTATGATTGAAAATTGCGGGTTTCCAGATCTTATCTGATCTGGAAACCCCAATTTTAAACTACTATTAGACGTCAATGAACAATTAATTATTAACAAAAGAAATGATTAATGAGATCCAATTTGTAAAATTGAATGAACTAATGGATTGCTTTTACACAATTAGAGTTATGGGAGTTCATTAATATGAACTTGGACGATTGATTGTATTAAAATATGTATTACAGCTAGAAGTTTCCAAGCAGTAGTGTACGATCTGTCTATTCAGCTAGTAGTCTCTACTATAAATTCTACCATGCAAGTGCGATCAAAGACAAAACCCTTTAATAATCTCTTCGAAATGAATGCCGTTAAACTATCAAAATCACTTGTGGTGTATTTAAAAACTATACAAGTCTTGTATTCAATCGACGTGGGCGGCTTCGACTTTAAAACAAAGAAGATGAAATACTTTGCTAAATTCTTATCTGTCATCCAATGTTTTTTGATTAGTTTAACTTTCAGTCTGGTAATTTTTATGAAATACAAAATACACGTTAATATCTGGTACACGTCCTTAATCGGCCAGTACATTTTTAACAGTTGTCTCTTCGCCTTTTTAGATAACGGCATGTACTTCAGTACCTACCAAACACAATTGCTTAAATTCGACTCATCTCTTGGCCTCAACAGTAAATATAGCAACATTAACAATAATCTAATACTTTGTTCATTCATCACTACAATTGTTAGATTCGCAGCTTTTGGTGGTTACTATTTTTAATATGACGAATTCTGCATCCAGCCTAGATTTTGTCGCATATTGTTTTTCTTTCCGATGCTCTCATATGATATCGTTATGGTGTTGTACTTTTTCATTTTCTACTCTACATATTATCGATTACGCGATATTATAACTGCAGTAGAGAGCACCACTACAAGCATTGTGCACATTCAAGGACTTTACAAATTACTGATGGATTCCGTTGAATCAGTAAAAGTTGCATTCGATGTTGTGGTAAGTTATTTTACTTTAATCATATCTTTAATTTTGTAGGTAAGATATTCATATCCACGAAAATAGGAACCATCGCATACGCAATAGTGAAAAAACCAGTTATAAAAATCGGGTTCAGACTGTACATAATAATTTTCAAATTTAAGTAGCCTTTGGGCAGTATTATACTATTAAGACAGCGTCAAACTTTCACCTCCAAGACGGTCAAACCAATCAATAAATATATATTGTGAGACAAACTTTTCTGGCCCGGTGAGAGAGTCGCTGTTATCGCATTTGGTGTTGCCGGTAAAAATAAATTAAGCAACAAAGTGGGTAAATAAGTCGTCGAATTGAAAATATTATCCAATAACTATTATATTATGTATTATGTATATATAGTGCAGTTCCATTAATAATATGTGATTAAATCATAACCTACTTGTTTAACGTTCGTTAAAAATATGAGAATATGCACACACTACATATTAAGTATCTGGACTTGACGTTAAACACCTGGCAATTTGAAAGAAAGTACATAGGTAAAATGTTGGCGTAATGTCAGCGAATGGCAAGCAGATTGACATTTCAAAATCGCGTCGTTAGTTTTCTCTATTGGCCACCGGGCCAGATAAGTTTGTCGCAGTGTATGTAGTTTTAAAAATACGTAACACTCACGCACAAATTCTTATGTTTCAGTTTATATCAGTACTAATGTTTAACATACCGGTGATAATGGCAAACATTTACGTATGGATCAAAATATTAATGGAATTCACGATTACGGTGAGTATTGATTCGTCACTTCAATAAGATTTAATATAACTGCTATAGCTTGAAAGAGATATGCATAACCTAGCTGATTTTAATAAAAATGTTTTTTTTTATTTTTATTTCGTGACCGGGGAAAAAAAGTACAGAAAACATTTAGAGACTGCTAAGTATATTATTCTTTCAGGTGCTACTATTACCTATGGCAGGCATCAGTTTCTTCATGACCCTTCACACTGTATTGCTCATGTTCGCGCCAGCGCTCTGTGCCGGCGCGTTGTCGTGGCAAGCAGACCGCATCAGAACGGCGCTCCATAATCGACTCCTTGTTGAGACAGGTACAACACTATTTGTTTAGAGACTAATACCCTCACCGAAAATCAGTCAATTTTTATTTCTTAATGTTGTTATAAAGGAACTACAATGCAGCTAATCGTTAGTGCATTGAAATCCTAATAGTCTTCAGAATTATAACAATCTGCATTGGAATACAGAAACCTACCCCAAAAGGGATATCCTTGCGTGCCTTGGATTTCCTAACCATCGTGTACAGTGGTGTCCATTTAAAATAATACTAGTAGTTCCAACCATGACTCGCCGGTGGAAATTTTATCTATCGATTCTTTATCCTTCGTTGTGCCAATACAAATCTCTGGTGTATATTTTCCTCAGATAAAGGTACCAACGCAGAGATCCAGCAGTTCATAGGCTACGTGGAGGCTCGTCCTTGCAAGATGCGCGCGTGCCGTCTGGTGCCTCTCGACTCCTCGCTGGCGGTGATGATACTGAACCTCTGCATCACCTACATCATCGTTGCCCTGCAGTTGACTAATTTGTAAAAGAAGCACATTAATAAAGTTATGGAGATAAACTTGGTTGTGTGTTTCATTAACTTTGCCGTTTAACCTTCAACAGAATAAGGAACGTGACACAAATAGCATAATTTACATGTAAAAACTTTGACCAGCATTTGGAACCACAAAAAAATACATTATTCCTAAAACATATTACGAATTAGAGTTGGAAGCCATATCATTATATCACATTTACATAGTCGAAGCCAAGAAATTTCATTGTCTTCTTAAAAGAACTAGTTACTTATGTTACACAGAAAGCAAAAGCAGACAGGTACATCATTCTTAATTATTTCTTTTTTTTCTAAATAAATTGTACTTATTGTGAATTTATGCTTTTCTTTCTAAAAAATCCATTAAGCCGGTGATACTAAATAAAGCAAGACATTTCAGATTTGTATAGTAACCCGATACTAGCTACTAACTAGTTTAGGAATCAACAAGTCAGCTTGCCAAGTTTATATAAAAAGTTCCTGAAGCACGACAGTTTTATTGCCACTCCCGTATTCAGCTGCCGGCGAACCGTTCCCGAGTTCCACGGGGACTTTTATACTTATCCTTTGGAGAATAGTAAATATGTGGAGATATCGGTACAACTATTCAAAGTAGATAAAAAAATCTGATGTGTTCAAATCATTTTCATTATCTTTTAAACGATGTATAGTCCTCATAGTTATGTTCAATGGCTTGGTCTTTGAGAGGTTTAGCTCTAGTAGTGAACTGCCACGGGCTGATAATGATGGTCGCATTATAAAAAATAAAAATATTGTTCCAGTAAAGTTAAAAAATAAAGTAAAAAGGAATCAAATGCCTATAATGTCAAAATTAATAAAATCCCTAAATCCCAAATAATTATTACTTTCTTTTCGGCCCCGTCTTAAAAGATGTTGCAGAAATAAGATCCTAAAGCTGAAGGTCCTATCTATCAGGTTGCATTAATGGTTAGGACGCGCCTTGTTTTATAGCAGTGGAATTCCTGTCACCGGTCATTTAAAATGTTTGTCAATAAAGGAGATTACTGCTACAAATTCTCAACATTTAAAATGAAGCAGAAACGAAGTTACATGGCGTTTGCATTTTATGGTGAAACAAAAGATATATTGATGACGCAAAGAGGTGAACTTACAATTAATCAAATATAATATGTTAGGGGCGGTGATAAAAATTGTGAATGGTCAATATAAATTGTCATGGCCAACAATGGTGAAGTAAAATGTTGTCCAAAGTTAGCAACGATATTTGAACCCTTAAAAATGAATTACATAAGAGAAGAGAAGAGAGAATATTTCAACGCGATAGTACTAAAGATTCGCACAAACACAGACGCTGACTGTACCCAAGCAGTTTCAACGTTTCGTACATCCGACGTGATTCAGGCCATAAATTATATATTCGAGTTATAAAACCATCCTCCACTCTCGCAGATTTCACTGATCCCGCTGCTTTTAATGGCACACTACTGCGCATAGAATAAGTTAACTTAGTTTTGTGATCCACGAATTCGTTGTTTGGCCAACATGTTAGATGAAGTTTGGCAAATTCAATAAGTTCTTTTGTATCCATGTGAGATTTGATAGGTTCAGATACATCTGAACTTCTGAGTTGATCTGTTTTTATTTAAAATATATTGTTACGCATTAATAAAGTTCACTCGTTCCTGTTCCTTAAACCTTGTTGCTAAATTATACGGAGTATGGTCACAAGCACTTCTATCTTTTGGCTAACTCGGTCTATTGTTAATTTCCAGTACCATCTTTTGTTTCTATGGATTATCAAATGTTCATCTGGAGAAATGACTTGTTCTCCAAAGAAAATTAAGTATCAGTTTTTTAACAGTATCACCAGCTTTTGGTTGGACGTTGATTTGAATCGTATGTTGCATAGTAATACTTCCAGTGGTGATCACTGATAAGTACTCTACGTATTTCCTTGTTGAAGTTTTATGTTACGTATCTTAATACTTGAATAGATTTTATTTTTCCTTATTATCCTAGTGATATGAAATGTGAGGTTTTGGGTTCCATTTTCCATGTCGGGTACTCCAATTAGTGTGAATTTAATAGTTTCAAGAATCTCATGTGAGTAGATGGGACTAGATTCTGTTCTTGTTGTAGCAATAGACTCGGCCTTTACTGAAGCCTAAGACGTTTTGCTCAACTGACTAGGTAATAAGTGCTATTAGCGACAGGCAGGATTAGGCAGAGAAGGATATACATTCCCGAGGAGATAGGAAGACCTGTATAAGCATGAGTTTATATTTAGGTATTTTCAATAAAACAATGTAAATTCAATGAATTTAATTGTAATTAATCAATACAAATGGGTCATCTGTACGGCGACGATGAGATAGGTGACGCAGAGGTTGAGCACGGTCACCGGCAGCGAGAAGTCTAGCGGTATGAGGCGGCACGCACGCAGCCTGCACGGACGAGCCTCCACATAGCCTATGAACCGCTGGATCTCTGCGTAGATGCTCTTATCTGAGGGGACATATGAAGAATAAATAAACAAATAAATACCAGATAATTATACTGACACAATAAAGAGACTACAATGCACAAAATAAAGTATTGTATATTCGTATCAGTTCATTTAGAAACAATAGTGGAAAAACCGTGATATCGATACATGTAAGTGGGTGGTGATACGGAGTCAGCATGTGTCTATCCGGTTCCAGTCAGATCGGAATAATTCTGTAGATTATTTGGATTGCACTGTACTTACCATTGACCGAAAGGCCCCTATCCCATGGTTGTGATAGTAGTATTAAGGATTGAGTATGAACTTTGGCGAGGGTTTAGGGACTCTACGGTTACCGACAAAGAAATAAAACAAATAGCCGCATGTATTACCTGTCTCTACAAGGAGTCGATTATGGAGCGACGTCCTGATGCGGTCTGCTTGCCACGACAACGTACCAGCACAGAGCGGTGGCGCGAACATGAGTACTATAGTTTGAAGGGTCATGACGAAACTGATACCCGCGATAGGTAGTAACGCCTGCAACAAATATATTCTTAGAAACGTCTAAATGTCTTTTACACTCTTTTATCTCTTGCCATACAAATAATTGTATCAGCCCATATACGACCCACTGTTGGGCACGGGCCTACTATACAATCGAGAGATTCGATTGAGAGTGGTTAGGCTATATAGTCCACCACGCTGGCCTAGTGCGGGTTGGCGGACTTACATACCGTATAAATTCTTTAAAATCGCTACGGTATGCAGGTTTCCTCACGATGTTTTCCTTCACCGTTAAAGTGCGTGGTGATTTACTATCAATACACACATAACTCCGAAAAGTCAGAGGTGTTCCCTGGGATTTGAACCCGCGACCACCGTGAACATGTAGGCAGCCGCGTCTAGTGCGTTACCAACAGGCCACCACGCACATACAAATAATAAAATATTTTAATTGAATTAATCTCTTTCAAGCTTCAGCTATTATGTTAGATCTAATTAAAGTGATGAATCATCAACTTACCATAATACCTAATGTCAGGTTTATTTTGATCCACGTGTAAATGAATGCCATTACGTTCGGTATGACAAACATTAGCACCAATACATACTGAAACATAAAAATTAATGTCACATATAGTTCAGTGTTAATCGTCATCGTCATTATTACCATCACCATCGTCAGTAGTAACCTCCGGAAATTCACTACTGAACATAAGCCTTGACGAGAATTTTCACAGCGACATATTTGTACTAGCTCGTCTGTTGTCTCTCTCATATGTTGCAGGTGAAAGTTTAACGCTTTCAAGTACTCGTATAACATTGCCAAAAAGCCGCTAAGATTCTTAAAAGAGACACACAGGCGGGACACAATTCCTACGAGGGGTTTTTGACTTATGTTGCTGTCCAAGCGAATTCAAATAAAGAGCAGCATTGAGAAAATTATTTATAGTAAAATTACTTACCACAACATCAAATGTAACTCTTACTGCATCAACAGAATCCATCAGCAATTTGTAATGTCGTTGAATGTACACAATGCTTGTCGTGGTACACTCTACTGCAGTCATAATATCGCGCAATCGATAATAAGCAGAATAGATAAACCAAAATTTTAACAAAAAAAAATAACCGACTTCAAAAAACTGACAAAAAATCATATTAAAAATAAAATTCTAAAAAAAGAAAAAAAATCTGACTTATGACAAACTAAAAATGCACTAAAAAGTAAAAAAATAATTGCGTGTTTTTCACACAAGATTGTATTTATACACATACCTATATTATGTATCCAGTTAAACTTTACATCTAACTCAACACATATCTATGAGTAACAAATAATTATAATAAAAAAAATTAATTACAGTTCACCTAAGCTAAAATTTGAAATATATGTATGCACTACTTAAAAGACGATCAAATTATTAGAATAATGTACAATTATAGTTATTTTTGGAGTCGGTGTCAGCCAAGTTTTATGAGTTAGTAACTACATAAACGTCAGATATTATATTTTATTGAATTAAGGTTAATAAACAATAAATCAAAACTAACCGCGCCTCTACGCGGCCCACATAATAGTACAAGAGGATATTCGTATAAAATAGATTTCATAAAGTTGTTGTCATTTAATATTGTCAGGTATCTTTGGCTGACACCGACTCCAAAAATAACTATAATTGTACATTATTCTAATAATTTGATCGTCTTTTAAGTAGTGCATACATATATTTCAAATTTTAGCTTAGGTGAACTGTAATTAATTTTTTTTATTATAATTATTTGTTACTCATAGATATGTGTTGAGTTAGATGTAAAGTTTAACTGGATACATAATATAGGTATGTGTATAAATACAATCTTGTGTGAAAAACACGCAATTATTTTTTTACTTTTTAGTGCATTTTTAGTTTGTCATAAGTCAGATTTTTTTTCTTTTTTTAGAATTTTATTTTTAATATGATTTTTTGTCAGTTTTTTGAAGTCGGTTATTTTTTTTTGTTAAAATTTTGGTTTATTTTTTCATTTTTAGTGACTTAAATGTTCGATAGTCAAATTTTTACGTACACAGCTTTTGGTAGCTTAAATAAATTAATCTTAGGTTCTCATAAGAAACAATAGACCGTATTTTTTTTTTACATCATGGTACTTTTTTTCTCAATCGGCAGCAAGAAAATACTGTGTAGCGTTTTGCCAAAAGTTTGACGAGCAGCAACCCCGGTTAGCGACTGGACTTCCACAAATTTAGGCTTCGTTAGGTATATCTATTGTTGGTGCGTAACAACGTTTGATATGCTCCGCGATTAATTTTAGCAGAAATGATTTACCATTACCTGCACCACCCGTGACAAACTAACAGCTGACTTTCTCGTCCTTTCAAATTGAGTTTGATTGCCGTTAAGACTTTCTGAAACACATTCTTTTGTTGGATATTTAATCCTCGAATGCTTCTTAGGAACAATTCATCCGACATGACGGCTCGTTCTTCCATGTTTTCACAAAAGTTATCATCGTCATGTACAATTTATTCACCAACACATAACAATCGGCAATGCCCCCAATTGCCGATATCTGTTTCATTACGGAATGGTATATGCCATACTATTAAACTGTAATAATATGATTCTTTGTCACTATTACAATTTACAACAGATCTTCATGATTTATTGGTATAGTCGCCGAAGATATTGACTATTTACATGTTTGTTCTTTTTATCAACCGCCCCCCTCGCCCCTACCCCTACTTTCATCCACCACTGTAACTTTACTTTTATACTGAATCCAATGCAAAAAGAACCATTGGAATCGTACTCAATTTTGAGGAGTTCTACTCTCCAGATCTGAAGATATTCATCAGATTTTCATAACTTATTGGTGAGATCAAAGTATTAATACGTTCTTTCTGATGCAAAAAAAATTACTAAAATCGGTCAAAAGCTGCCGAAGATATTGACTATTTACATATTTCTTAATTTTCTCACCCCCCCCTTGCCCCTACCCCTACTTTCCTCCACCACTGTAATTTTGGTTTTATACTTAATTCAATGCAAGAAGAACCATTGGAATCCTACTTTATTTTAAGGAGTTCCCCTCTCCAGGTCCGAAGATATTCATCAGATCGTCACCATATTTTTATGGGACCAAATGACAAGCACCAGCTTTCAATTAAAGAAAGAATTATCGAAATCGGTTTACCCAGTACAGAGAAATGAGGTAACAAACATAAAAAAAAAAAAGCAACATACAGTCGAATTGAGAACCTCCTCCTTTTTTTGAAGTCGGTTAAAAAGGAAAAAATATAATACCATAGCAATATCATACGAGAGCGTCAGAATGAAAATCAATATGCGGGAATATCTAGGATGGATGCAATAATCGTCATAGTAAAAACAGTAACCACTAACAACTACGAATCTAACAAGTGTATTGATGAATGAACAAACTAATATTTTATTGTTGCTATATTTACTGTTGAGGCCAAGAGATGAGTCGAATTTAAGCAACTCTGTTTGGTAGTTTCTGAAGTTCATGCCGTTATCCAAGAAGGCGAAGATAAAACTGTTAGAAATATACTGTCCGATTGCAGACGTGTACCAGACATTAACATGCTTGTTGTCATTCATATAAATGATTAGACAGAAAACAATACTAATCGAAAAGCATTGGATGACAGTTAAGGATTTAGCAACGTATTTCATCTTTTTTGATTTAAAACCAAAGCCGCCCATATCGATTGAATACAAGATTTGGATAGTTTTTAAATACACCATAAATGATTTTGTTAGTTTAACTTCATTCATTTTCAAAAGATTGTTAAATGGTTTTGTCTGTGACCGCACTTTCATTTTACGATTTAAAAGAGACTACTAACTTGATGGGTAGAAGATATACTAATGCGTGAAAAGTTTTAACTGTAATTCATAGTTTAATCCAATATATCGTCCAAGGTGACAATAATAAACTGCATAACGGTTATTATGCATGAGCCAATCCATTAGTGCATTTTATATCACAATTTGGGTCTGTTTAATTTTTATTGTGCCATAGGTCTGGCAAACTAGTAAACAGGTCAACTCATGTTTTTTTTTCCTCCTGTTTTCTCTCATGTGGGGGAGTGATTAGAATCACTGCTTAGTGTTATGATTGAGCATGTGGAGTCATTAACTGACAAAGGGTCTCACTATGATACGACAACCCGCCCTTTATCGGTTTAATGTGTAGGTGCAGGATCTTCCGGAGGTGATCTCCTCATGTTAAGTGCGTGGTGGCCTGTTGGTAACGGACCAGACGCGGCTGCCTACATATTCACGGTGGTCGCGGGTTCAAATCCCGGGGCACACCTCTGACTTTTCGGAGTTATGTGTGTATTGATAGTCAATCACCACGCACTTTAACGGTGAAGGAAAACATTGTGAGGAAACCTGCATACCGTAGCGATTTAAATAATAATTTCTACGGTATGTAAGTCCGCCAACCCGCACTAGGCCAGCGTGGTGGACTATATGGCCTAACCACTCTCAATCGATTCTCTCAATTGTAGAGTAGGCCCGTGCCCTGCAGTGGGACGTATATGGGCTATAGATATAGATATATTTAATATTTGTGGTAGAAGATAATCGATTTTTTACTGGTATAGGTCTCTCATATTTGTGAGGCTGCGTCTCGTTATTCATCGCAATAAAAAAAGAATACAATACTGATCGAAGTAAAAACAGTCATACAGGGTATATCAAGACCGCGACCGAAAACGAAGCCAGGAGGTAGTATTTGTGATATCAAACACAATGCAAGTAAAAATTTTACAAAAAAATCGTCATTTTTTTTTTTTTTACATATCGTCGTATTTGAGTGATTAAACATAGTTTTTCTAAAATAATGACGTACATCGCTTAATTTTTAAACACGCTATGGTACGTAAGGGTTTAAATTACTATTTTTGCAAAAACTAGGAATTTACCCCTCAAAAACGACGATTTTAAAAAAATTGTAAAAAATAATCCGTCGCTTATTTTGCAAAATTTGTTGTTGCATTGTGTCTATAGCCGCTAAAACTATCACCTGGCTTCGTTTTCGGTCGCGGTCTTGATATACCCTGTATAACAACGAAACACAATCTTAGGATTATACAGCTGAATAAATAGAGCAACGTTTTATTAAAAGAACTGCGAGTTATTGATTCACAAGGCGCCATTGAACTTCAATCACATGTTTCCGCTAAATCTCTACAGTAAGCGAAAATTATAGCAACACTTATATATTGGAGTAACTGAATACTGAATAATATGGTGAGTTAAAGTGTTTGGAATAAAAACATTTTATTAATTTAATTTAGATCATTGCTATACCTAGTAGGTAATATAAATAAGCATTCTAGAATATCTAATCCATTAGATAATTTAATTAGAAATCGACATGAGTAAACTGTATTTAATATGAGTAGGTACAACTCATATGAAATAGTTAATTCATTAACCGCCAAACCTAATTTCATTATCCATCCATCCATCAGCCAAAGGACGTCCACTGCTGAACATAGGCCTCTCCCAATGATTTCCACAGTGACCTGTTGGAGGCAGCCTGCATCCAGCGACGTCCCGCCACCTTTACCAGGTCGTCTGACCATCTTGTGGGTGGACGTCCTACGCTGCGCTTTCCGCTACGTAGCCTCCATTCGAGAACTTTTTGGCCCCATCGGCCATCAGTTCTCCGCGCTATGTGCCCCGCCCATTGCCACTTCAACTTACTAATCCGGTGGGCTATGTCGGTTACTATAGTTCTCCTACGGATCTCCTCATTTCTGATTCGATCTCGTAGGGAAACCCCGAGCATAGCCCTCTCCATAGATCGTTGAGTGACTTTGAGCCGCCTAATAAGGCCCATAGTGAGAGGCCACGTCTCGGTGCCGTATGTCATCACTGGCAACACACAACTATCGAAGACTTTCGATTTGAGGCACTGAGGTATTTTGGACAAGAAGACGTCGCGTAGTTTCCCGAACGCTGCCCAACCGAGTTGGATTCGACGATTGACCTCTCTCTCGAAGTTGGACCTGCCTAACCGGACCACTTGTCCTAAATAGACATATTCGTCCACAACTTCAAGAGTCGAGCCCCCAACTCCAATGGGGGTGGGGACAACATGGACATTCGACATGATCTCGTTTTGTCCATGTTCATTTTAAGACCCACCTGTTGGGAGACTCGATTGAGGTCTTCGAGCATAGTGCTAAGGTTCTCCAGCGATTCTGCCAAGACTACAATATCGTCGGCAAATCGAAGGTGAGTGATATACTCGCCGTTGATGTTGATGCCGAATCCTTTCCACTGCAAGAGCTTGAAGGCGTTTTCCAGCGCGGCAGTGAACAGTTTCGGAGATATGACATCTCCCTGTCTCACGCCTCTCTGTAGTGGAATAGCCTTCGTGCTCTGATCTTGTACTCGGACCGACATGGTGGCGTTGTTGTATATACACTTCAACACTTCGATGTACCGATAGTCTATGTGGCATCGCTGGAGAGACTCTAGCACAGCCCAGTTTAATTTCATTAAACTTACTCTAAATATTAAATTAAACTAACACAGTTATTTTCTGCTGTGTTTTCTGCTGACATATTACATTTTGTCAGAATTTTAAATCAAGATCTGAATGTATTTAGCATGTGAAAGTCCTGGATCATGCCGCAATACCAGTTACCAGTGGACAGATTTTATTCAGACAATACATTACTATCAGTATTCAAAATATGACTTAAGTTTGTAAGGTTGCATTTTAGTACGAAACATTTTAATTGTTGTCTCTCCAAATTAATATAATTTTACAGCAAGAATATTAAACACCCTTTCAAAATTAAGGCAGCGATATAGCAGAGGAAAGAAGAAGGAAGGAAGGATCTATCCTTTCTTCTCCTAAGAAGTAAGGGTAGGTCAACGAAGGGTAGGCAACGAAACACAACAGAAGAACTGTTGCTTGATGCCAATCTATTGTACTTCAGTGTTGCCCTGGACGAGCCGACTGCCGATGCCCTACCACTCTTAATATATATATATATATTTATTAATAAAAGACTAAGACTTATAATTAATGAATTTTATTACTTTTTATCAATACAAATGAGTCAACTGCACGGCGATGATGATGTAGGTGATGCAGAGGTTCATTATCATGACCGGCAGCGAGGAGTCGAGAGGCACCAGGCGGCACGCGCGCAGCTTGCACGGACGGGCCTCCACGTAGCCTATGAACCGCATTAAATGCTCGCAGAGAGTAGTATCTGGAAGGAAACAAATATTCCCTCACCTTGAATACCAAAAAGTAAGTGCAGGATTATTGAGATAAAAGTTTAAACTGCTTTTGCAATTTTATGACATCCACTCACTACAGCATTTTTGTTAGCTTGAAGCAACAATGGTCTCAAAGGAACTGACGCTGAACACTGAAGCTCGGTAAGCTTTTCGAGCGCATTTCTTTACCCCGCAATGATTGTAATCAGAAAGAACACAAATAATTGTCTTCTACCCCCCATCAGCAACAAACAAATAGACTATCCAACTGGATGATAAGTAGTAAATGTCTTCTTTTGTATAAAATCCAAATAATAAATAAGTTTGTATGTATTACCAGTCTCAACAAGGAGTCGGTTATGGAGCGCCGTTCTGATGCGGTCTGCTTGCCACGACAACGTTCCAGCACAGAGCGCTGGAGCAAACATGAATATTGCACTGTGAAGGGTCATGACGAAACCAGCGCTAGCACCCGGTATTAGTTCCTGAAAAAAATATAACTTTACAAACCCTTAAATAGCTACTAGGCTCTTTTGCTAACCCTGATCAGAGAAATAGCAAGGATTATACTATTAGAAAGAGAACCCCTTATAATTTTAGGGAAGGTATGTTTGATTCTGATCACAATCTGCTTAGAAAAATCAATTTCTTTGCAGCTTTAGCAGGTAGGTCGGATGTAATAAATAAATTTAATATATGGCTTACCATAAAATTGTCTGCCTGTAATAATTTGAGCCACATGTAAATGTACGCCATTGCATCTGGTACGGTACAGATTAGCAAAGCAAGATACTGAAACAGACGAATTAGTTTCACACGCAGTTTGCATCATTATCACCATGAAATTGGGTAATGAACCAATATCAATCAATAAACAGCTTTTTTTTTATTGTGTGGTTACAACGACTGTTATGCACTACAATGCGAATACGTTTACATTAACACAACCAGTATAATAATAGTAAAAAATGTTGCTGTCCAAGCGAATTCAAATAAAGTACCATCAGCATTGAGAGAATTATATAAAGTAAAATTACTTACCACACCATCAAAAGTGAATTTTACTGATTCAACAGAATCTATCAGCAATTTGTAAAACCCTTGAATGTGCACAATGCTAGTTGTGGTGCTCTCTACTGCAGTTATAATATCGCGTAATCGATAATATGCAGAGTAGAAAAGGAAAAAGTACAATACCATAACGATATCGTAAGATAGAATAGGAATAAAAATCAATATGCGGAAATATCTGGGATGAATGCACAATTCATCATAGTAAGAACAGGAGCCGCAGAAAACTGATATTCGGACAATTATAGTGATTAATGTACAAAGAATGATTTTATTGTTAATGCTGCCATATTTACTGTTGAGGCCCAAAGCGAAGTCGAATTTAAGCAATTCTGTTTGGTAGGTACTGAAGTACATGCCGTTATCCAAGAAGGTGAAGATGCAACTGTAAAAGATGTACTGTCCGATTACAGACACGTACCAGATATTGACATGTTCATTCTTGTTCAGATAAATGACCAGGCTGCACACAAAACTTATCAAAAAACATTGGATGAGAGATAATATTTTTACTATGTACTTCATCTTCTTAGTTTTGAAACGGAATCCGCCAATATCAATAGAATATAATACTTGGATAGATTTTAAATACACCATAAATAATTTTGATAGTTTAATTTCATTCATTTTGAAGCGATAATTAAAGAATTTTGTCCCTGATTGCACTTTTAATTTATATATTCTACAGACTACCGACTTATTAGGCAGAAAGTGAACGACTACTGCTTATAATATTCCTACCCTCATAAACATTTTAATGATAGGTGATAAAGGTGATAATTTTGAACTAACATAATTCTAATTAATGTTCTATGACCCAATCCATTAGTTGATTCAATTTGACAAATTGGATGTGTTTAATAATTTATTTGGTTACTATATTGTGCTTATTTACGATCAATATTAATTTAAGAATGAAATTAAATTTCTCATGTGACAAGTATTTATTTATTTCCACATTTTTATTATATTTTTTGTGTTCTTCGTTAACGTTAGAAAGTGTAATTAGGTATCCGAGGGCAACAAAATAATGTTAGTTGAATTATTTGTAATCATATCGGTTTTTTTAATACTATTATTGCTACAGTAGGAAAAAAAAATATTTACTATCAACCGTTTCATAAGACAATTTAAGTAGAGCAGTAGAATACGCAATGTTTGAGACCGCTTACGCACTACATCAGATCCAAGTCTGTGAAAATAAACATTTGGATCGTGATCGGATTTCGCTTATAGGCATCATATCTATATTTTTAAGATTCATTTTTAAGGTCCATTATTATTCTCGTCCAAACATGGAAATCACGGATGACGGAGAGAAATCGTATGATGGCATTCCCAACAATTGCATAAGCTGTCATAGAAATAACATTGTGGATGTTTCGGACCATATTTTTTCGGATTCGAATTGGATGCGTCTTTGCACTTACTAAATTTCATGAGTAATTTTGTGTTTTTAAATAGGTAGAATAATATTTTTACTCTCTATGAAGCTGATACATTTTGAACTAGTTGTTTTATGCTTCCAATGAAAAGAAAGGGTCGATATATTTTTTATTATTATTCAATAGGCCCAAACTAGTAAACAGGTAACCTGAGGGTCAGCGATCACTGCCGCCTATGAATGTCCATAACGCCTGGACCATGGGTTTGTTGCCGAACCATCAAATAGCGAGGGAAGCGGTGAGGAAAAATAATGGGAAGAGGAAAGGGGAATTTGGCATCAGGCAACCTCAAATTGAAAGAAATGTCGACTCAATGATAATATAGTATAAGTCTCATAGTAATGTGTCTTGGCAGCAACTCAAGGCTAGTGACTGGCACTAACGTCACCCGTATCCTCTTTAGTTCATTGTTTTGTCACCCGCTTTGTTATGGAGAGGAGTGGACAAAAATATTTCCAACGCCTCCTAATAATTTAACTTTATGATTGATTTCGTTGCGGGTTAAAGACAAGTTAGACATTTCCAGACTCGCTGAGCTTCTGTGTTCGGTGTCATTAAAATGCGTGCCACTGTTGATCACCAGTCCAGGACTGGTGGGTGTGAGGGATCGACAGTCTCATGACACCCGTGCCTACCACCTGGAGTATCTATCCTGGAGTATACTCTATAGACATGAACGGGTTTGTGTAGATTTCAAAACAAAAACGACAATATCTTTTAACAAATCTAATCATAATTTATCAATTCAAATGAGTCAACTGCACAGCAACAATGATGTAGGTGATGCAGAGGTTCAGTATTATCAGCGGCAGCGAGGAGTCCAGAGGCACCAGGCGGCACGCGCGCAGCTTGTACGGACGAGCGTCCACGTAGCCAATGAACCGCTGGATATCAGCGTAAACAGTCTTATCTGTGGGGAAATATACATAAATAGAGAACCAGAATTTTCTAGAGGCAAATCAAAGCGACTACAATGCACCAAGTAGGTAAGAGCAGTGTAATTATTATAATGGTTTCTTAGATTTACGCGAATGTTACACATTGAAATAAAACTATTTTTACGGATTTTATCGCGATTTGGTTTAATTTTTACATTTTTAAACTTCCCGACGTTTCGATTACTTTACAGCTTTCGTGGTCACGGGGCGGACTGAGGTATTAGTCATCCGCTCTGTGACTGTCACAATTAAACTACCCTTAATTTTCAATTATTAAATTAAAAAGTTAATTTAAAAAGTTAACTAGGTGTTGCGATCCGATCTACGCAGTAGGAGCTCACTGTGTCATGAGGTCTGGCAGCTGGTCTTTTGGGTTCCGATTTAATCAAATGTAGAATTGGATCCCATGATGGTGCAAGCTTCAAGCCATCTTCTCTATTGAAATTTGGATGTTTTTTAATTTCAATAGCCTCGCGAAACATCCTGGGTAGGAAGCGGTGTTCTTTAGCGAGGATTTGGGGCTTATCAACGAAGTCTGCAGTTGCTGAACACATCGAAGAAGGCTCCAAGCATTACCTTCGTTTTGATAAGCCCCAAATCCTCGCTAAAGAACACCGCTTCCTACCCAGGATGTTTCGCGAGGCTATTGAAATTAAAAAACATCCAAATTTCAATAGAGAAGATGGCTTGAAGCTTGCACCATCATGGGATCCAATTCTACATTTGATTAAATCGGAACCCAAAAGACCAGCTGCCAGACCTCATGACACAATGAGCTCCTACTGCGTAGATCGGATCGCAACACCTAGTTAACTTTTTAAATTAACTTTTTAATTTAATAATTGAAAATTAAGGGTAGTTTAATTGTGACAGTCACAGAGCGGATGACTAATACCTCAGTCCGCCCCGTGACCACGAAAGCTGTAAAGTAATCGAAACGTCGGGAAGTTAAAAAATGTAAAAATTAAACCAAATCGCGATAAAATCCGTAAAAATAGTTTTATTTCAAGTGTAATTATTATTACAACTCTTGATACTACCAGACTTTTTGATTCCGCTCTTTCAACATTGCAACTATTGATACCCTGGATTAAAATTGGTATGCAGTGGAACCCTTAAAAATGTACACGATGTAAATGAAATGAAAATGAAATGAAATGAAAATAATTTATTGAATCCATTAAAATGTTCAACATTGTTTAGATTCAGTATTTTTTTTGAACTACCACCAAACACACTGTAAACACAGTAAACATCGTCATAGTGACGCACTTAAGTATGTCGCATTCACACGCACTACACAACAAAGCCGCCGACCCGCCTACCAATGTTGGCAACTTTTATCCAGCGCGTTAGTTGGCGACTACACTCATGACTTCATTGAATGTTACCGGGCACCTGAGCTGAGCGCTTGCGTCGCCGATTTGCCAGCATGTCGGCGGGCAACACGTGCGAGCGCTTGTGGCCGACATGATTCATTTCTTATAGGCCGTCGGATTGTGTCGCTGGGCTGTCTGTGGCGGCTTTGATGTGTAATGCGCCTTAGATTCATATTGCCGATAAGACTGCACTTGTCATTGGTCACATTACATTTCTGTTGTTAAGACATTAAAAACAATGATTTACTACGAATCTCGGCAAGATTGTTAACGACAATATTCCATATAAAAATAAATTACTAGAACGAAAACAAATAGTTGCATATATTACCTGTCTCAACAAAGAGTCGATTATGGAGCGCCGTTCTGATGCGGTCTGCTTGCCACGACAATGCACCGGCACAGAGCGCTGGCGCGAACAAGAACAATATAGTGTGGATGGTTACGACTAAACCAACAGTCAAGGCTATTAGTAGCGCCTGCAAGAAATCTATCATTAGCAACATATAAATGGCATCTGCAATTTTCTCCCCGCTAGGTAATTTTACTAGATTTGATTTTGCTTTGAACCAGCTTAGGGACACTATGGAGCTCCAACTTAGATCTAAATGTAGTGATAAATCAATAACTTACCGTAATATTTAATGATATGAATAACATGATCCACATGTAGATGTATGCCATTACGTTTGGAATGTTAAACACTAGTCCCGATATATACTGAAACATAAAAATAAATTCACATACAGTGAAGAATTCATTTTCATCATCAGCATTACCTTAACCATTGTCAGCACTAGTCACTTAAAGTTCTGAACCTGAGTCTCCTCAAGGATTTTAACAAGGACCTATTATTTAACAGCCTTCGTGGCGCCATTCTTTAAACGCTGGTTGTGAAACGAGAGTATAGTCTCTCGTAGTTTCCGTTACCCACGACAAAAGACCCATATTTTAGTGTGGTGTCAGGACTTTGTAACTGTTAGGTGTTTTTATTTATTATCAATTGGTCTGTTACCTTGCGGGTGGGAGTTAAGAGCTGCACTTACCAATGATACTATACATACCATAATAATGATTCCTATGATGGAATTTTCACTATTAATGTAGATGGTCATTAACAAACTGTTTACGAATCATCCCGTCAGAATTATTGATATGATAAAGGATAAATTACTCACCACAACATCAAATGTAACTCTCACCGAATCAACAGAATCAATAAGCATTTTGTAAAGTCGTTGTATGCGTACAATGCTTGTTGTGGTGTTCTCCACTGCAGTTATTATATCGCGTAATCGATAATACGCTGAGTAGAAAATGAAAGAGTACAATATCATAACGATATCATTTGAGATGGTCGGGAAGAAAATCAATATGCGATAAAACCTAGGATGGACGCAATTTCCGTCATAGTAATAACAGAAACCAACGAATGCAAAGAATTTAATAAGTGTAGACAATATTGAACAAATTATTAGTTTGTTGGTAATGCCGCCATTTTTACTGTTGAGACTCAAAGAGAAGTCGAATTTAAGCAATTCTTTTTGGTAGCTACTGAAGTACATGCTGCTATTCAAAAAGGCGAAAATGCAGCTTTGAAAAATGTACTGTCCGATCATAGATGTGTACCAAATATTGGTATTTACGTTTTTTACGTGTTGTAAGTACATGATCAGACAGGTTAGAAAACTTATCACAAGGCATTGGATGAGAGATACGAATTTAACAAAGTATTTGATCTTTTTAGTTTTGAAACGAAATGAGCCCGTATCGATTGAAAACAAGACTTGGATAGTTTTTAAATACACCACAAAATATTTCGATAGTTTAATTTCGTTGTATTTAAAAAGATTATTAAATATTTTTCTCTTTGGCTGCATTTTAATTTTTTAAATATATCTAAGAGACTAAGTTATCAGAGAGAACGGACACTACTGCTTGGTAATATTTAGTCGTAACTAATAAAAAAATCAACACCCAATCGTCCAAAGTGTTAATTCAAGGGAAATTAGACATTGAAAAGCACAACCCATTAGTTGATTTCATTTAAAAAATTGGATCTGTTCATTTATAATTTACTTACTTATAGTGGAAATTCATTTCATAACTAAATAAAATGTCTCATGGAGGTGATAAGATTTGATGTGACTTTAATTCTTGTTTGTAACATACTCGTATATTAATGTGACGTGCATATTAACACTCACGCCTATATCCCATTGGGGTAATCAAAGGCCCTTGAGCGCCAAGTGCTACGGTCCAGACGTACCTTTTTCGCTTCATCTACTGTCCTTAATCTCTTTATACACGCGTCACGCTCTTCGTTTTCTTTATCTTCTATTTGACTATATGATCGCTTGGAATGTCCTCATCATAAATCTCTTTCGTCAATCTTCTTGCATCTATTCTTTCAATATGGCCTTATGATATTATATATTACTACCAATTGTAAAATAAGTATGATTTAAATAGTAATATTTTCATTCATATTGTAGTTTTATTTGGTGTAGATCTCTAATACAAGTGAGTGGATTGCACGAGCACGATGAGGTAGGTGACGCAGAAGTTGAGCGCGAGCACGAGCAGCGAGCAGTCGATAGGAATGACGCGACACGCGCGCAGCTTGAAGGGCCGAGCCTCCACTGGCAAAAACCGCTTTATGTCTTATCTGGAAAAAAATGTTTAGAACTGCGATTTTATATTAAACTATATTACTGTAAATTTAAATCATGACTAAAAGCCTCTAAAATTTCGAATTTTCATGACTCCCTATTTTTACATTTCCGCCGCTTCTTCCATAGATATACCATCTTCCCTGTTTTAAAATGTTTTCCCTGTGGTTGAAATGAAATTGAATTAGGCCAGATTACACAAACTGATTGTCAATCCCTTACATTAGCAATGTCAAATGTATGACGGTGACATTATCAAAATTAAAGTGATAGGCAAAGTTCGTTTATGCAACTGAGACTTAATGTAGCATAGTTACAAAGTGTAACGAGGTAACTGAAGCCTACAAAATATCGTTAGTTTAATTGTTTAGAATAAAAACATATTTTTTTTCATTCTCCTCAGATTATCGTTACGGCAGACAAAATAATAAACATTATAATAAACTATTTAATCCATTAGAATATACAATGAATAACTGGATTCCTTAGGTAATTTGTGTTTTAATTTAATTAGTGTCGCTGTCCGCCCCTTGACCACGAAAGCTATAAAGTAATCGAAACGTCGGGAAGTTAAAAAATGTAAAAATTAAACCAAATCGCGATAAAATCCGTAATAAATAGTTTTGTTATTATTATATTATTACTGGTCACTAAACCAACGAATTGACCTTCTTTTGAAAAATGTAAAAATTAAACCAAATCGCGATAAATACTACATACATAAACTCACGCCTATGTCCCATTGGGGTAGGCAGAGACTATTGAGCGCCAAGTGCTACGGTCCATACATAACTCTTTCGCTTCATCCACTGTCATTAATCTTTGCATACACGCTCGTCGGTTTGGACGCGATAAAATACGTAATTATAAGTAGTTTTATTTCAATGTGTATTCGCGTAAATCTAAGAAACCATTATAATAATAACAATTTAAAATCTCAACAATTTTAATTAAAATCAATACAAATTAGTTAATTGAACAGCGACGATGATGTAGGTGATGCAGAGGTTCAGTATCATGACCGGCAGCGAGGAGTCGAGAGGCACCAGGCGGCACGCGCGCATCTTGCACGGACGAGCGTCCACGTAGCCGATGAACCGCTGGATCTCCGCGTAGAGGGTCTTATCTGAGAGGAAATATATAGTAACAGAAAACCAGAAGCTTATAATGCCGCGACAAAGCAACGACAACACCACAGATGGTAAGTGCAGTGCATACAATATACCTACTCATCCATCACTGCATCTCTTGTCATCCTGGACGACAATGATACTAAGGAGGTCCCTTTAGAATGTGCTAATCCACTTTATAACATCGCCATAGTGACGCATTCAAGTACCTATAATATCGCGTTTCGGGTTTTTGAAAGATTATGTAAGAATTTTTTTTCGACTGCTTGAACTGCACTGCTCTTCCCATTGGTTACCTTGTATTTCCTATGTAGCGACAGTTACAATATAAATTTACTCTGAACCTCGGCGAGGACCTTCAACACACTATTTCAACTTGAAATAAACGAGAACTACTTGAGTGTGACCTGTCTCAACAAGGAGTCGATTATGGAGCGCCGTTCTGATCCGTTCTGCTTGCCACGACAACGCACCGGCACAGAGCGCTGGAGCGAACATGAACAATACAGTGTGAAGGATCACGACGCAACCAACACACAAGGTTGGCAGTGCCTCCTGAAAGAACAATATTATAAGCGACCTTTAAATGGCTTCTGCTCTCTTATTCTCCGGGCCCAGTAACAGTAAAACACAGTAAAGTGACAGTAAACAAACAGTAAAGTGATACATTTTTAAATTAAGACCCGCTAGGTAAGATCAATATTTTAAAACTCAAGTTGTTATGTTGCATCTAACTGAATTGGCGAATCTTTTACTTACCGTAGTATTTATTGTCACAATTGCTTTTAGCAACATGTAAGTGTATGCCATAACGTAGGGTACGTTTAACATTAGCCCCGATAAATACTGAAACATAAAAAAATTGTGTCACATCGTCATTAGTATCACTAGCTTCACTGTTATCATTATGAATCTCTGAAAGTCTACTGGTTAACATAGGTCTTCCCAAGCATTCTTAGCAGTTGTTTTTTTTTATTGCGATGAATGGCGAGACGAGCATGCCATTCACCTGGTCGTAAGCGATACGACCGCTCATGGACAGTAGCAAAACCAAACCACACCATGACCTTCAATAGTACATTTACGCTACTGTTTGGCGGGAGAAATAGATATTGCGGTGGTACCTACCCAAGCGACCTCTCAGATATGAGAGACCTACCACCAGTAAGGTCTAATAAACCTACGGATGGATGTTAAATTACTTACCAGAACATCGTATGTAACTCTCACTGATTCAATAGAATCCATTAGCGATTTGTAAAGACGGTGATTATGTGCGATGCTTAGTGTGGTACTCTCTATTGCAGTTAGGATATCGCGCAATCGATAATATGCAGAGTAGAAAATGAAAAAGTACAATACAACAATGATGTCATTTGAGATGGTCGGAATTAAACTAAGTATGCGAAAATATCTAGGATGTACGCAATATTCGTCATGAAAAAAACAGTAAACAACTATTACTGATATTTTAAAAAGTGCTGCAATAAATGAACTAAATAGGATTTTATTTTTAATGCTGCCATATGTCCTATTGAGGCCCAAAGAAAAGTCGAATTTAAGCAATTCTGTTTGGTAGGTACTGAAGTCAATCCCGTTACCCAAAAAGGCGAAAATGAAGCTTTTAAAAAAGTACTGTCCAATCATAGATATGTACCAAATATTGACATTGAGATGGTTGTTCAAGTACATGATCAGACAGAATAGAAAACTTATCACAAGGCATTGGGTGAGAGATAAGAATTTAGCAAAGTATTTGATCTTTTTAGTTTTGAAACGAAATGAGCCGGTCTCGATTGAAAACAAGACTTGGATACTTTTTAAATACACCACAAATGATTTCGACAGTTTAATTTCGTTAGATTTAAAAAGCTTATTAATTATTATTGTCTTTGGCTGAACTTTCATTTTCCAAATATATCTTAGAGACCACTAACTTCTCAGAGACAACGGACACTACTGCTTGGTAAAATATTGCCGCAACTAATACAATCTTTTTGAACATCCAATCGTCCAAAGTGATAATTTTAGGGAAAGTAGACATTAACAAAGCACAACCCATTAGTTGATTTCATTAACTCGCTTTCATTAGCTTCGCCTGTATGTATGTATGTATGTATGTATGTATGTATGTATGTATGTATGTATGTATGTATGTATGTATGTATGTATGTATGTATGTATGTATGTATGTATGTATGTATGTATGTATGTATGTATGTATGTATGTATGTATGTATGTATGTATGTATGTATGTATGTATGTATGTATGTATGTATGTATGTATGTATGTATGTATATGTATGTATGTTTGTATGCATCGGAATCTTTGAAGTCCATTTGAAAACGTATGTGACATTATCTTAACCAGAATCTACAAAAATTAAATTCTTTTGAAAAAAATCAAAGTGGATAATATACGCGCAGCTGCCTTCCTTTGATATGATAGCCCGTAGATAGACATTTTTTAGTAAAATAAATAAATAATAATTTTAAAAGCTACAATTTTAGTTAAAGACAACTAAAAACGCTATCCTCAAGCATCCTAGCTTTTTAACAATAAAATGAATTTATTTTCTATCATTTATTTTTACATTTGTATTTGGTTCTTTATTTAAGGCGTGTAATTTAGTTTTAAAAACACTGGTTCTGTTTAATTAAAATTATTTCACCTTTCACTGTAATTTACTTATTCACGGTCGAAATTCATTTCCAAACTAAATACATTTTCTCATGGAGGTACTAGGAATTTATGTAACTTCAATTCTTTTTTGTAACATGCTCGTATATTAATATCACACACATACAAACATTCCCACCTAAACTCACGCTTATGTCCCATTGGAGTAGGCAGAGGCTATTCAGCCAAGTGCTACAGTCCATACCTACAAACCTCTTTCGCTTCATATACTGTCCTTAATCTCTTCATACACGCTTGTTGGTTTCGAGAACTCCGTATTTTTCCTTCCTTTATCTTCTATTTGACTATTATAGGACTGCCTGGCACGTCCTCGACCGAGTCCACCACCCTTTTTCGCATCATAAATCTCTTTCGTCAGTTTTCTGGCATCCACCTTTAAATGTAGTCTTATATATTACTATCAAATGTAAAATAAGTACGGTTTAAATAGCAACATTTTCATTCATATTGTAGTTTTAATTGGTGTGGATCTAATACAAGTGAGTGGACTACACGAGCACGATGAGGTAGGTGACGCAGAGGTTCAGCGCGAGCACGAGCAGCGAGCAGTCGAGAGGAATGACGCGACACGCGCGCAGCTTTAAGGGCCGAGCCTTCACGTCCGATATGAACCACTTTATATCTTGTATGGACAAAATAGATTAGAACTACGAAATTATAATAAAAATGGGATTTCTGTAAATTTATTTCATGACTAATAGCTGTATGCTATTCTTCAAATTACCACTAGCTTACGCAAAACAGCTGTGAAATGACAACTGAATACAGTTTTATTCTTGTTCAGTCAACTAAAATTCCGAATTTTCAAGATTTGCTATTTTTATATTTCCACCGCTTCTTCCATACCAGCATCCCCGGTTGAAAATGTTTTCCCTATCGTTAAAATCAAATCGAATTAGTGTAGCATAGTTACAAAGGGTAATGAAGTAACTGAAGCCTACAAAATATCGTTAGTTTAATTGTTTGGAATAAAAACATATTTTTTTAAATCTCTTCTGATTATCGTTGCGGCAGACAAAATAATAAACACAGTAGATAATAACTTTAATCCATTAGAATACACAATGAGTTATTGGATTCCTTAAGTAATTTTTGTTTTAATTTAAGTAGTGTGTTAATTTGTAACCCCTATTGATTTTAACATTATTAACAAAACTTTTTATGCTCTCGTTAAAAACAAATGGTAAATGATATTTGAAAATAAGGTCAATTCGTTGGTCTAGTGACCAGTGTTAATGTAATAATAACAATATAAAATCTCAACAAATTTAATTAAAACTGATTAATACAAATTAGTAAATTGCACGGCGACGATGATGTAGGTGATGCAGAGGTTCAGTATCATCAGCGGCAGCGAGGAGTCGAGAGGCACCAGGCGGCACGCGCGCAGCTTGCACGGACGAGCGTCCACGTAGCCGATGAACCTCTGGATCTCAACGTAGAAGATCTTATCTAGGGGGAAACATATCGTTACAGAAAATCAGAAGTTCATAATGGCGTGACAAAGCAACGACAACGCCCCAGGAGGTAAGTGCAGGGCAATATTATATTATTATTACTCCAAGATTGGGATAACAAACCCACTCATCCATCACTGCAACTCTTGTCACCCTGGACAACAATGGTACGAAGGAGGTCTCTTTAGAATGTTCGTATCCACTTTATAACATCGCCATAGTGACGCATTCAAGTATATCGCGTTTCGGGTATTTGAAAGACAATGAAGGAAAATTATGTTAAATGTTTGGACTGCGCTGCTCTTGCCATTAGTTACTCTGTTTTGAAACTTTCTGTTTGTCAAATTTACTCTGAATCTCGACGAGGATCTTCACTATTTAAACTTGAAATAAATGAGAACGAAAACAAAGAGTTATATATTATGTGACCTGTTTCAACAAGGAGTCGGTCATGGAGCGCCGTTCTAATGCGGTCTGTTTGCCACGACAACGTTCCGGCACAGAGCGCTGGAGCGAACATGAACAATACAGTGTGAAGGATCAAGCCGCAACCAACGCACAAGGCTGGCAGTGCCTCCTGAAAGAACAATATTATTAGCGACCTTTAAATGGCTTCTGCTCTCTTATTCTCCGGGCCCAGTAACAATAAAGTGATTCATTTTTTAATTAAGACCCGCTGGGTTAGGTTATTCTTATTAAACTCTAGCTATTACGTTGTATCCAACTGAATTGGCGAGTCATTTACTTACCGTAGTATTTATTGTCAAAATTGCTTTAAGCAATATGTAAGCGTATGCCATAACGTAAGGTACGTTAAACATTAGCCCCGATAAATACTGAAACAAAAAAAATTGTGCCACATCGTCATCAGTATAACTAGTTTAATTTTTATCATAATTAATCTTTGAATGTCCACTGCTTAACATAGGTCTTCCTAAGGTACAGATACTTATTGTTTGCATTTGGGTTTTTCATTGCGATGAATGGCGATACGAGCATGCCATTCGCCTGGTGGTAACCGATACGACCGCTCATGGACAGTAGCAAAACCGAACCACACCATGAATTACAAAACAATGCTTGGCATTCTACTGCGCTCGCTATCCTGAGACATAAGATGTTAGGTCTCATTGTGTTCAGTAGTTACTCTGGCTACAATGTCCTTCAAACCGGAACACAATAGTACTACTGTTTGGCGGGAGAAATAGATATTGCGGTGGTACCTACCCTGGCGTCCTCTCACATTTGAGAGACCTACCACCAGTAAGGTCTAATAAACTTACGGATGGATGTTTGATGATGCGCTTCATCAAAAAGAATGAATTTAGTATTTATTGAGTGGTCTATTTTAAGCAGGATTGGTGCGATGCTGCTTAAACTATATTCAGATTCTCCAAGTATATACGCAAGTTGAATCTGGTTTCTATAACGGACTATTCACTATTGCAAAAGATACTAGTTATTTAAGTGGAATATGATAATAAAGATAAAATTACTTACCACAATATCGAATGTACCTCTCACTGAATCAAGAGCATCCATCAGCGATTTGTAAAGACGGTGATCATGTGCGATGCTTAGTGTGGTGCTCTCTACTGCAGTTATTAAATCGCGCAATCGATAATATGCAGAGTAGAAAATGGAAAAGTACAATACAATAACAATATCATTTGAGATGGTCGGAAATAAATTGAATATGCGAAAATATCTAGGATGTACGCAATATTCATCATGAAAATAACAGTAAACAACTAAAACTAATATTTTAAACAATGAAGCAATAAATGAACTAAATAGGATTTTATTTTTAATGCTGCCATATGTCCTATTGAGACCCAAAGAGAAGTCGAATTTAAGCAATTCTGTTTGGTAGGTACTGAAGTCTATGCCGTTATCCAAAACGGCGAAAATAAAGCTTTGAAAAATGTACTGTCCGATCATAGATGTGTACCAAATATTAACAGATACATGGTTGTTCAAGTACATGATCAGACAGAATAGAAAACTTATCACAAGGCATTGGATGAAAGATAAGAATTTAGCAAAGTATTTGATCTTTTTAGTTTTGAAACGAAATGAGCCCGTATCGATTGAAAACAAGACTTGGATAGTTTTTAAATACACCACAAATGTTTTTGATAGTTTAATTTCGTTGGATTTAAAAAGATTATTAAATATTTTTGTCTTTGGCTGAATTTTCATTTTCCAAATATATCTTAGAGACCACTAACTTCTCAGAGACAACGGACACTACTGCTTGGTAAAATATTGCCGCAACTAATACAATCTTTTTGAACATCCAATCGTCCAAAGTGATAATTTTAGGGAAAGTAGACATTAACAAAGCACAACCCATTAGTTGATTTCATTAACTCGCTTTCATTAGCTTCGCCTGTATGTATGTATGTATGTATGTATGTATGTATGTATGTATGTATGTGTATGTATGTTTGTATGCATCGGAATCTTTGAAGTCCATTTTAAAACGTATGTGACATTATCTTAACCAGAATCTACAAAAATTAAATTCTTTTGAAAAAAATCAAAGCGGATAATATACGCGCAGCTGCCTTCCTTTGATATGATAGCCCGTAGATAGACATTTTTTAGTAAAATAAATAAATAATAATTTTAAAAGCTACAATTTTAGTTAAAGACACAACTAAAAACGCTATCCTCAAGCATCCTAGCTTTTTAACAATAAAATGAATGTATTTCCTATCAATTATTTTTACATTTGTATTTGGGTCTTTATTTAAGGCGTGTAATTTAGTTTTAAAAACATTGGTTCTGTTTAATTAAAATTATTTCACCTTTCACTGTAATTTACTTATTCACGGTCGAAATTCATTTCCAAACTAAATACATTTTCTCATGGAGGTACTAGGAATTTATGTAACTTCAATTCTTTTTTGTAACATGCTCGTATATTAATATCACACACATACAAACATTCCCACCTAAACTCACGCTTATGTCCCATTGGAGTAGGCAGAGGCTATTCAGCCAAGTGCTACAGTCCATACCTACAAACCTCTTTCGCTTCATATACTGTCCTTAATCTCTTCATACACGCTTGTTGGTTTCGAGAACTCCGTATTTTTCCTTCCTTTATCTTCTATTTGACTATTATAGGACTGCCTGGCACGTCCTCGACCGAGTCCACCACCCTTTTTCGCATCATAAATCTCTTTTGTCAGTTTTCTGGCATCCACCTTTAAATGTAGTCTTATATATTACTATCAAATGTAAAATAAGTACGGTTTAAATAGCAACATTTTCATTCATATTGTAGTTTTAATTGGTGTGGATCTAATACAAGTGAGTGGACTGCACGAGCACGATGAGGTAGGTGACGCAGAGGTTCAGCGCGAGCACGAGCAGCGAGCAGTCGAGAGGAATGACGCGACACGCGTGCAGCTTTAAGGGCCGAGCCTTCACGTCCGATATGAACCACTTTATATCTTGTATGGACAAAATAGATTAGAACTGCGATATTATAATAAAAATGGGATTTCTGTAAATTTATTTCATGACTAATAGCTGTATGCTATTCTTCAAATTACCACTAGCTTACGCAAAACAGCTGTAAAATGACAACTGAATACAGTTTTATTCTTGTTCAGTCAACTAAAATTCCGAATTTTCAAGATTTGCTATTTTTATATTTCCACCGCTTCTTCCATACCAGCATCCCCGGTTTAAAATGTTTTCCCTATCGTTAAAATCAAATCGAATTGGTGTAGCATAGTTACAAAGGGTAATGAAGTAACTGAAGCCTACAAAATATCGTTAGTTTAATTGTTTGGAATAAAAACATATTTTTTTAAATCTCTTCTGATTATCGTTGCGGCAGACAAAATAATAAACACAGTAGATAATAACTTTAATCCATTAGAATACACAATGAGTTATTGGATTCCTTAAGTAATTTGTGTTTAATTTAAGTAGTGTGTTAATTTGTAACCCCTATTGATTTTAACATTATTAACAAAACTTTTTATGCTCTCGTTAAAAACAAATGGTAAATGATATTTAAAAAAAAGGTCAATTCGTTGGTCTAGTGACCAGTGTTAATATAATAATAACAATTTAAAATCTCAACAAATTTAATTAAAACTGATTAATACAAATTACTAAATTGCACGGCGACGATGATGTAGGTGATGCAGAGGTTCAGTATCATCAGCGGCAGCGAGGAGTCGAGAGGCACCAGGCGGCACGCGCGCAGCTTGCACGGACGAGCGTCCACGTAGCCGATGAACCGCTGGATCTCCACGTAGAGGGTCTTATCTGGGGGGAAACATATCGTAACAGAAAACCAGAAGTTCATAATGGCGCGACAAAGCAACGACAACGCCCCAGGAGGTAAGTGCAGGGCAATATTATATTATTATTACTCCAAGATTGGGATAACAAACCCACTTATCCATCACTGCAACTCTTGTCACCCTGGACAACAATGGTACGAAGGAGGTCTCTTTAGAATGTTCGTATCCACTTTATAACATCGCCATAGTGACGCATTCAAGTATATCGCGTTTCGGGTATTTGAAAGACAATGAAGGAAAATTATGTTAAATGTTTGGACTGCGCTGCTCTTGCCATTAGTTACTCTGTTTTGAAACTTTCTGTTTGACAAATTTACTCTGAATCTCGACGAGGATCTTCACTATTTAAACTTGAAATAAATGAGAACGAAAACAAAGAGTTGTATATTATGTGACCTGTTTCAACAAGGAGTCGGTCATGGAGCGCCGTTCTAATGCGGTCTGTTTGCCACGACAACGCACCGGCACAGAGCGCTGGAGCGAACATGAACAATACAGTGTGAAGGATCACGACGCAACCAACACACAAGGCTGGCAGTGCCTCCTGAAAGAACAATATTATTAGCGACCTTTAATGGCTTCTGCTCTCTTATTCTCCGGGCCCAGTAAAAATAAAGTTATTCATTTTTTAATTAGATGCGCTAGGTTAGGTTATTCTTATTAAACTCAAGCTATTACGTAGTATCCAACTGAATTGGCGAGTCATTTACTTACCGTAGTATTTATTGTCAAAATTGCTTTAAGCAATATGTAAGCGTATACCATAACGTAAGGTACGTTAAACATTAGCCCCGATAAATACTGAAACATAAAAAAAATTGTGCCACATCGTCATTAGTATAACTAGTTTAATTTTTATAATCATTAATCTCTGAATGACCACTGGTTAACATAGGTCTTCCCAAGGATTGCTACAGGTACTTATTGTTTGCAGTTGGTTTTTTCATTGCGATGAATGGCGATACGAGCATGCCATTCGCCTGGTGGTAAGCGATACGACCGCTCATGGACAGTAGCAAAACCAAACCACACCATGAATTACAAAACAATGCTTAGCATTCTTCTGCGCTCGCTATCCTGAGACATAAGATGTTAGGTCTCATTGGATGGATGTTTGATAATGCGCTTCATCAAAAAGAATGAATTTATTTAGTATTTATTGAGTAGTCTATTTTAAGCAGGATTGGTGTGATGCTGCTTAAACTATATTCAGATTCCCCAAGTATATACGCAAGTTGAATCTGGCTTCTATAACGGACTATTCACTTTTGCAAAAGATACCTAGTTATTCGAGTGGAATATGATAAAAAAGGTAAAATTACTTACCACAATATCAAATGTACCTCTCACTGAATCAAGAGAATCCATCAGCGATTTATAAAGACGGTGATCATGTGCGATGCTTAGTGTGGTACTCTCTACTGCAGTTATTACATCGCGCAATCGATAATATGCAGAGTAGAAAATGAAAAAGTACAATAAAACAACGATATCATTTGAGATGGTCGGAAATAAATTGAATATGCGAAAATATCTAGGATGTACGCAATTTTCGTCATTAAAATAACAAGAAACAACTAAAACTAATATTTTAAAAAGTGAAGCAATAAATGAACTAAATAGGATTTTATTTTTAATGCTGCCATATTTACTATTGAGACCCAAAGAGAAGTCGAATTTAAGCAATTCTGTTTGGTAGGTACTGAAGTCTATGCCGTTATCCAAAACAGCGAAAATAAAGCTTTGAAAAATGTACTGTCCGATCATAGATGTGTACCAAATATTAACAGATACATGGTTGTTCAAGTACATGATCAGACAGAATAGAAAACATATCACAAGGCATTGGGTGAAAGATAAGAATTTAGCAAAGTATTTGATCTTTTTAGTTTTGAAACGAAATGAGCCGGTCTCGATTGAAAACAAGACTTGGATAGTTTTTAAATACACCACAAATGTTTTTGATAGTTTAATATCGTTGGATTTAAAAAGATTATTAAATATTTTTGTCCTTGACTGAATTTTCATTTTTCAAATTTATCCCGGAGACTTCTAACTTATCAGACGGAACGTACACTACTACTTGGAAAATTTTTACCGTTATACAAGTTCATCCAATCAATCATCCAAGGTGATATATTTATAAATAATTAGAACTAATATAATCCATATTGTGTATTGACCCAATCCATTAGTTGATTTAATTTCACAAATTGGATCTTCAATCATTTCTATTGTTAACCTCATTTGTTTATTGACGGACAATAGGTACCAAAATTATTAAGCTGAAAAACATTTACAACTACTAAAAGTTAAAGTTACATAAATTACAATTTATGTACCGTACGCACCGAACTATTTTCGTACTGTTTCGAAGAATTTTTAACGCAATTGGATTGTTTTAACCGAACTTCTCATTCACAATCTCTTCAGAAAAATTCTAGTGTATCTTATTTATAAAATATGACAAAAAAATATTTATACCACGTATGAAATCACAATTTCAAAATTGCCATGTTAACTCCGCCAAATATAATGATAACACGGATCATATTGGTAACAGCTCATTTGAATTTTTACACTCGATCCCTTGGTATTGGTTCGTACACGTCGCGTCTAATCTCAGAATGATTGATGCTCTTTATTGTGTGCCACTGGGATTTAAAGACCATTGTAAGTTGATCCGTCTTTTAACCGGGACATAGCATTATTGGTAAAGAATACGGCTTGCCAAATTTTACATACCTTTTAAACTTATGATATGGATATTTCAAATATGAACGTTTTCTTCTTTTGTTATCAAGAAATAAATAAATATTATTATTAAATACATACAAGACGGACAATTGACGTGCAGGTGCGTGAAGGGATGCATGCATTGTTGTGAAAAACCTGGAGGTGACCTATGTTTCCTATAACTGAAAATGTAGTAAATACAGACATAGCTTAGACAAGTTTACGAAGGAAGTCGTGAGCATGAACCTTGCCCTTCGCGTTGATGGTATTACCAAACGAGTAAATAAATAATAATAATAAATAAATAAATACATACAACAGTCACATACATAGTCCTAAACCAACACTAAGATCGAGTCTTGTATCGTGGGTATCAGGAACTACAAGAGACTTTTCAGTCTCAGAAACATCGTGGTTCACACAAAAAATTGTCTCAGTGCGGGGATCGACTCCGCGGCCTCTCGTTTCACAGCCGCCGTCTAACCAATTGCGCCACGGAGGCTGTCTAGTTTATGAAAAATTACCTTGTACTGTACGAATAAGTCGATTAGACCGGAGTAGTACTGTCTCATACATAGCCGACGTGGAGCGACGGCTTTACTGACGGCTTTAATTTGGTGAATGAGTTTTTGGAGTCAGAATGCCCCCTTCCTCCTCCTGCATTGTTTCTTTCACTTTTCCCGTACAATTCCGAAAATCTGGTAACGCATCCACGATCCAAGTGTTTATAGATGTTTATAGACGGTGGTAATATAATTAAATAAATAAATAAATAAATACACCCAACTAAGATCGAGTCTTGTGGTATCAGAAACTACGAGAGACTTTTCGGTCTCACAAACACCCAGACCCGAAACAATTACCTGTGGATCACACAAATATTTGTTTCGGTGCGGGGATCGAACCCGCGGCCTCTCGTTTCACAGGCCGGCGTCTAACCAACTGCGCCACGGAGGCTGTCGAATTGAACACCAAATTTTTTGCGGGTTTTCGAACCTTGCTGAAAAAAGTCGGAGCTCATTTTATACTGGTACTTCAAATACGTATTGCCAAATTATTAGGCGGTATTTTGGAGTAAGCAACATACATGTGTCGTTTTAAAATGCATGATTTATGCTCGCAGTATGAATAATTCATGTAATATTGTATGTTTACGTCACATTATTCACAATTTGCAACTGATACCTTAATACAATATTATAATGAGATTTTTCGTGTTTTGTGTTAAAGTAGAAGGGATATTCTACACTTGCACCAACAGTCGAAGAATCATTTTGTATGCGGTTGTAAAGCTAAATAATAATAGGCATGAAGGTCTGCCAAAATAGTAATTATTGGTTTTTATCAGTAAATATGTGAATAATCTAGGATTTAAAGGCTTTGAAGTTGATTATTTCAAAATTATTAGACTGGAATAATATCTAGTAGAAAAAATATATATTTAAATGGCATATACGAGTAGTATTACTGGCCTTTAATTGCTGACTAGACACCTATTTATGTATATTTGTAGAATCAATCCAAAATAATACAGAAGAAAATATTTAATATTTTTTTTGTATTGGCAACACTTAAAATTGAAATTGACCCCACGCTTAGCATTTATACTGGCAATAAAAACGTACTAAAAACAATAAAATGGATTACATAAACAAACGAAACTCGGTGTTGCCATTAAAATATTTTATCTGTTATGAATATAATCCCATTTTTATGGCGGGTGTTAAAATTTGGAACCGTTTTAAGGGCAACAATAAAGAACGCGTAACCTTAAGGAACTGGTGGAAAGGATTATCTGGAGCCCTTGTTGTTTTTTTATTATTATTTTAAGGGCCTAATTTAAACCCTTCTGGAGATTGTAGTAAATCTTGTTCAGCTGCCGTCTTGAGGAAAATAATAATTTTTATTCACTCGTCTTCTTTGGAATAATACTAGTATTTCCTAATACAATTACGAGTACGACCGCTTCGGTGGCGTAGTTGTTTTACGGTACGATTACAAAGCTCAAGGTCTCGGTCGAACTGATAACGTATAAATAACAGAATTCAGTTGATCGTTATTGTACTAATTAATTATTTAAGTTATCTGATAAATAACAGAAACCACTAGGTCGACCACTTAGTCCTTTGTGTGTATTTTGGTTCTAAATTGATCTATGTATATGTACTGTAATGATATTCTTAATAATACAAAAGGGCTCCATATTATATTCGGAATCCGCAAACATTTGAACCAGGACGATCGATCAACGTCAAAGCATTCCCAGGGGTCAGAGCGCTCAAAAGTTAAATTGGAATGCGGATTTCATTTTGTCGCCTCCGCTAATTTGAATTATGCGAAATAATTGGATTGTTCATTGCGAAAAATATTCACTTTTATTCTTAAGTTTAAACACAAGTTTGTATTAAATATTTGTGAAAATGGTATACAAAAGAATTTAATAACAGCTTAGTTTGCACAGAGTCAAAGGTCGTAGGTTCGATCCCAGGCTAAACACTTATCTGTTTTAGTAGCAACAAGTACATATTACGTTCTTTATAAATTACAGTTCGTCTTAATGATTAAAAAAAATACCAAAAATATATTTTACGTCAGAAGTAATATCAGTTATGCGTTTATAAAATAATGTAAGCCTTGCCATATTCGAAATAATAATCTCATATCTCATACGACTATTTATTAATGTTTATTCTTTATAAATTATACACCGAAAGGGAACCTTTTCTCTGCAATTTTTCATTTTATTTATTAAATAAACAGTACAAATAACAAATTAAACATAATGGATAGGAACGAGACAAACACACATTAATATGAAATTAGTCAAATTTAAACCTCAGTGCTGGCTCGGACGCGGCCATAAATCTGAATCGACTTGCACTAGTAATTCCACTAGACAACTCCACACGACACAATAGCAAATCTACAGAAGATATGGCGAGGTTAAAATATAAATAATAACAGTGCTTATGGTATCATACATGCATGTCGTGCGGTGTCCCACAAGGTTCGGTTCTCGGACCTCTCTTGTGGAACATCGGTTACGACTGGGTGCTCCGTGGTGCCAACGCCCGGGGTGTCGACGTAGTTTGCTACGCCGACGACACGTTGGTAACAGCGTGTGGCGGGACATTCGAGGAGACTGCCACCCTTGCTGCGTTGGGCACTGGCAACGTGGTAAGGAGAATACGGCGGCTGGGCCTCACAGTGGCCCTTCATAAATCTGAGGCTATATGTTTTCACGGGCCTCGGAGAGGGCCACCTACAGGGGCCCACATAACGGTCGATGGCGTGGAGGTCACCGTCGGTTCTTCCATGAAGTATCTTGGGGTTGTCATGGATAGCCGATGGAACTTTCATGCCCATTTTAAAGGCCTAAGACCGAAGTTAGTCAGGGCAGCAGGCGCTTTGTCTAGCCTGCTTCCCAACCTCGAAGGTCCCGGCATCCCTTGCCGGAGACTGTATGCAGGAGTCGTACGATCAATGGCCCTATACGGATGTCCCGTTTGGGCTGAATCTCTGAGCAGACGCTGTGCAGCTCTCTTGCGTCAACCGCAACGAGTTGTGGCGCAGCGGATGATCAGGGGATATCGTACGATCTCCCATGAAGCGGCCTGCGTTTTGGCTGGTTTCCTTCCCTGGGACATCGACGCCAAAGCCCTGTCGTCGGTTTACTACTGGCGGGAGGAAGCGTCTCGTCGAGGGGAACTACCTGCCCTTAGAGAGGTTGAGGCCAAACGGGCCTCCCTGCGCGTGGCCGCTGTGGAGGAGTGGCGCTCCAGGCTGGACAATCCCAGTGCTGGTGAGTGGACCATTGCGGCAGTGCGACCTGTTCTTGACCAGTGGCTGAACAGGCGCCACGGCGGGATGACGTTCCGCCTGACACAGGTCCTATCGGGGCATGGCTGCTTCGGTAAATACCTGTGGCGGGTGGCGAGAAAGGAAGACACCCCCGTGTGTCACCACTGTGACAACTGCCCGGAGGACACAGCCCAGCACACTCTCTCGGAGTGCCCAGCCTGGAGTGATGAGCGTAGAATACTCCGTGCAGCCGTCGGAGTTGACCTCTCGCTCTGGGCCGTGATTCCCTCCATGGTCGAGAGTCGGAGGTCGTGGCAGGCAATGCTCTCCTTTTGCGAGATTACGATGTCGCAGAAGGAGAGCGCGGACCGGGATCGGGAGCGGAACGATCCCGCTCGCCGCCGCCTGCAAAGAAGGCGTCGGGTGATAAACGGCTGAACCGGCGCCTTTGCCCTGTGGTTCGAGGGTGCAAGAATTCCGCCAGGGTACCTCCTGCCTGTCGTAAGAGGCGACTTAAAGGGGCCATCGGGGTCGTTGGGCAAACTGCGGGGGCGGTGCGCCCTCACTTACAACGACCTCGAGACGTGATAGAGTGCATGGGTCAGACTCTATCGTGGACGCCCACAACATCCTAAACGGGCGTCCAAACTAGAAGTAAATGTGGGGCAATCAGACCCCCACTACGTAAGGACCAGCAACGGTTTTGCGCCGGGCGGTTACGCGGACGTATATCGGGGCGATTGTCGCCCTGGGATGTCCGGTGCCGCCCATAATGCGTGTGAAGGTCACCGAGGGGTTTTTAGTCAGTATGCTGGCGTAGGTTTTGTTAGGGTCCCAGCTCGACCACAATCCGCAATGTGGCGGGTTGGAAGGCCAGAGACACTGACATACCCCTTTCGGCCTCCCCCGGGGTACCGAAAGGGGAGCTTAATAGCTTTTCCTCTTGGACACAAAAAAAAAATCATACATGCACAATATAACAGTCGAATTGGAGCTCAATAAAAGGCTAATTCTAAGGACAGATTCCTTAGAATGGTATGGTAAGAAAATTTTGTGCCTAATTCTAAAAAATTTGGGTATGGTAATTCAGTGAAAACTTGAAACTTTTCAGTTTAGATTTTTATCCGTTATGGGTTGACAGTACACATTGTGTCGTTTAAGAGCAGTGTTTGTTAATATCTAAGTTATTCCGGCGAACTGCAAGACTTCTCTGAAATCACCAATATTTTTTGTGTTTTAACTGAGACACTTTTAAGAATATTAAAATATTGATGATGTGATCCTTCTGTGCAATATTTGCGTCACACGTACACATTAATAAAGAGCTTATGTGGACACTGAAATATCGACAAACAATACAAAATACCAGCAACAAATTACTCGACAAATTGGAATATAATAAATACTCGCAGTAACATCGTTTATTCATTAGTTCAATTTATACTACAAAATATAACAGCTTATATGTTACTGTAAAAGCTCGAACTACGGTTAATCTTAAGATTTACGCGTAAGTCTTAGGATTTACCGACATGAGTTGGTAAATGTAAGTATTTCTGAAAATACGACGATTTTTTCGGGATTTTACCATTCGAATTCAGTATATGCTAGGTTTTACCACTGTCAGCTGGTAGATGTTGGTTTTAGGAATAAAACAATAAGTAATTCTTAATTATTTACTTTAATGAACTAATAGACAAAACAGGTACATAGTATTATAAAGGTATCATATGATAGTAATAAGTACAAACTAATACCAACTTATTTAAATTATTTTGCAAAAACACATTAACCTAACCTAACCTAACCTAATTATCTTTCTTGTTTGCCAAAAAAATACAATTAGAAATCAAATTATCGTGCAAGTTCAAACGTGTCAAACAAGCGACTGAGGCGAGCGGATCGGCGGTCGATGTTTTGTTTTTCAACATTTACCGTGCCATTAATGTAAATCCTAAGATTTACCAACGGAATGGTGGTAAGAATTCGAATCGCAAACCTTTTCGGACATTTACCATTAGGAATTGGTAGATCTTAGGTTTTACTGGAATATCTTAGGATTTACTGCAGTTCGAGCTTTTACAGTAACATATACACTACATGCATCCTCCAATTTTGAAGAAAATTTACTTATAAATACATCACCTTTTTGCAGATTCGTTTGTCAAAATCTTAAGTAAAAGAAATTAAATCTATTTATTTATATAGACTTTATTGCACACACAAAAAATACAAGTAAAACGAAAATCACTTAGGTACATAAAAAGTACAATTAATACTTATTATTCGAAAAGACTAAAATCCTAATATTTATGTTACATTTCTGTGTGAGTTAAGAACACTCGACAAATTAATTAATTACCATTAATACGAACACATATTACATTCAATGAATCGTTAACGATAAGTATAATTTTAGAGATTACATTCACCACTAAAACCTATCAGCCAGAATCCACAGATTTCTACCCGCAAAAAATTAAAAACAAGCACTGAATTTCGATGAATCTCTTATCGAAACCAATTTGTAACCACAATTTTCTTATTGCGGTGAATGGCGAGTCGAGCATGCGGTTCGCCTATTGGTAAGCGATACGACCGCTCATGGACAGTAGCAAAACGAAACCACACCATGAATTACAAAGCAATACTTAGCATTCCACTGCGCTCGCCATCCTGAGACATAAGATGTTAAGTCTCATGATCCAGTAATTACTCTGGCTACAATGTCCTTCAAATCGAAATACAACAATAAAAAAAATATTTTTATTTCATTTTCATTTTCATTTCATTTCAAATACAACAGTGCATTTACACTGCTGTTAGGTGGGAGAAATAAACATTGCGGTGCTACCCAGGCGGAACACAACAGTTAATTTACACTACTGTTACATACATAAACACACGCCTTTTTCCCAGAAGGGGTAGGCAGAGGTGCAACCAGGACACCCACGTTATACACTACTGTTCGGCGAGAAATAGACATTACGTTGGTACCTACCCTAGCGGTCCAGTAGCTACAATCAAATAAATCAAAGAGAAAACGTATATCAACTAGAAACAAATTATATTATCGTTACTCGTAATAATACGTAGCATTTGAGACACAAACAAGCTAAATTCAAAGTCAAGCCTACACTAACTTCCGTCCACAACACCGATTCGGGGGTTTAATGAAGTGACGCTCATAAATCATAACCTGCGCCATATATTAGCATTGGCCAGTATTGACAGCGACACGACGCCATTTATCAAGCCGCCACGCCGCGCGTTTACATAATTAAACAACTCAATTGTGTAACCGAGATTAAACTTAGTGCGGAGATGATTTGTATGTATAAACTAGGCTTTACGAACTTAATTGATAATTCTTAAAATGTAATAATTACATAATGCTTTTTTGATTTACGCATGTTATACATTGAAATAAAACCTTCAGACGATTTGCTTTCGGTTTGGCGGCGAAACATTCATTTATTACTTTTAAACGTATGCGATAAGGCGTACTGCACTGTCACTGTCACGAAGCAAACTGATTCATGTGTGGTGCATGCACCGCAAGTAGGTGGGACACGTTTTTTGTACTGAATGTCTTATCTATTACAGCGATAAAAATCCGTAATGTTGTTAAACATAATGCTGTTTTCTGCATCAAGTCGAAGCAAGGCAAATTAAAGTGTCTTAGTGAAACTTATTGACTATTACAAAACTACTCAACAAAGAAACAATTTTAACATATACTTTTCAATATTTACACACTTATAAAAAAACATAAAAAATATTAAGCAAAGACAATAAAAATAGCGCGCTTTTTTTTATTAATTAAAACCCAAATACGAATCAAATTGGATTAATATTATTATATTCGTAATATGATATAATATGATGTATTCTGGATTCGGATTGCCTACATAAAATCATATTATAGGTACGAATGAAACCGAAATACAATCTAGATATTATCTTAATACATAAACTGAATAATAACAATAAGGTAAGTGATGCACAAGTTTAGTATGATGACGGGGAGGGAGAGGTCCAACGGAATAATTCTGCACATTGTGAATTTGAAGGGACGCGCTTCGATGTATCGGATCAGCCTCTTGATGTCGCGCACGTGTTTCTTGCTAATTGCTGAAATAAGAATATATTTTATGCTATAATTATAGCTCAGTACTTAGAAAAATGAAAAGAAAGAAAGAAACCACTTTATTAATGACAGCACAATATACAACACAGTGTAGAAAACACAAAAGATTAAAACTGTTCTAATGGAATTAAAACAAAGCAATACACATAAGTAATACTAATATATATTAAAATAAATAAAATAAACACACCCAACAGTCACATACAAAGTCATGACCTCACGTTAAGATCAAATAAGTCTTGTCTCGTGGGTATCAGAAACTACGAGAGACTTTTTGGTCTTACAAATACCCAGACCCAAGACCAATATCTGTGGGCCTCACAAACATTTGTCTCGGTGCGGGGAACGAACCCGCGGCCTTTCGATTCAAATAAAGTAAATTCACAATTTGTGTCATTCCTTCTTCACGATTCTTTAAGATATTATTGTAGGAAATATAATCTAAATATATTTTATTGTGAAATTGTAAAATTCTAAGTTAAAAAATATCAAAATAAAAAAATAGTCAAACATAATATGTATATGTATACCTCTCTCATCCAGTACTTTATCTTGCAGCACAAGGATCATATAGTCCGCGTGGTGAGACAACGTATCCGCCATCGCAGCCGGAGTGAACAGTAGTACCAGCGACAATATGAACAAGAAGTATGTCAAACAGTACCTGGTAGGATTCGCCTGAAAACAATGCCATAAAGTATTATTAATGCACAGAAACAAATGATATTATTAAGTAAAATACATGTCAAAGTATGAACAAATTATATAAATAGTTTCACAGTTAAACTACGACATTGCTGGATAAATTTTAAATAAATTACATTTTATTGGCAGATTTGGAATGGTTTACATGAATATATTGTAGTAATTCTAAATTATGAACTCTATTTGAATCTGTTATTTAATCATAAGCCCCCTTTAATACACGAGAAAAGGAAACGGTAAAATATAAATAAATAAATACACCCAACAGTCACATACATAGTCCTGACCCCACACTAAGATCGAGTCTTGTGTCGTGGGTATCAGAAGCTACGAGAGACTTTTCGGTCTCACAAACACCCAGACCCGAAACAAATACCTGTGGATCACACAAATATTTGTTTCGGTGCGGGGATCGAACCCGCGGCCTCTCGTTTCACAGGCGGCGTCTAACCAACTGCGCCACGGAGGCTGTCAATATTATAAAATATCTTACCAAAATGATGTTAAGCTCCAACAAAGTTTGGTATATCGTCGCCAACACATTCGGCACTAAGTAAAGCAATGTAGTCAGGAACTGGAAAAGAAAATACTTGTACACAAAAGTAATATTTATCCCGGGTCGGGCAAAGTCTTATTTAATTTTTCATAATTCATTATCAGCCAGGAGTCCGAGATTAGTACCCGATATAGCAATGCTTGGCATTCCACTGCACTCGCCATCCCGAGAAATAAGATGTTAAGTTTCGATATGTCCAGTAGTTACTCTGGCTACAATGTCCTTCAAACCGGAATACAACAGTGCATTTATGTGCTGTTTGGCGCGAGAAATAGACATTGTGGTGGTACCTACCCAGGCGGCCTCGCACATATGAAAGACCACATAAACTTAAACATAATGTAATATAATATACCGGATATAGTTAGGCAAACATCATTGTGTCGTCCTAACGAAGACAACAACCTCACGTTGGGGAATTTTCTATCTTGACAGCAATGACCATCATTTTAATTAAATTTAAGTCACTTTCCATCCATCCATCAGCCAAAGGACGTCCACTGCTGAACATAGGCCTCTCCCAATGATTTCCACAGTGACCTGTTGGAGGCAGCCTGCATCCAGGTCGTCTGACCATCTTGTGGGTGGACGTCCTACGCTGCGCTTTCCGCTACGTGGCCTCCATTCGAGAACTTTTTGGCCCCATCGGCCATCAGTTCTCCGCGCTATGTGCCCCGCCCATTGCCACTTCAACTTACTAATCCGCTGGGCTATGTCGGTTACTTTAGTTCTCCTACGGATCTCCTCATTTCTGATTCGATCTCGTAGGGAAACCCCGAGCATAGCCCTCTCCATAGCTCGTTGAGTGACTTTGAGCCGCCTAATAAGCGGTAATTAAGTCACTTTGGCTTGCTTTAATAAAAAGTATGAAAAATAATACTCACTAAAGGATTAAACGTATTCTTAATAGCCTCAGTAGAATCAATAATAGACTTGTATAAATAATGTGCGGAAATCACATCAGTGCAATCACTTAGAGATTTGGTCAACTTCTTCAAACGACAATAAACAGAATAAAATAAGAAGAAGAACACTACCAACACTGAATCAGCAGCACATGCCGGCAAAGCATGGAATATAACAACAAACTTCGAAATAGAGCAAGACTGGCTAAATAAAGCACAATAAGTCGTCATAGTAGATACACGCAAAAACAAAAACACTGCAGACATTACAATCATTTTAATTTCAATGTTGTATGTTGAGCTATCTACTCCTAATTTAGCATCAACGCTCAGCAAATCTCTTTGGAAATCGCAGAACGAGATTTCATTATTTGTTGTTAATATTATAACAAAAATTATGTACTCAGAGATGTACAACGAACGCCAAGTGGCGAGTAACAAGGAGTTGGTAAAGAAAAATGTATAATAACAAATAGAAGACACAATTGTTACTTGAAGTAAAGTTATCAATTTCACACATAATCTTGATTGTAACGACGTAAAATTCGCATATCCAAAATCTAGGGAAGTTAATATATGGGTGATCATGAAATATTTCTTCATTTTCGTTGAAATATTCGGTTTTTCTGATACTTGTTCTAAAACACCCGCTTTGTTCGTGATAAATTCTTCATTGAACATTTTGATACGTCTTGCTTTCATGCTTGCTGAATTTATTTACATCAAAAACTGAGTAAGTATAAGCTGTATTGTTAAAGCCATTTATTTGATGGAGTTGGCTCATTTAGGGAAATTAGATGGCACTTCATATGAAACAGTATTAAAGTATACTTCAGATCTATATCTTTGTGAAACGGTTTGATCTATAGAACTTTGACAAATTAATGAGATTCTAATGAGAAACAGTTTAACAGGACAGTTAAATGTTACCTTGAATATAACGATGACATCGAATTTTTGTTGTTACCTACTTGCTAGACTTTTGTTTGAATAATTTATTGAGTTCAATTTCATATAAGTATACAAATTTCTTAAAATTATCAAGATTGGTTTCGTACTTTCCTCTTTTCTCTTTTATTTTAGAAAAATAAACAGAGGGCAGTCTAAAGTGTAAAGGATAAAAGCTAAGAAGAAAAGTATAACCAATACAAATGAATAATTTAATAACTGTAAGTAATACAAAAATACAAATACTCATAATATGTAACATGTATACATACATAAATTTAAAAGTAAAAAGAGAAGATACACATCCATAACATATAAATATACAGGGTGTCCCAGGATAAGACGATAAACCGGTAACGGGAGATAAATTAAACTATGACGGCACAGCAACAAAATAGTTTTCAGGGTAAGAGGAATAAACAATATGTTATTATACAGAAGAGAAAGAATGTGACTATTCTGACGGAGTCGTATGGGCAACCACTTTAGCTTAGCGTGATACTCAGAAACTAGATTATATTTGCATAATCGAAATATCAATCTAATGCATAAGTTTTGATAACAGTCAAGCTTATTAAGTTGGTCCTCGAAGATCTAGATAGTTGACATCGGCATAATCAGAGATAGGAAAAGGTAGGTATGAAATCTGCTAATGAATGAAAGGAATTGCGCTAATGAGATCTTCGTAGAAGCTGGTAGGATGTTATGTAATTTTAGCAAGGATCTTCCCGAGGCGAACAATTACGACTAAGCTCTTGCAGCTGCGGACCCCAGGTAAAGGACTTCTCCAGATATAGTCCAAGGTTTCTGACATTGTCACAATAAGTGACGGTAGTAACATCACAGGATAGAGGTGGTAGCTGGGCCTTATCTAGTTTTAAAGTGATTCTGGGGCTCCCGACAACAATCACCTGTGTTTTGGATGGATTAACTTTGTAATAGGAGATTAAAATCTGAAATTGTTCAAGACAATATGTTTGACGAATATGTTTGGTCGGAGGCCAGTAGTTTAACATTAGAATTGACTTTAAACAGGAGCAACACTACCCAGAACTTATTGTTATCAAGCACTTCATGGTACTGCACAGCAAGACTTTATCTTTAAATCTCTTAAGGTCGCACTGCTCTGAGTGAGCCGTTATTGCCCAGTGTGACGGAACTGGTTACAAACACAATTAAAATGATTTATATATCTATTTCAAAAGCAAATAAAACTCCGAATTTTAAGAAATAAATTAAGTTCAAAGAACAAATACATGTCACATTTTTTAATGTATTATGAACTGAGTAAACTAGCAGACCGTAACATAAAATTAACTACACACATGCAATTAATTGCTCTGTATGTGGCAAAATTTATCTAGCTTGAATTGTTCGTTGTGCTCTATATTTATTACATTCGCAATTTCAAGGAAATAAATTGGTAATTGCGATGGAAATTGAAATTAAGTTCCCACATGGAAAATATGTGATTTCGTAAACTTACAGTTAGGTATGAGCCTTGCATCATATCACATCCTACGTCACCATAGACTAAGTTTGGAGTGAATGATAAGTATCATAGAGTGTCAACTTTTAGTAGTGAAAATCATAACTTACTCTGGACGTCGAACTTACGATCATTCGAACTTCGTTTCGGATTATAGAGTAACCGGGTCTCGACTTCCGAAATTCAGAGATGTATCCCCAGATATTTGCAAGCTTCATCTTAATAAGACGGGAACGATTACCTCTGGCATGAAAGACACAAGGCACAAGTCCTTCACATTTTTTTTATTTAGAGTCTAAGTTTTAATATACATATAGTACATACATAATCTCACGCCTTTTTCCCACATGGAGTAGGCAGATGGGCTACCAGAACACACACATTTTGCCTTGTAGCATACAAGGCCCGTCCCACGATGTGATAGGTGGCGAGCCTATCGCCATATCGGGCACAAATTTCTGTCTCCGGGCTGATAATGAATAGAAAAATCCAATATCACTTTGCCCGACCCGCGATTCGATCTCGAGTTCCAGCGTTGTAATGATACCATAGTACAACTACGCCACCCAGGCTTATTATAGAGTCGGTAAATTAGTAATCTGCTCACATAATAAAACACGACCACAATGTACACAATAGGCCCAGATTTAAATGAATTTCATGAAATGAATAAATAAAACAAGAAAGAGACAGATACAAATTTTATTGTGACGAAAATACTTTACATTTCGTGTTGTATAGCAAAACCTCAATCAATAGTATTCGATTTATTTATATTACACAATGAAGGTGATCAAACTACATGCGCGGTTTGTACCAGAACGATGAGGTAAGTGATGCAAAGGTTGAGCACGATGACCGGCAGCGAGGAGTCGAGGGGTATGAGGCGGCACGCGCGCAGCTTGAACGGACGAGCCGAGATGTACCATATGAACCGCTTCAGATTTTTTATATGTGTCTTACACAGCACTGAAATATACAAAACCATTTTAATGTATGCCACTACTTCTAGTGCGTGGTGGAAACGGATTAAACGCGGCGGCCTTCATGTTCACGGTGGTGCCGGGTGCAAATCCCAGGGCACAGCGCTGACTTATCGGAGTCATGTGTATTGACAGTCAATCACCACGCACTATGACGGTGAAGAAAAACATCCTGAAGAAACCTGCTATAGCCAATTTTAAAAAAATCTATCTTATATATGAACTCCGCCAACCCGCACTAGGCCAGCGTGGTAGACTGTATGGCCTAACCCCTCTCAATCGTACTCTCGATTGTAGAGGAGGCCCGTGCCCTGCAGTGGGACTTATATGGGCTGATACAGATATAGATACAGATTAATATTATTCAAAAAGTAAATATATATATCTATATCAGCCCATATACGTCCCACTGAAGGGCACGGGCCTACTCTGCAATCGAGAGAATCGATTGAGAGTGGTTAGGCCATATAGTCCACCACGCTGGCCTAGTGCGGGTTGGCGGACTTACATACCGTAGAAATTCTTTAAAATCGCTACGGTATGCAGGTTTCCTCACGATGTTTTCCGTCACCGTTAAAGTGCGTGGTGATTGACAGCTATCAATACACACATAACTCCGAAAAGTCAGAGGTGTGCCCTGGGATTTGAACCCGCGACCACCGTGAACATGTAGGCAGCCGCGTCTGGTCCGTTAACCAACAGGCCACCATGCACTTAACAAAAAAGTAAAAAAGGTATTAAATATACGATTATCCTAATTCTGTAAATATTCACGGGCAACAGAAATCAATTACTAAATAAGCCGATTGTAAGCCGTTTGTTCGACAATGGGGCCTATACAGTAACAAAACCCTACTTGAATCGCCTTATCCTCTCTCATTCTAAAAATACCATTGGTATACTAATAAAATAATTCTTTTTAGATTGAAGTATTAATATTCCATGTTAATAATCTTCTTAATATCTCAAAAAGATATTAGTCGCTTTTTCTTGTATTATTTTTACACCATTTTAATTGCCTTACCCCGTTCTTGACGCAGTCTGTCATGCAAAATGATCTTCATTTTGTCAGCTTCAGAAGACAGCATGCCTGCGACTATCGCTGGAGTTAGGATCAGTATCATATTCCGAATAGCCGCGAAGTAGGCAAAAAACAATAACCACGTTTGCGTCTGAAAGAAACCAGATGGACTTTCCTATTACGTTCAAATAAAAAACGTGGGTGTTTTGTGTACACAAACAGGAAGCATGAATCTTTCGTATTTCATAGGATTAAAACTACTCATAACACAATTCTGTTCAAGTTTTTCTATGAAATACTATGTATGTATGAACTTAAAGTTACGTCATTACACTATTACACAGGTATATTACACAGGTCGTATAAAAAATATACTTACCGAAATATCTTTAAAATTGAAGAACGACAGGAACAGAATCCCCGTCACATTAGGGGTTGTGCATATTAGCGTCAACATATACTGAAAAGGATAATATCCCACTTACAATAATGTCAGAAGACCAACAAAATATGGTATTATTTACTTAACTCACCTGTGCATTAAAATTATTCTTAACATCTTCAGTGCATTCTACGATGTTTTTATACAAGTACTGGCAAGCTACAATGTCTGTAGAAGTTTTTAAGAATTCTTTGAATCTCCTCACCCGACAGTAAACGGAGTAGAAGAGTAAAAAATAAATTAGCAAATAAGAATCCCAAGCATACAGAGGCATATGTTGTAATTGGATCACAAAGCCCGTGTCCAAACAATAAACAGGGTAATATATAACACAGAAAATTGCCGCAACAAGGCATCGTATTATCATCTGGATAATGAAACATACTATGAACTTCATTTCGATTCTGTACAAGTTGCTGGGGTAGTTTATAGCACTGTCAAAGTTGTGCAAGAATATTTGCAAGTCGTAAAACGTTGTGTTCTTACTGAGGTACACAAAAAGTATGACTATTATTATGTATTCAGGCATGGAGTTTACAAGAATCTGTCTGAATACCAAAAGCATCGGAATTTTTATGTAAAAAGTGTAAATTATAACAGATGATAAAAATAAACAATAAACCACTGTGAAGCACTTAACCAACATAAGAATTTTCTTAGATTTTATGTTGTTTTTAGCAAACCCGAAATCCATAGCGAGAACTACGTGTAGTAGTATAAATATAAAAGATAATATTTTAGATATTTTTTTCTTTCCAGCTTTATCTCTTAAATCTGGTATGGGTGATACTGAGTTTCTAAAATACATTTTATTCTAATTTCTCAACGAACTTATAAACGTCCTTTATGGTCTGTAGCATGAGGACATACTGAATATAAATACTAATATTAACACTTCATTTGTTTTGTACAAGAATTAAGTAACATTAATCAATAATAAACGACATAATCATACAATTGTGATTGATGAAACTTTTGCCTCCATTTGACTTGACGATGGTAATCGAAAAGGTACTTAGCAATAAGTTATTACCTATTGTTAGGTTTAGATATAAAACCTTTAAAAAATAATATGTGACATTAGAAATTTGACGTAAAAATTATAAATGTTAAATGGAAAATGGATCATGAATTATTAAAGATATTCTATCGGATTGAGTCAATATTGGGTGAGGAGAGAATGTAAAACAAGAAGGAACTATTTGTAAAGAGGATAAGATTGTATTGAACGGTATTGGAATAATAAATTGTAAAAAGTACATGAAGACTTTAAGTGGAGTAATTTCTTCTGCTGAACCCCTTTACTATAAATATTAAAATAATAGTTATTGAACTATTGTACGAATCTAACGGCCTTAAGAGCCGGTTGTTTTGAATTCGTCGTAAACCTGCATACAATGAGCTATATAAATGCCAATCCATTTAACCAAGGACCACAATGCTTGTAATTATACTAAGGAAGACCAAAATCATTTAGTCAACAAAACTTACGTAGCACATCAGCCTGCGGGAGCCACTTCTCGATCCTGACGTTGCTCTGTCTTTCAAGATCATCCTCTTCCCGCTTCCATAAAATATTGTAGGGCAGTTCAGAAAACACGCGCATGAATACAGCTATCGTCTGTGTTGGTATCTATGTCAGACCCACATTTGTGCCGAAACTCATGTAAATCACGCCGTGTTTTGATGAATCTAGATATGATTTTAGATCCTTAAAAAAGATTTGGATTAAAGTTACACAAATTAGGCCTTTCATTAATAACATGGTCTTAGTCCTAGACGACTTGATAATGAATGTCTTAAGGTACAGCTTGGCAATAAAGAGTAGAAATTAAATAAAATGGAACTAAACCAAATTTCTATTACTTGTAACACTAAACAAATGTCAAAACTGTCAGAATATTTCTCATATGAAAAATAATGTTGTGATCATTTCGAAATCTGCAAATAATTCACTGTTTTTAAGTAGACTACAATGTTTAGTGTAATCCAACATGAATAAAACTATACGTAGTGAAACAAGACAAGTGGTGTATAAGGTTTTCCTGCGTTGTTTAGCTGAATTTCAAGCGGGAAAGTTGTTAACCGAAATTGCAGATGTTTATCAAAGAACTTCGGACATGACTGGCAAATTTTGATTTATATTGTCTCTTTATCATAAATGTTAACTTTTACACGTGAATAAAGTCATATCTTTTATTACTTCAGTTAGATTTATTGTTATTTTTGCAAATAGCGATCTTCATAGTTTCAGTATTTGTTTACAAATAATTATAGCTGGCTCTTACCATTTTGATACTTACGCAAATCTTTTTTTCAGGTAGTGTACAAAGAATAGTCGATGAATGTATGAGACAATAGATCAGCTTATAATAAATTTAAGGGACTCCGACAACACCAATTCTTCAACTGGCTCAGAGTACGAAGATATAGCAAGCTCTTCGGAAGTAATTAATGAAGAACAATATTCTGGTGTCGAATATTTGGAAGCAAAAATATTAGATTGTGTGATAAATGTAAATAATATTGTAATATCTTAAAATAAATCAATGTTTTTTGCTTAACCCTTTTATTATAGTCTTTGATTTTTTTCCGATTATTAAAATGAGTTACTAATTTACAATAGATGTTTTTTTATCACATCTAAAAAATGCAAAGGTCAAGACTTTTTGTGTCCTAGTATTAGTATTGCCATTTCAAACACAGTGGCGCCCTCAATTTTTTTCAACTCTTTATTGCCAAGCTGTACAAATGCTCTAGCCGAATACAATACGAGCAAATTAACTATAGATTTATATTTTTATTAGGGTTCTGTACCTCAAAATGAAAAAAATCTCATATAGAAACACGTCAACAAAAAGAACATATAATCCCATCCTCGATAGTTTTCTAGTAACAGCCATTCTAGTAAACGGTCAAAAAATCTACTTTGACCGACACTGCCATCATTGTTTGAACTATCTCCCGTTACCGGTTTAACATCTAGTTGAGGGACACCCTGTATGTAATAAAGTACCAGTAACTACAAATAGCAAAATGTATCCACAACAATGTGTCAATTCAGTGAGAAAGGTAGTAATATTTGACCAGTTTTTTAAAGATGATAGTGATTGTGCCCGTCTCACCACAACTGGTAGCGCGTTCTACAATCGAACAGCTTCAACAGTGAACGATTTATCCATAAAACTGGTGGAGTGCACGGGAATTCTCAGCTCCAGGTTCTCTGACCATGTCAGGCATCTTGTATGTGAGTCATGGAAAAATACAAGCCGATCTTTGAGCTAAGAGGGCGTAAGAGGATTAAACCATATGTCGTACAGGAGCTTAGCATGAAACTCAGAAACATGATCATATTTGCGTAATCCAAATATCAATCTGATACATAAGTTTTGAAAACGCTCAAGTTTATAAAGTTCGTCCTAGGTGAGATCTGGATAGTTACATAAACTCACGCCTTTTTCCCACACGGGGTAGGCAGAAGGGCTACCAGGACACCCACATTTGCCTTGTATGCTCCGTCCCACGATGAGATAGGGGGTGAGCCTATCGCCATATCGGGCACAAATTTCTGACTACGGGCTGTTAATTAACAGAAAAATCCAAAGTTACTATGCCCGAGCCAGTAGTACAACTCCGATGAAACAGTAGTACAACTGCAACACCCAGACTTATTATACAGGGTATCACAAGACTGCGACCGAAAACGAAGCCAGGTGGTAGTATAAGTGACTTCAGAGACAATGCAACTAAAAATTTCGCAAAAAAAAAAACTCACCTTTTTTGTATTTTTTTACTTATCGTCGTATTTGGGAGATTATTACATAGTTTTCCTAAAATAATTATGTATACCTTTTTATTTCTTAAGACGCAATGGCACGTTACGGTTTAAATTATTATTTTCGCAATAACTAGGTATTACTACCCAAACACAACGATTTGATAATTAACAGAAAAATCCAAAGTTACTACGCCCGATCCAGTAGTACAACTTCGATGATACAGTAGTACTGCGACACCCAAGCTTATTATATAGTCGGTAAATTACTAATCTGCTCACATAATAAAACATGACGACTGTGTCCACAATACGCCCAGATTTTAATGAATTTCATGAAATGAATAAATAAAACAAGAAAATCAGTTACAAATTTTATTGTGACGAAAATACTTTACATTTAGTGTTGTATTGTAACAAAACCTAGTATCATTAGTATTCGGTTTATTTATATTAGACTATGAAGGTGATCAAACTACATGCGCGGTTTGCACCAGAACGATGAGGTAAGTGATGCACAAGTTGAGCACGATGACCGGCAGCGAGGAGTCGAGGGGTATGAGGCGGCACGCGCGCAGCTTGAACGGACGAGCCGAGATGTACCATATGAACCGCTTCAGATTTTTTATATGTGTCCCACACAGCACTGAAATATACAAAACCATTTTAAAAATAAGAATTGAATGTATGATTCAACTTCTCTACGAATGCGTCGACTTTATCGGTACCACTGTCCTACAGAAAAGCGATGTGAAGTCGCCGCACCGTGTGTTCCGTTCAATGACTATAATTACCGATGCAATGGACCAATACCACTTCCTTAAAGTCCCTTTTTCCTAATATAATAATAATAATACTTTTTACTATACCACTCCGAAGAAAATACAATAGTAAAAACAAACAAAAGAAATACATACACAAATATGGTGACATAATCGGCCGTCTTATCGCTTTAAGCGGTCTCTTCCAGACACCGGATAGCAGAGGAAACATCGAATTGTTGCTGGCGGTATTACATAGATAAATACCAATAAAAATTAATAAATAAAAGGTAAAGGAATAAAGGTATTAAATATACTATTATCCTAGAACGTAAACCGTTTGTTCGACTATGGGACCTATAGAATAATAAAACCCTACTAACTACTCAAGTCGTCTTATAACAGCGAAACTAACATCGAGTTTGTTATTACTCTCTCATTCCAAAAAAAAAAACCATTGGTATATTGATAAAAGAAATCTTTTAAGATTGAAGTATTTATATTCCCTGTAAATAATAGACTGCCAAGGTGGCGTAGTTGAACTACGGTACGACTATAAAGCTGAGGTCTCGGGTTCGAATCCCGGGTCGGGCAAAAGGATATTGGATTTTTCTATTCGTAGCAACCCGAAGTCAGGAATTTGTGCCTGATATGGCAATAGGCTCGCCCCCTATCACATCATGGGACGGAACATACAAGGCGAAATGTGGGTGTCCTGGTAGCACCTCTGCCTATCCCTTCCGGGAAAAAGGCGTGAGTTAGTTTATGTGAGTTTATGTTAAGATTAAGGCAATCCTTACCCCGTTCTTGACGCAGTCTGTCGTGCAAAATGATCCTCATTTTATCAGCTTCGGAAGACAACATGCCTGCGACTATCGCTGGAGTTAGGATCATTATCATATTCCGAACAGTCGCGAAGTAGGTTAAAAACATTAACCACGGTTGCATCTAAAAGAAAACAGATAGACTTTCCTATAAGGTTAAAATATAAAACGTGGGTGTTTTGTGCTATGATTGTCAACACAAACAGGAAGCATGAATCTTTCGTTTTTCATAGGATTAAAACGACTCGTAACACAATTCTATTCAAGTTTTTCTAAAGGTGAAATACTATGTACAAACATAAAGTTAACTCATTCCACTATACAGGTAATATTAAAAAATTATATTTACCGAAACATATTTAAAATTGAAGAACGACAGGAAGATCATCCCCGTCATACTAGGAGCTGTGCATATTAGCGTCATTATATACTGAAAAAAGGATATCCCATGTACAAAAATGTCAGAAGACCATAATGGTTTCTTAGATTTACGCGAATGTTACACATTGAAATAAAACTATTTTATACGGATTTTATCGCGATTTGGTTTAATTTTTACATTTTTTAACTTCCCGACGTTTCGATTACTTTACAGCTTTCGTGGTCCAGTCCGCCCCGTGACCACGAAAGCTGTAAAGTAATCGAAACGCATGGAGGTTAAAAAATGTAAAAATTAAACCAAATCGCGATAAAATCCGTATAAAATAGTTTTATTTCAATATGTCAGAAGACCAACAAAATGTGGTATGATTTACTAAACTCACCTGTGGATTAAAATTATTTGTAACATCTTCAGTGATATCTACGATGTTTTTATACAAGTACTGGCAAGCTACAATGTCAGTAGAAGTTTTTAAGAATTCTCTGAATCTCTTCACCCGACAGTAAACGGAGTAGAAGAGAAAGAAATAAATGACCAAAAAAGAATCCCAAGCATACAGAGGAATATTTTGTAATTGGTACACAAAGCCCGAGTAAAAACAATCAGTAGGGTAATATAAGGCACAGAATACTGCCGCAATAAAGCATCGTATTGTCATCTGGATAATGAAATAAACTATGAACTTCATTTCGATTCTGTACAAGTTGCTGGGGTAGCTTATAGCACTATCGAAGTTGTGCAGGAATATTTGCAAGTCGTAATACGTGGTGTTCTTGCTGAAGTACACAAAAAGTATAACTATTATTATGTATTCAATCATGTAGTGTATAACAATCTGTCTGAATACCAAGAGCATTGAAACTTTTATGTAAAAAGAGTAAATAATAACAGATGATAAAAATAAACAATGAACCACTGTGAAGCACTTAACCAACTTGAGTTTTTTTTTAGATTCGATGTAGTTTTTAGCAAACCCCAAATCTATAGCGACAGCGACGTGTAGTAGTATAAATATAAAAGATAATATTTTAGATATTTTTTTCTTTCCAGCTTTATCTCTGAAATCTGGTATGGGTGATACTGAGTTTCTAAAATACATTTTATTCTAATTTCTCAACGAACTTATAAACGTCCTTTATGGTCTGTAGCATGAGGACATACTGAATATAAATACTAATATTAACACTTCATTTGTTTTGTACAAGAATTAAGTAACATTAATCCATAATAAACGACATAATCATACAATTGTGATTGATGAAACTTTTGCCTCCATTTGACTTGACGATGGTAATCGAAAAGGTACTTAGTAATAAGTTATTACCTATAAATATTAAAATAATAGTTATTGAAGTATTGTACGAATCTAACGGCCTTAAGAGCCGGTTGTTTTGAATTCGTCGTAAACCTACATACAATGAGCTATATAAATGCCAATCCATTTAACCAAGGACCACAATGCTTGTAATTATACTAAGGAAGACAAAAATCATTTAGTCAACAAAACTTACGTAGCACATCAGCCTGCGGAAGCCACTTCTCGAACCTGACGTTGCTCTGTCTTTCAAGATCATCCTCTTCCCGCTTCCATAAAATATTGTAGGGCAGTTCAGAAAACACGCGCATGAATACAGCTATCGTCTGTGTTAGTGTCTATGTCAGACCCATATTTGTGCCGAAACTCATATTATCACGCCGTTTTTATATGAATCTAGATGATTGATTTGATGATGATGATTTTAGATTCTAAAACTAGGTTTGGATTATGCTATAACTTAAAATATCGGTAATCCAGACACATACATAATAATTTTCTGAGTATTTTCCCATTGTTTAAGTGTTTAATTCTCATGAATTAATAACTTAACTATTCCGACACGGTTTACAGCCCGTGCCTCTTGTCCCGCACAGTACGTTTAATCCAGCGTGTCCAGAACGCGTGCGCACGATACTGTTTTAGTATACCCTTTAAAAGCCACATTACGCCCTACTTGAATCGCAATAATATATTAAAAATGGCTGCTCGTCGTAAATTACATATGGCAAGCTTACTATTCGGGTTGATAAATACACACAAACCGGCATACCTATACAACAAATTGATTTGGAGACATGATCATTACAGACAGCTACTCTGCTCGTTCGTCAACATATCCGCTCATGACGCCCCAACATAATACTTCTGCCTTTAGGGGTTGCTTCAAATTCGCGGCCAGTCACTGCTGGAATGTTTTACTGCCTCCTTATATAAGATCCCTAAAAACAAAACAAACATTTAAATAACACTATAAACATCATTTACATTGAACAAAAAGAAGAAAACGTTTTTTACAAGTAATTTCCCGAACGTCACTTAAGGTGTCCACTGCAAATCAGTGTTGTGTCGTGGTTTCACCACATTACAATTTATGCTGAGTGGACACCTACCGATCACAGCCGCAACCAACCAATGTTTAATTTTATTTATTTATTTTTTATTTTATTTTGTTATTTATTTTAAATTTATTTTTGTTTATTTTTACCATGTTTGTGTATGTTGCGACTGTGACAAATAAATCGTTTTTCTTTCTTCAATAAGATTATTTCCTCAGATTATGCCGTGCCAGGTTAAAAAAAAAAAAAAAAGATTACTTTTAAATCAGATAAACATTTTATTTTGTTCTTTTGTTTAATGATTTAAGATACGTCGAGCTTCTAATTAACTTTTCGAAATAAGCCAAAATATGAAAACCTCTGTCCAGTAAACCTTATAGTATTCACAAATTATATCTATTAATCTATAATCTTCTCCACCTAATTTTTAGATAACAACATTTACTGAAATTATTACAAATTAATTTGTCTTTTAAGTAATGTTTTGATGGATAAAAAATGGTTCGCAAAGTACTATTTTTGAGCCAAATAGCGCACGGAATGCGTATACGCTCATAAAACATTTTTTTTTTTAAATGTTATAAAAGATTATGTTCATGACCTTTCTGTGCTGAAGACAATGATGAATATCAGAATGAAGTAGTTTACTATACTTTTGAATATTACACTCATTTTAACACCTTACTTAATCGGTATTGATTGAGAAAACGTACTTAGAGTTACATACATACATAAACTCATGCCTTTATCCCAGAAGGGGTAGGCAGAGGCGCCACCAGGACACCCACATTTCGCCTTGTATGTTCCGTCCCATGATGTGGTAGAGAGAGAGCCTATCGCCATATCGGGCATAAATTCCTGACTCCGGGCTGATAATGAATAGAAAAACCCAATATCACTTTGCCCGACTCGGGATTCAAACCCGAGACTTTTGTAGTCGTACCGTAGTACAACTACGCCACCGTGGCAATCGTACTTAAAGTTACGACGGTATTATAGTTCTATTTTGTGTTATAAGTCATTACGTAAAGTGCTCTCAAAGTAATTTCCATGTAAGGAAATAAATTTAACAATAAGTAATGTATAACTCAAGTAATGTAAGTAATGTTACAATTAACCCTTGCAATAGCCGTAGTTGAGGAAATAAGAAAAATCGGTTAGACTTGTGGTAATATAAATAAATACACCCAATAATCACACATATCCTGGGTCCTTCCGCCGTAGCGTGAAGAGGCATCTCAGCGGGCCGGCATGATTGTATCGAATGGTATGAGACTACCGTTTGATACCATTCGATACTCTATCTGGACGGCATTAGCACTAACCGGCTCTCAATCAATTTCTGCACAGGCTGTCAGGACATTGATGTGAAGTCTGAAGAAATTTGATAATAAAAGAACTCAACCACAACGATATTTACGGGTTAGATATCTAAATTAATTATTGACATACCATTTCTTTCGAACATTTCTCGATTAGAAAGAAACGAACTAAGTCAGTAAACTAGCACTGTTTGTTTCTTTATTACGTCATTAAATTCGTTGCATTGTCCCCCAGAGTGCGTTTTGGAAGTTCAAATCAAGTTATTTGCAGAAATGTTCCTAAGTGACAGGAAAATATATCCATACAATTTTCAAAAGACAACAGTTTCAAGAGTTATGACTACGTTTTTTGTGTTCATCCACATAGTATTTTGCTTAGATTTTGGATTTATTAAATGCAATACGCTGAAGAAGAAAATTCTTCTCAAAACACTAACGCTACTTCTTTCTTTCTTCATGTGTTCAATATGTTTCTTCTATTTCTACATCTCTTTGGATGCCCAATTCGTAATATGGTACTCCATACATTTGCTGAAATACATAATTTGCGTTATTTTTTTCACATTCTTCAATTCTAACAACACATTCTTCGATTTACAAGAGAGTCTCGTCATAATCAATTCTAAATTCTACGGCGATTCTGATTCTTTCAGAATAGATTTGAAAATTATATTTTGTTCATTACTATTTTTCATTTTCACTCTGGTTCCCCATATTTTATATTGCACTAGTTTCAACAATTTGTGTGACTCAACTAAATTATTGATGACGGTTTACAACATCCCCATTTTCGGCTTAGATTTTGTTTTGATTGTCTATTTTTTTATTTTCTACTCTATTTATTGCCATTTGGATAAGTTCATTGGTAATTTGGCTACCAGTGATGTTGTCGACAGTCAAACTGTTTATAAAGAAATCGTTGACGTGACTGAGAAGACTAAAATGATTTTTGATTATACGGTAAGTAATACGTCCCTAGAATATTTCATGTTGAATTCCTTAACTGTTTTATAAGGCCAGATTTATTTCATTTATTTATTTATTTATCCTTTATTGCACCATAAAAAAAAAGAATTACAATGAAATAATATAAAAAAGAAAAGTACAAGAGGCGGCCTTATCGCACTGGGCAATTTCTTCCAGACAACCTTGGGATGGATATAAAAACAGGAGAATGAGAAGTCGAGGAATAAATAATAATCTAGAATAATTAAACAGTAAATTTATTACAGATCAAATTATTTAAGACCATACATTGTATCAATAAATTATTTTGCTTCTCTGTGGCCATTTGGATGTATTGGATTCTGAAACTGGATCAGTCCAAGAAACTGAAGTCTGGTACACTTACTTGCGTTGTTATAGCGCGGTTTACACAATTTATATAACATACATACATGCATAAACTCACGCCTTTTTCCCAGAAGGGGTAGGCAGAGGCGCAACAACTACATCCACGTTTCACCTTGTATTTTCAACAATAAAGTTGACCTAATTAGCAAATATGGAATATAATGTTTCATGCACAAAATGTATAATTCTGTTTTATTTTTCAGTTCATGGTAACATTGTTGTTCAACATACCATACTTACTGATGACAATATACTACACTTTATCGGAGATCAAGTTTGCGAAGGTAAGATGTTTGACGAAACGATAATTAAAATATCTCACCGATTATGATGCTTAGGGCTTTTGCTTTCATTTCCCGAACTATCTCCTCGTTTTTCTAGTTTGTAACAAGGAAAATAGACGAGAAATTATAATTACTACCAGGAAGGCTCCATAAAGTCATAAGATAGAATTGATCTACCTCCCATCCTATACTTTCCATATTGAGAAGCCAGAAACGCACCTACGGTCCTAATGTTATTGATATTCAATATTCATGGGCGACTTTAGTAATGCAATAAAAAGTCTTAGTATCTGAAGATTATCATGATAATTAATTAATACACCCAACAGTCACATACATAGTCTTGACCCGAGACTAAGATCGAGACTTGTGTCGTGGGTATCAGAAACTACAAGAGACTTTTCGGTCTCACAAACACCCAGACCCGAAACAAATACATGCGGTCCACATACATTTTTCTCGGTGCGGGGATCGAACCCGCGGCCTCTCGTTTCACAGGCGGCGTCTAACCAACTGCGCCACAGAGGCTGTCATATGATGATGGGATGATGATGATGTAGTTTTTTTTTTATTTCAGTCCAGCGATTTCAACTGCAGAGTGTTGTATGCAGTGACGATAAAATCTCTAGTCCTGACATTTGCCTCTGCGATTGCTTCAGAAAAACTGACTTTTCAAGCGGAAAACATAAAGACTATTTTGCACGATCGGTTGCTTGAGGAAAGAGGTAAGATATAAACTGTATAACGGTGAAGGAAAACATCGTGAGGAAACCTGCATACCGTAGCGATTTTAAAGATGTGGACTATATGGCCTAACCACTCTCAATCGATTCTCTCGATTGTAGAGTAGGCCCGTGCCCAGCAGTGGGACGTATATGAGCTGATATAGCTAGATAGATAAACCTGTATATAACTTACATTAGTGTCTTTCGAGTTTATTTGAGTGAATATCTTTTTAGTCTGGGATGCATTTACAACACTCACGGGCGATATCACATGTATGTTTATTATTCCCTAACCTTGGAGATCAGAACTCTCATTCTTAATTCAAGGCACTCTGTATCATTTCTAACCTTTGACAACGTAAATACAAAATTTCATGATTATTGGTTGATTAGACAACGAGTGAAAGCAAAACAAACAGAAATTCACTTTTAGAGTCTACGTAGGCTTAGACTATTTCTTATAAAAGAATTAAAAACTATGATTATAATATTATTTTCAGATGAATCCAACGCCAAGTACATCCAGCGATTCATCAACTACGTCGAAGCGCGCCCCCTGGTGTTCAGAGTGTTGAAAGTGGTTCCCATGAACTCGACACTTCTAGTCATCGTCTTAGATCTGTGTATTACTTACGTCATCATTATAGTACAACTTACACATTTGTATTAATATTTTGGCAAAAATTAAATAAAAATGACTTAATGGTTTTTGCTTGATTAATTATTTTTTTTAAAACCTAATAAAATGTATTTTAATAACAATCTTACAAACCTTTAGAACTGGCGTCCCCTAATGAGACAAAACCTATATCTTACCAAACTAATGAAGATAAATACTGAAGTTTAAATAAATTAAAAGTAGCGCAGCGTAAAAGATAAATTAATGTTTATTATGTTACTGTAAAAGCACGATCAACGGCAAAGATTTGCCTAAGAACTTATAGTAGAGTTATAACTAACCAAAGCTAACCGAAAAGCAATTAAATTAAATTACTTCGTAACTGTACACAGACCTCACACTACACAACCCATAAACATCACTACATACTACATTACAATTGTCTGTACAAACTCCAAAAATACACGACAAAACTTACCTTTTACCTCGCACAAAAGAACACGAAAGTTTATTCAGCATTCAATTTCCAGGAAAATATACGATCATTACGAATATTGGATACCATTCAGATTTGTATAAATATTTGTTAAGAATACACGCAACTCCGATATGGAAGATATGAAGTTTGTTTGTATGTTTTAGTGTTGTGATAAATTAAATTACATAATATCAATGAAACAACAATTAACAATTGCATTACTTTGTTTTTGTACGAAACATTATTGAAGTAAAACTATTTTAGGATTTTATCAATAATTTTCACGGGTTAAATTGTAACAGTCACTGAGCGGATGACTAATACTTCAGTCCGCCCCGTGACCACGAAAGACGGCATGATTGTATCGAATGGTATGAGACAACCGTCTGATACCATTCGATACAATCTGGACGGCATTAGCACTTACCACCAGATGCAATGCAGTCACAGAGCCGTGTGAGAACAAAAAACATAAAAATAAATATACATACATACATAAACTCACGCCTTTATCCCCGAAGGGGTAGGCAGAGGCGCCACCAGGACACCCACATTTCGCCTTGTATGTTCCGTCCCACGATGTGATATGGGGCGAGCCTATCGCCATATCGGGCACAAATTCCTGACTCCGGGCTGATATTGAATAGAAAAATCCAATATCACTTAGCCCGACCCGGGACTCGAACCCGAGACCTCAGCTTTGTAACCGTACCGTAATACAACTACGCCACCGAGGCAGTAAATAAATAAATATCCTAATACGAGTAAACCAAGATCTCAAGGCAAGTATCCCGAAATATGATACAAAAGAGCGTATACGAGTTCCATAAAGCCATCCAATTTGCGAGAGCGGTTCAATTGTGCGACATCGTTGATATCCATGATATTTAGATAAGGTACGTATGTGTGCTTTCTATTCTCGTGATCTGTTGAAAAGAGTACGGCAAGGAATATGGTAATGTATAAATTGATGTTATTGTGATTTGGTAAGCTTTTTGGACTGGCTTTTGGGTATAGGTATTTTGTATTTTTTACTTCAATAAGTCCGGCGAACGAGCTAACAGGTCACCACGTAAGTAATCACTGCCAATGAACATCTACAACGCTTGGTTCGTAGATAAATAGCCGGACGATCAAATCGGGACGGGAGCGGGAAGGAAAACGGGGGAAAAATAATTTATATTTATTTATGGTATTGATATTTGTATTATATTGATCTCTCTCCCCGAATAAAACGCGAAAGCAAAGCTGGCACTGCACGTCGATCTGAGAAAATGGTACTGCTGCGGACGAACCTGCCCATTCATGCTGAACCATTATAAAAATATAAAATCTTTAGACTCAGGAACTACATTGATAAACAGGCTACTCGCAAAGATTTCTACAGTGATTCAGTAGAACCCGTCGACATCCAGTAATTATACTAACTATTAAATTATGTGAATATTGTGTGTGGAGGTTCAGCGAGTTATATCAGAAAAACTTCATATTTTATGCATACTAAATATCATGAGCATTGATTAACAGCTTAAAGTCTGGATTCACTTGAATGACCTAGTTCGGCATCAAATTCCTGCAAGGTTCTAATAGAGAACTCTCAAACGTACTTACATACATACATAAACTCACGACTTTTTCCCAGAAGGGGTAGGCAGAGGTGCTATCAGGACACCCACATTTTGCCTTGTATGTTCCATCCCACGATGTGATTGGGTGCGAGCCTATCGCCATATCGAGCACTAATTCCTGACTCCGTGCTGATAATGAATAGAAAAATTCAATATAACTTTGTCCGACCTGGGATTCCAACTCGAGATCTCAGCTTTATAGTCGTACCGTAATACAACCACACCCAGGCAGTCTAAAATATGCAGGTTTCATAAATATACTTTGGTTGTTATTAAACCAAATGGTAACGCTTTCGTGCCCTAGGTCCGGCCCAATTCAGCTTGGTTTTAAATTGTCAGACAAAGAATATCATCTACAAAATATATGATATGATATGATCTCTTATCGTATTGTCTAGTGTACGAAACATTGAGATCATTATAACATTATAATGCATAGATAAAATAGATAACGCTAAAAATAACCACATCATTGCAACGCTCAAACAAATCGTAGGTACCAAAGCATTTGTATCGTAAGACGTCTGAAGACAAGTCGTCTAATTCGACAATGCTATTAATAAAAGCCCTAGTTTCTCTAACTGCGTTAGTGATCTGTGATAGTGCGAGGATATTAGCAGTGTTTCCACTCCCTTCTTTCAGCCATTACTTCGCTTATCGGCCTTTCTTTGAAGAGCTAGCGAGACGAGGACATGAAGTGACCGTGATAACGCCCGACCCAGCGTACCCGAGAGGTCAGGCGCCTGCTAATTATACAGAAATTGATATACATCCCCAAGCATACTCATTCAGAGCGAGGATTCAGTCGTTTGCGAAAGGACATGGAATATTTTCCCAAATAGACCCAATTTTCGAGCTATTCTATCGTGTATTTGATGTGGAGCTAACAGAATCGACGGAACTGCAGAATCTTCTTCGGGATGAGACGAAACAGTTTGATCTGTTAATGCTAGAAGCGTGTATAAGAACCACTTTGGCATTACAACATGTGTACAAAGTGCCTGTTATACAGATAAGTTCGTTTGGGCCCATGGAGTACAATAATTTCGTGTTTGGTTCCGCCACGCATCCGGTTTTTTATCCCACTATATATCATCAAAGAATCTTCAACCTGACCTTATGGGAGAAAACTGTCGAGATAACGAAATATTATTATGCTGTTTATTTGGGTTATTACTACGAAAGTTTGGAGACTGAGGCTATGAGAAAACATTTTCCAGACATGCCGTCTTTGAGTGAATTAAGCAATAATGTTGACATGCTGTTTTTGAATGTGCACCCGATGTGGGAGATGAATCGGCCGGTCGCGCCAAATGTTATTTATGTAGGAGGATTACAATTGAAGCCGCCAAAGGAACTACCACAGGTTATTTATACAAACAAATTATCAATTCAAAAGTTTATAGGAAATCGCTAGATGTAGGCCTCTTCGAACAACCGACTTTGAAAACTTAGAGGAAGTTTATTTATAACAGACACCTGTTGACTGATGATAATGAAGTTTAATTCATTGGCATTGTATTGGTATTTCGTGACAGTGTATTGACAGACTGATTACTTTGCTATAATATTAAAAAAAGTATTATTGTTTATTTTATAGTAATGTCATTGGATTTATCCAAATATTTGTTTTAGGATCTAAAATCATATCTAGATTCGTCTAAAGAGGGTGTGATATACATGAGTTTTGGTACAAACGTGGGCAAGATACAGATACCAGACCAGACGATAGCAGTTTTCATGCGAGTATTTTCTGATCTGCCGTACAATGTTTTATGGAAGTGGGAGGAGGAAGATGTTCCTGATAAACCAAGCAATGTCAGGATTGAAAAGTGGTTTCCACAGGCTGATGTGTTAAGTGAGTAATTAGTAGCTTTGTATCGCAGTAGCCTATTTTAAATACGTCTTTTTTAACGTAAGGTAAAAGGTAATTATAATTATCTACCCCCATCGTTGACAGATATTAAATCAAAAGAGTATCGGCTCTCTCACAACTCAATCACACCATAATTATATGCATCTTATGACGCTTGTTACAGCTCCAAATATTTAGCAAGTGGTTCTACAGATACAAAAACGCCCAAGTTTAAGTCCATCATAAAATCCACAAATGGACTTAGCCAGCTTTAGCGAAGTATATCCCAGAAAATAATGTTGTTTACAAAATTCGCTTACACTTTCACGCAATATAAGAAGTTACTGAAACCGAAACATGAGAAGACAGTAATGAATCTACAATCCCTTTTAAGTTACAAGTACATCAAAAATACAAAAGATAATTATCAACATTTTGTTTCAGGGCATCCGAACATCAAACTGTTCATAATGCAGGGAGGTCTACAATCTACTGAAGAGGCTACAGCTGCTGGCGTACCCTTGATTGCTATACCTATGCTGGGAGACCAGTGGAGCAACACAGAGAAATTTAGATACTTCAAAATTGGCATTGGGCTGGACATAGGAAACATTACAGAGGATAATTTCAAGAATGCTATAACGGATATGATTGCTGATGAAAGGTGATTATATTTTTAGAATGTCTTAGTTTGAGATAGCAAAAAGCCTCGGTGGCGTGGTTTTGCTATATTATGATTTCAAAGCTGAGGTCTTGGGTTCGAGTCCCGGGACGGGCAAAATTATATTAGGTTTTTCTATTCATTTTAATCAGCCCGGAGTCACGAATTTGTGCCCAATATCGCCCTCTATCACATCGTGGGACGGATAATACAAGGAGAAACGTGAGTGTCCTGTCAATCAGTCTACCCCTTCTGGATAAAGACGTGAGTTTATGTATGTATGAGATAGCGAAATGAAGAGTAATGCTATTGTATTTGTTATTCCGTAATCGTGACTCGTGACCATGCTAGAGAAAAATTATTTTACAGAAAAGTCCTGAGCTGCATTTACACTTTTTTCCCGCCTCAGGTAGCCTTAAAATTAATAATATGAAGTATTTAAATCAATTTGAATACATAAACGTCGCAACTATGACGTCAATTCATTTTATCCGGCATAATAAACTGAATTTTAACTAATGCTTTTATTGTCTACATTCAATAAAAATGATAAACAATTTAATTATAAAATTGTATGCTATCTAGGTTTTTAAACATGACGTGACTAAAAATTTACACAAAAATTTAAATGACAATGGTGCACTCGGTTATACTAATTACAGACTTTAAAGTATATTATTATCTTTTCAAGGTTGATCGTAAAATTATGAATGCAAATTAATCTTGAAATCTCTATAATAATAAAACTACAACAGACACAGTAGAGCAGACTGATGCCAATGGCATTGCCCTTTATGAATGGCAGTGACCGCTTGCCAATACGAATAGTGATTAATGATATATTTATAAGGTGATAAATTGCTAGAGGTGGGAAATTCCTTCCCGCCCGATATTGATCACTGCACAAAGATCTAAGTCCCTCCTTAATGACCCACACAAGTGGGTCCCACCCCACTCCTGTACCAGGATCAACCAGAGTATATCTAGTTTCGAATTGGCTGGTTTAAGTATGTCGATCCTCCGAACAAGATTTTCTATAGTAAATATGTGTGTGGTGGCCTGTTGGTAACGGACCAGACGCGGCTGCCTACATGTTCACGGTGGTCGCGGGTTCAAATCCCAGGGCACACCTCTGACTTTTTGGAGTTATGTGTGTATTGATAGTCAATCACCACGCACTTTAACGGTGAAGGAAAACATCGTGAGGAAACCTGCATACCGTAGCGATTTTAAAGAATTTCTACGGTATGTAAAGTCCGCCAAACCGCACTAGGCCAGCGTGGTGGACTATATGGCCTAACCACTCTCAATCGATTCTCTCGATTGTAGAGTAGGCCCGTGCCCTGCAGTGGGACGTATATGGGCTGATATAGATATAGATAAATATGTGAAGTTCACCAACCCGCAATAGACTAGCAAAATGGAATTTGGGCTAAGCGCTCTTCATCGAAGTCTCATTGGCGGAGGATACCCATCAGCAGTAGGCTATAATGGGCTGACACACTACAATATTCACCAGCACTCTTTCTGAAGATAATGATGGTTTCGTAATTCACCAATACACCTCGGTGATTTTTTGTTTCAGCTACCGCGTCCACATCGCTGAGCTCCGCTCGGTGATGTCGGACCAGCCGGCGAGCTCGTTGGAGCGCGCGGTGTGGTGGACGGAGCACGTTGCGCGGCGAGGAGGCGCGCGGCACCTGCGCTGCGCCGCCGCCAACGCGCCCTGGACTCAGTACCTGGTGTTAGATGTCTTGCTCGCAGTACTGCTGGCCTTGGCAGCTGGACTCACTGTGGTGGTGATCGTGTTGCGTGGGCTGGTCAGGGCTGTTGGTAGATCGGTGAGGGAGAAGGAGAAAACAAATTGATTTGAATGAGTGATTTCGTGGTATGTGTATATGAATAATTACACTGAATAAATATGTAAGAAAAGAAGAAGTAGACAGTCTCTCTTTTTATCTCTGGAGCTTCCCCAAGGGTTTATTCAGAGACTTGTTAGAAGCGGCCCTGTATTCCGGCATTTGAGTTTGCTCTATGACAACAACATAATATAAATCCTTGCCCATTGATAATTTCTATTAACAAAAACAACAACAGCAACACCCGTCAGGACTTGAGAAAATAATGATTCCAGGCTTAGATTAAAAGACTGAAGGAAAAGATGCCTAGTACATTAGCCAAGCTGTTAATGAATTCGCACCACGGTCAATTTAGCCCTTTCTTGCGGTGTTTAATATTGTAGAGGGACTGTACCAATGACATGGTATCTATAATGTCTACTGACTTAGAAACAACAACAGCGGAGACAACTACACTGTAAAATTACTTAAACTTTATATATCAGGAACACGTTAAATAAAATCTTCCCCAACGATGGCATCCTACAAATTAATACACGAACAATATACATATTTAATCGACAAACTCTAAAATAAAAACTCGTTCCCCATCAATATGCCAAAAAAACATTACAAACTTTGTAGTCGCTTTAGCTAAAAAGCTGAGCGCCGCAGTCTACGCGGTGGGTAAGATACGTCAATTGACTGATATTGATACAGCTCGATTGGTATATTTTGCCTACTTTCATAGTCTGATGAGTTATGGAATTTTACTGTGGGGTGGTGCTGCTGACATTAATACCATCTTTGTTCTCCAAAAGCGATCTATAAGATCAATTTATTCGCTAGGGTCCAGATATTCTCTTAGAGAAAAATTTAAAGAAATAAATATAATGACAGTGGCATCACAATATATTTTTGAAAATTTAATGTATGTCCATAAAAATAAAGAAAACTTTAGAAAGATTAGCGATATTCACAATAAAAATACTAGAAATAAGAACAATTTAGCTACTCATAAGACCAGACTCCACAGGATCAGCAAGTCTTTTAAGGGTTACTGTATACACTTTTATAACAAAGTTCCCACTCATATTAAAGCCTTAAGTATTGAAAAATTCAAAGCTACTATCAAGCAAAAATTATGCAATAAAGCTTATTATAAAATTTCAGAATATCTAGACGATAATAAAGCTTGGGAATAGTATAGTATAAAATTAATTAAATATATAGTATCTTGGAGCGGAGGTATTAGTGTGCTCTGTATAATTTCATTTATATTAAGTAACTTAAACTATTTAGTTTTGCTTCGTAAGCGATTGGATAAGTCATGCTCGCTTAAAAGTCTGTGCTTGCGGTGGCGTCGTGTGCCGGGTCGGTCACTTCCCTGTAGCATGGTTGAGGAGGCCGATGGCTGGCACTTGCGTCATACTCGTGAACGGGTGCTGCTTGTGTGGACTGGTCTGTCCGATTTGCTTACTTTGTAATTGATAAGTAGATTACTTAACGCTTTTATAATTATTTATTGCGTTGGCAAAACAGAGTATACTGATTCTTCGTTATGGGTTACTTCGTTTCGTTGCTCTCAGAGTTAAACTTATTCGTATTCAAATATATCCTACTTGCAAATCATAACAAGTTATTAATGAACTGCTCTGATTTAAACCAACTTGTAATTTTTGTAATAATCATACATTGTAAACTGGTTTTGAAAAGAGCAACACTAGAGTTTCTTGCCCGTTCTTCTCTAGTGAAAACCGCTTTCCGAACCGGGTGGTAGTTCAAAAAATGACTGAGTCTAAACAATGTTGAACATTTTAATGGATTCAATAAATTATTTTCATTTCATTTCATTTCAACTAATTTCAGACCGGTCGTTCTACATTCAAAATAGGAATACAGGTGAAGCTAAATGAAATTTCCGAACGGATATAACCGTGCAAATGGCCGGACATACCCGTGTGGACAATATCGCAGTTTACTGGCCAGTTGGAAAAACTTTAAAAATGAATATTTATTTGACAATACCAATAACCCGCCGGTGGCGTGCCCGGTACAATGGGCCATTCCACCTCAGCGGGGATGGATTTTGGAAGAAGTAAGAAGCGATTGATAAGGTTTATTAATATTTTCTTAAGTAACTGGAAATAAGGTATACATATTAGATATTAAGGAACATATTTGCACAGGTATTAAAATTGGGCTTTCTAGATGCTTTCTTAAATAGTTTTATTGAAAGAAAAATTAAAGTCACATTATTTTGTTCAAAAGTTATCTTTAGGATGCTATATTTCTTACGTTCTTTTGCTTCATCAGAAATACGACTAGAATAGAATACATAAAAGGGTGCTCTAGATTACGACCTCAAAACGGTTTTAGAATACACAAAAGAACGCCCAATTCTATCACCCCAGAACGAAAATGCATTACCCCAGAAACGCTACTGCTCAACCCTTACACCACTCTTCACATACGCATTGTACATCACTGGTACTGGCGAGTAACGTGCGCTTGTTAATTTTGCACGAAACGCCTCCACGGTGGTTTATTCGACCCACTGTGCTCTGGAGGGTTATTTAAGTTCACGTGACCAGCGTTGCCGATGGGAAAACAGTTTTTAGAATTTAGGGGTTAGTGGAATTTGTAGTTAGGATGGTTCGATATACGATGTACAGTAAACAATAGAAACTAGAGAAGTTTTAACATTGATCTGGTGAGCATTATTATGCAGGATGCCTGTCATACAATCTTAAAATCAATCTTTATGTCACGTGCATAGGGCTTCCTCAGTGGCGTAGTTGTACTACGGTACGATTAGAAAGCTGAGGTCTCGGGTTCGAATCCCGGGTCGGGCAAAGTGATATTGGATTTTACTATTCATTATTAGCCCGGAGTCAGGAATTTGTGCCCTATATGGCGAGACGCTCGCACCCTATCACATCGTGGGACGGAACATACAAGGCGAAATGTGGGTGTCCTGGTGGCGCCTCTGCCTACGCCTTTTGGATATAGGCGTGAGTTTATGTATGTACGTATGTACCTGCATAGGAATTAAACATCAAATTACGTGATCATGTGTAGGTAATTATGAAAATACACCCATCAAAGCCACATACGACAACGCATAGCACTGTAAGATACCAAGTTTTATGTCAGGATCATTGTCAAAAGTATCAGAAATGACGAGTGACATTTTTGGTTCCACACAACACGGCCCAAGGAAACTTTTGTGGACGATACAAACATTTGTCTCGAACCCGGGATCTCTCGTTTCAATTCCCCATGGAGTCTGTCATACATATATGTACCAGCACATATTATATGCATTGAAGCCCTTTAGATTCAGGATAAGGGAAGGGTGAGGCATGAGCATTGTAGGTAGCCTATACGTTAACAATAGAATCTTAGGTCAGATCGAAATAGCGTTACTAAAGCTTCGATCAAACGTAGCCAAGACTCAGGTTACAACAGTTAATTATTTGAGTGAAGATGTATAAATTCTAGTGCTTGACTGCAGCTTCGGCTTCGGCTTCGGCCAAAATGGACCGAAATTTTTGACCGAAGCCGAAGGTGATGTTAATCATATTTATTTACTCTCAAGTAATTTTCTGGTGGTAGGATATTTGTAGTCGATCAATTAGCTATGTTAAAGACCCCTCATACTGGTTCATGTAACTGGGTAGCGTTCCCTATTCACCTATGTGACAGCCTCCGTGGCGCAGTGGGTTAGACGCAGGCTGTGAAACGAGAGGCCGCGGGTTCGATCCCCGCACCGAGACAAATGTTTGCGTGAACCACAAGTATTTGTTTCGGGTCTGGGTGTTTGTGAGACCGAGAAGTCTCATAGTTTCTGACACCCACGACACAAGACTAAATCTTGGTGTGGGGTCAGGATTATGTATGTGACTGTTGGGTATATTTTTTGGGGTTGGCTGTTTGTATATCCGGATATAATTAGCACAATGAAATCGGCAAAATTGTGACGACCGGCAAGAGATGACTATCATAGTATAAACTCTATCTCGACTGCCCTGGACTCACCACCAGTGCACTTTGTGGTCACAGAACAAAACCGCTGGCGATATTAAACCTTCGGCTTCGGCCTTCGTTAATATATCACTAATGAATCCCAAGTCCGGTTGGAAATTAATCACACATTCGGTGGGCGAGCTTGATATTGCTTCAATCAGCGGAGTGGGCCGCGTCAGCTGCGCGCAGACGGTTCATTCCGCATGCTAATAGTGCACGCGTTATTAAAATATTGCACCGCTACTAGTGAAGTGGAACTCGATTGTTCGAAATTCGAAAATCTGTCATGTTTTTTTTTTTAATCCGACGAATATTTTTCCAGCAATTATGTACGTATTGATAGATATACGTTTATAAGGATGCAGTATTTTATCAATACCCCGGAACTCGATCGGCGTATGCGTTTTTGGCTTTCGGAATATTTTATCTTATGTGGGAACCCCAAAATGGCTATGGCCAAGGGCGCTTTAACTAATTCATTTATGTCGGGAAAAAACATTAATACTAAAATTTAATAAAATATTGTATACGATTTGATTTATGAAAGTATTAAAACCTGCAGTCTGAAAGTCTCATCATAAAATTGATTTTATTGAACGAAATTAGAGAAATGTTTTCGAGAATGAATCGAGTTGCCTTAGTAGGCACACCCATGTAATATTTGTTGCAACATTTTTTGCATAAATTTCAGATAGAGTTAATATGCATGGCATAAATTGAAAATTATCTATAGAGGTTTTAAAGATGAAATTGCCGCGGTTTACTTCATAATATGTATATGAAATATTCTGTACCTTATGAAAAATAAGCAAGTAAAAATAGAAAAAGTCGTGACGACCTCAACCACTTCAGAAACTTAGAGACGGCAAAAGAACCGACTAGGAACAGATGAAAAGAGTTGAGGGAGATCTTTGTCCACCAGTGGAACAATGTAGGTTCAAGAAAAAACAACAAATTGAAAGATTCACTCAATTTAAGATTAAAAATGCAATAAGTGCGTAATAACGCCTAATATTTTATTTTACATATTCAGGCGTCATGAAATGCAAATAGGTAATTATTGTACATAAATTATTATAAAATAATATGTCCACTCTCTAGGTAAAAGGCTTTATACAAGAAACATTAAACAGAATAGGTAATATTAATTCGATATGAAACCTCATTACTGCAAATGAGCCGTTAATAATATTAATACGAGCCGAATATCCCTCAGCAAGTCGACAGTCGAACGAGACGAGCAAAGTGTGATTAATGCGCCGGCCAGTAACACAATTACACAGACCACGAATAACATAGACGGTAGACTAGCTGTGAAGCCAAAATGAAATATTGTCTATTAATCTATGGTAAGCTGGTTGAAAGGATCCAACCTCGTTAGAAAGTTTTCAACCAGTGTTTTTTTTATCCTTTGTAAAAAAAATAGATAATAAAAAATCTGGCTTATTAAATGTTCATTATTTGAAAATCGAATGTTAAGAACTCTACATTTGTTAAAAGAAAATTTTTGTACAGCCCTTCGGATATTCTATCTTAAATTTGAAAATCGAATGTTATTAATATATTTTTTTATTTCGTAAAAGCGGCAAAGAATTTAATTTCTTTCAGATATTTAATATAGCCATATTTAAATCATGATGAACAAATGAGTATAATTTTTTAAACGTAAATTACAATAATTGATTCGCTAATGCATAATATTCGCTAAGTATAACTCTACGATAATCCATTGTACTTACACCATCGTAATCTCCTATTCTACAGACATAGCCTAGTGGGGGCATCACAGTTGTTCTTATTTTGTAACTAAGAAAGTATTATTAAAGACTTTTTTAAATTTTACAGCTTTGGCGAAGCATTTATAACATCAATTTTACCGCCAATATTAGACTTTTACACAGTCTGCCAACACTAAAATAATTATCCATCATTTAATTTAAAAATCCATATGAAAGAATGGTTTATAGCGTATATTTTATTTGCTGGCTGCTAATGTGCAGGCGTGGCGCGACGTCACTCGGTATGATTTATGAGCCCGCCTCGGTTCGCGATAATACTTACTCGAGACAAACAAAATAACTGGGAAAGCTCCTCAAGTTATATTAATTAGGGATTTCGTTTTTCTTACACACACTATAAAATTGTTGTAAAATATTTTATTTAACAAATAAAGTGGAAAAGGTTGATCATTCTATATGAGGTGATTATTACAGCCCAAGTGATTGGGATTTATGGAATAAAAAATGAGTTTCATGGACTCATTTCAGGACAAATCAACTTATTGTATTTAGAATAATTTCGTATCTAACTGCAACGTAGATTTTTCACATAGAACTAAACTTTGTAAATTAAGATAGTAACTATTAAATTTGGTATAATATGTAGAAATAATGTCAATCGCACAATAAAATACTTCCGTCCTGGGATCCCACGACCATTAATTGTTTCACAGCCAACTACATTTTCACAGCACATTTAAAAAAAACTTACAATTAACAATACACCAAAAAATCTTGATATAAAACTCTTTTACTTCAGCAAAACAGAATAGAAATATCCCGACAACAAAAACTTAAATTAATTCACTCCGCATTGTTCCCGAACAATGAAACTTAGCGTTCATTAATTTAAAATCACAATACCAACTGAAAGGGTTCCGCAGTAAAACCTCGCATACAACACATTAATCATTCACTCTCCACTAACGAAAATAGATAAAATTTATAAAGGATACTTTTGATATGGATTGATGATTTCTAGCCAAGATTTAGCGGAGATTTCTGATATTGCTTTGTTAATTTTATATTTAATTCATCAAGCAAAATTCTTAAATTTCTCTTGCAATTTCATTATATTAAATTATTGTAAACTCAAACCGGAATGCCTTAGTGGCGTAGTTGTACTACAGTACAATTACAAAGCTGCGGTCCCGGGTTCGAATCCCTCGTCGGGCAAAGTGATATTGGAATTTTTATTCATTATCAGCGCGGAGTCAGGAATTTGTGCCCGATATGGCGATAGGCTTGCCCTTATCACATCGTGGGACGGAACATACAAGGCGAAATGTGGATGTCCTAGTGGCGCCTCTGCCTACCCCATCTGGGATAAAGGCGTGAGTTTATGTATGTATGTAAACTCAAACCTAATTGATCGAATGTTAGCGTACTTGAAGATTAGTGGTATTTTTATTGCATAGGTACAAGAAACAGGCACGGCTCTTCTTCTTCTTTTCAGCCACAGGCAGTCCACTGCTGGTCAAAGTCCTCTCCCAAAGATCCCCAATTGACCTGTTGGAAGCGGCCAGCATCCAGCGACTTCCTACGACCTTAACCAGGTCATCCGTCCACGGCGCACCTCATGGTAAATGGTTATTGCTGCCCATAAAGAATTAACAATGCTTCAGCGTTTTAGCACAAGTAGGCCGGCATTTTTGTATCGACCAACAACTTAGACCATCTTTGAAGAGCATTCATAGACATACCATCAGTTGTAATCGCTCTGCCAGTACAAAAAAAACTGACAGATACACTGAATACCGTCTCGATTAAAAAATAAAATAAAAGCACAAATCCTAAAAGCAATCAACCCGTCACTGCAAATTCGAGAGTATCAAACAATACATTGTAACTAAATAGCGTTGACAAACCCAGCGCTATGGGCCTTTCGGACCGGGCGCAGTAATTATGCGTCAAACAAAGGGACGTATGTAAATATAGTGGATATTACGTGGACCGACAGACGTATGTGAAAATTATACGACAGTATTGGAAAGGGTTAGGCGCGTTCATGTCGGGGGATTAGATGCTGATTTAGATATAGGTTGTGTTAGGAAATTGTAGCCGCCCGGATTACCGTTCATAAAGACGAAATATCCGTTTTAATGGGCTACGCAAATGTACCACCGCGAAATATCAAATCAAATCAAAATATTCTTTATTCAAGTAGTCTTTTACAAGATCTTTTGAATCGTTAATTTCTGCTACCACCGCTTCGGAAGGTGTTGTAGCTGTGAAGAAGAAACGGCGCAAGAAACTCCCTCAGCAACACGAACTGTCTTCTTTTTTTTCTCTCTTTTCTTTTCTTTTTTTTTTAAAGGCCAGTTTAAAATACAATAAAAAACAATACAGGCCATCATAATGCGTAAATAGTTATTTGAATTGAACTGCAATTACCATGAAGTAAATCACGTTTTTGTCCAAATAAAAAAACTCGTACCTTCAAATGTAGAATCAGATATAACATTAGTGCGACCCACTGTTAGCCGAACGTGTTTTGTAATAGACGGTGAGCTTATCGCCATGCCAGGTACAAATTTTTAGAGGAATTTGATATAAGATGATAATACCTAATTACAATGTGAATCCAATTAGTGCTCTTCACTACTGTCCATGGTCCTTTAGGTATATCTTTTTGATTTGAGAGAGATTTAAGACTTAGTCAACGCTGTTTTGGGGCGGATTAGCAGATTTCATATCAAAATTTATATTTTGTGAACAATTCATATTATTTTCCTGATAAATAACTACCGACCGAATTCACTCAACTCCAGTTCATAATAACTTAAATTGTTACTCGTACTTACCAACAGAATACAACAGTATCTAATCGGAAGACCTTTACGCAACTCCGCACCCAAAGGCTGGTCATTAAACAGGGATTTGAAGGGTCGAGCAGACCGAAATAAAGTTAGTCTCTGCCACGGGTTATAGCACTACAGACAGTGCGCAGGTAATTAAAGACACGTTTAAAGGGTTAATAATCTTTAGTGATGTGAGGATGAGAACGGATTTATACGTCTTTTGTTTAATTACGCGTGATTTACATGTGAATAGTTTAGGGTTAACATTACTCATTAATTTAACCAGCATACTCTTTCATGCTAGTTGAAATGTAGTAGCTTTACCCATGTATGCTTATTTCTAAATTTCATTTTAATATTACTTTGAAATAAGAGCTTGAAGTAGCGATTAAACGGGCACCCAAATTAGTTTGAATATTATTATATGCCCAGATAGCAGAGTTCCAGTCGATATTGTAATGTAACAGCATAACCAATAACCATTTGTGAAACAATAAGTATACTTACCAAGTAGTATGTCTAAATCGAGCAAAGTGGATTTCCATAGTCTCTGCCTATCCATATGAGATACGGGCGTGACGTTTATGTATGTATGTAAATAAACCTCTTTAAATTATTTGAAAATTATAAGAAAATAACAAGGCTGTTGGTATTGCTATGAGCGATTTATTTTTCACAGTAAAACATTTTGAAACATCATAATAACTTAACAATTCTAAATAACTTCTAAAAGACTGCACCAAAAATATTTCGATTTCATTAAATAGATTTACTTTTCAAACTTTAGTGCTTACCCACCTATCCTAGGGTATAAGTTTAACTAGTGTTTGACCGGTGGTTATCGCGCGGCGACAGAGCTCGTAAATTATATATTCCTCTCACCTACACGCGTGTGACTTGAATCCCTGGTTTAATGTTTTATTCATGTATGTTATTGAATATATTTGGAGATCTAGTATATCTGTCATAGATGAAAAAAATATTTTAACTCGATTTTCTTCTCTCGGTAGGGAAATGAATTGTATGAAGTTAACAATTAGCCGGCCAAATGTTCCCAATATTTATGGCATTGTAGAGATAAAAATAATGGTTCACAAAGTTTTAATAGTCACAAAACGGCGATTATGTAAGCCAGAACGAATGATTATACCTACCTATATTTATTTGTAATTTATTATTTCAGCAAAGATGCAGTTGGACTATTCTTTTATGTGATGGTAATATTTACGCTTACCCATAAACAAGAGCAGAAATAGGTATTCAAAACCTATTGTTATTAAGAACTATCTCTCTCTTCAATCGTTCCCTCAATGCTGAGGATTGTGACCCCTGTCACTTGTCAAGTCTTGGACAGCTGATCGCCATGCCTGACGGTCCTCCGCCAGATGCAGCGCCTCCGGGATAGTCATGTCTAGCGTCTTGCTTATTAGATCAGCCCAACGAGCTGACCTGCGGCCACGTGGTCTGCTCCCCTCAACCTTTCCTAACAAAATAGATTGATCCAGGTTCTCAGGGTTTGCACTATATGGTACCATAATAGTTTTGTCGTCACTGAGATATTAGGCCTTAATTATTTTAAAGTTTTTATAGCTATTTTCTCGAATCCTAATTCTCTCTAAATACTAATGCTATATTCTCAAATAAACCCTTTAGTGTATACCATAATAATTCAATCACACGCTCTGTTAACCCAAATCAAAGGAGAGTGGACATGTATTTTTCCCGAGCATTTGGCTCGAGGCAATTAGTGTCCGAGACAAGTCGATCATGCGGTTAATTAGCTGTCATGATGTACAAACAGACGGTCATATTGTTATTAGATAGGAGATTAATGCTTGATTGCTTTGTGAGGACAAACTTGCCTTTGAGTGTGGACACATAACCGATACATTGGGAATTAGAAAAAATATTAGAGCTAGTGTGGTCATCATTGATTTTCTTAAATTAAAGATATACTTTTATTTGTAAAACAAACGCAGTGATGTCTTATCCATAATTTAGCGCTTAGTATTATTACTAAATAGCGTCTAAATAGCGTTCCTCCTTGGCGTTGTCATGGAAAAGCTTGACGCTTATACAATTAGGAGACTGAGCTCGGCTTATTATTCTCGTTGATTAAAAAAAAATTTTTAACAATGCACTAGATGTAGTGGTTTTTCTCCTAAAAATGCAACGTAAACATTCTGAATTTTTGTCCTATACATCGCAGAAGCAGTTAATACGTAATTAAGCAATTCATTATCACAGGAGCTTTGAAAAGTAAGTAAACAATCTATGTTTCTATTCCATGGTAATCGCATCATTATCGGTGATAACATTACACACTATAGTATAAATAAACACTACACCCTATATAAAATACTGAGATAAACATTGAAAATACGCGTCATATTTCACGTCACAGAAATGCATCAATATATTTCCCTTTATTTATAAACTATGCTACAGGTTACTTTGTTTATCGAAGGGTTATGATCTATAGGGCCCATTAAGGTGGCCCTTTGCAATATTTGCTGACTTGGCGATTTTTTATAGAAATAATAGTTTTATGTTCTTTGAATTTGACTGTGCTGTTTTTGTTTGTTTGATATATACGTGTAGGTGTCTATTTATGCTTTGCTAGCATTATTGTAATGTTTAATGTTGATTTAAATATTATAATCTACAGGTAAATCTACTGCCTCGGTGGCGTAGTTGTATTACGCTACGGTTACAAAGCTGAGGTCGGGGAAAGTGATATTAGGATTTTCTATAAATTATCAGCCCGGAGTCAGGGATTTGTGCCCGATATGGCGATAGGCTCGCCCCCTATCACATCGTGGGACGGAACATACAAGGCGAAATGTGGGTGCCCTGGTGGCGCCTCTGCCTACCCCTTCGGGTATAAAGGCGTGAGTTTATGTATGTAATGTATGTAATTCTATTATGTCATATTTTATACTGACATGACAAAGTATCTCACAATATATCCGATGGTAAGAGCGGTGAAATAGAGAGATCATATAAAGTATCCGCCTTATTTCGTTGGTCTTGACAATTATGCCTGGTCGTGACAGGCTATACCTACACAAACTGTCAAGTAAAACCGAAATCGGGCACATTAATGTCATTACGTTTTTGTAAAAATACGTTGAAGACAAACCAATTTATTTACTAAATAGCAATTTACCGGTACGTTCACATAGGTAATGTCACGTCTAAAGACAATTTAATATGCCTAAGTGCCGAACCGAGCAGAACAGTGAGCGGCTGTTTAAGTAACAATGCCCCACGGCGGTCCAGTAATGGTCACTCATAGTTGCATCGGACGTGGTTTCATTAAGTAATAATGGACACGTAGATGATTGCCGAAGTTTCTATATGAAATGAAATGAAATGAAATGAAATGAAAATATTTATTGAACCCATGAAATGTCATACATTATTTAGATTCAGTCACTTTTTTCCACTACCACCCGGTTCACAAGGCTGTTTTCGCCAGAGAAGAACGGGCAAGAAACTCTAGCGTTGCTCTTTTTAAAACAAGTTTACAATACAATAATTATACAGAGGTTGCAGCGCAGTTAAATTCAGAGCAGTTCATAGATAATTTAGAAGAATAATGAAGAATAGTGTTATTGGTCAAGTGATTTTGGTACGGTTGAGTTAGGTAAGTAAAGTCACCCAGAACGCGGAATCAGTGCACTGCTTCACCAAAGCAATGAATAGTAGTAATAGTTTTAAAGCAATTAAAAGTTATCATTATAAGCAAGTCGAACAGACCAGTCCACACAAGCAGCACTCGTTCACGAGTATGACGCATGTGCCAGCCATCGGCCTCCTCAACCATGTTACAGGGAAGTGACCGACCCGGCACACGACGCCGCCGCAAGCACAGACGTTTTAGCGAGCATGACTTACTCAAATTGCTTACAACTGCGATGAAATCAAATGAACTAATTATTACATCACATCTATATCAAACAATGCACATCCGGTTAGGGGACTTATTTTATGTTATGTTCCCAAGCCTTATTATCCTCTAGGTAATCTGAAATTTTATAGTAAGCTTTATTACACAACTGTCGCTTAACAGTGGATTTAAATTTGTTTATACTTAAGGCTTTTATGTGAGTGGGAACTTTATTATAGAAGTGTATACAGTAACCCTTAAAAGATTTGCTGATTTTGTGGAGCCTGGTCTTATGACTGACTAGATTATTTCTATTTCTAGTATTTTTGTCATGAACATCGCTTAACTTTTTAAATTTCTCTATATTTTTATGGACATACATAAGATTAGTAAATATGAATTCAGATGCTACTGTCATTATGTTTATTTCTTTGAATTTTTCCCTCAGAGATTGTCTGGAGCTTAGCGAATAAATAGATCTTATGGCTCGCTTTTGGAGAACAAAGATTGCATTAATGTCAGCAGCACCACCCCACAGCAAAATTCCATAACTCATAAGGCTATGAAAGTAAGCAAAATAGACCAATCGAGCCGTATCAATGTCAGTCAATTGGCGAATCTTGCCCACCGCATAAACTGCAGCACTCAGCTTTTTTGCTAAGGCAGTTATGTGGGGACCCCATTGAAGTTTAGGATCCAATGTGATTCCCAAGAACTTAGTAGTCTCCACAAGGCTCAACACATCCCCATTCATAAATATGTTGGCATTAACTTTCTTTACATTAGGTGTCACGAACCGTATACATTTCGTTTTCTGACTATTTAATAATAAATTATTCACGCCAAACCAATGGACTATATTTGAGAGAGTGTGGTTTACATCGTCAAGGAATGGTTGATGTCGTTTTACTTTAAATATCAATGAAGTATCATCAGCAAACAACACTACCTCACATTTGTCCCTTATAAAATAAGGTAAGTCATTAATATAGATCAAAAATAGAAAGGGTCCAAGAATCGAGCCCTGCGGAACCCCCATAGTAACAACAGATCCAGGAGATCTTTTTCCGTTGACATCAACGCTCTGAACCCTATCACTTAAGTATGATTTACATAATTCAAGAGCTGGACCATTAATTCCATAGTGGCTCAATTTCCTGATAAGAATATCATGGTGAACACAATCAAATGCTTTGGATAGATCACAGAATACACCTAAAGCATCCTGAGAATTTTCCCAAGCATCAAAAATGTTATTTATAAGCTCCACACCAGCATCAGTAGTGGAGCGACCCCGAGTGAAACCAAATTGTTTACCATGAAGTATATTATTTGTTTTAAAATATCTTTGTAATTGTAATAGCATTAATTTTTCAAAAATTTTACTTAATGAAGGTAGTACTGAAATAGGTCTAAAATTTGAGGGGTCATCTGTACTACCAGATTTAAAAAGAGGTATGATCTTGCTAAGTTTCATTTTATCAGGAAATATGCCACTATTAATACAAGTGTTGAAAACTATAGCTAGCTGGGGTGCTAATACAGGTATTACAGATTTGAGTATTTTTGTAGAGATTCCCCAGAGGTCACATGTATTTTTAATATTTATTAATTTAAACGTTTTTATAATGTCCATACTGTCAACGAAATGGAATGCAAATGAATCCCCACACCCAGCCACACTTTCCTGCAGTAACTTATCAGCTAAGGAAGGAGATGAATTTAAGTTTTTTGTTATGGAAACTGGTATATCTGTGAAGAAGTTTTCAAAAGCCCTAGCTAACATTAAACGTCGTATTAAACGTCGTTAAAAAATCGTCGTATTTTCAGAAATACTTACATTTACCAACTCATGTCGGTAAATCCTAAGACTTACGCGTAAATCTTAAGATTAACCGTAGTTCGAGCTTTTACAGTAACATATATACCTACTTGAAAGTTCTTTGCATGAATTTCAACGGTATGTGAAATTCGTTTGTCCGGCTTGGTGGATGCCTCACTTTTCTCAATCTGAAAAGGCCTTTCATGGAACATATTAGACGTCGTTTAATTAACTAATTATGAATCTAAAATAAACCTTCAGTTGCCTCTTAATTTATTTAATAACCTATTATTAACCAACCTATATTATGTCCATTCTTCAGCAAACAATCATCTTCCACATGTGTTTGCTTAGGAAGTAACCAAACATTTGCTCTTCCAAAACCAAGGTCTAATGAGAATTATTTAATCAGCTACATTTTAAATTATTAAACGTTAATAAGTAGGCGTCTATTTTGCAAGGTATTCAATGAAATACAAATATATACCTATAAATGTCAGGACCTAGGACTATCTTCATATACCTATTATTCCAAAGTGACCAAAGCGTTGCTCTACTTTAAAAAATGTATGTCATACAAAACAGCAGCTTTCCGTCACGTTTTGCTTAGTGACTTAGATAGCCAATAGTTGTTACCTACACTGCTTTTCTTTCCCTCTCTTTCCTCCCTTCGTTTTCAAAGATTACTCTATTAACACCTATTTGAATACTGTCCTCTCAATCGGATACCTTAAGGAGGAATAGCAGGCAACATAATCCTACCATCACAGTTAACTCCAGCACTGACTCCACCTCTATCTTCTCTACCATAAATACAATACAATGAATTACTATAACTTCTTTGGTACTCCAAGTGTTTCAGTCCATCCCATAAATAATAGATTTGAGGATCGCAATTCTCACAGCGCCTCGAGGAACGAACCGGAGGCACCTCGCGGTCCGATAAGTCTACCGTTTCAGCTTCAAGCTAAGAGCTGGTTATCTTTGTTTTATACTTACTGCTGTTAGTACTAGTGGTGCTCGAATTGTACTCGAATATTTGTCGACGAAAATTCGCTAAAAACTTAAAGTAAGTATTGTGAAATGATTGCGAAAAGTTAAATTATTATTCCGAGAACTTAAAGTGAACATGAGAAACCTCTTTTTCGTTGATTTGCAAATGAATAACTGTATGCAATTTGAACTGCGTTGAGTAAGGTCTGTGCATTGAATTGTTTTGATCTATTTAAAATTAAAATTGAAATAATTGATTTACTTACTAACAAAATGCTTGAAAAAAGCAGAAGTTGGTAGGTTTTATGGAATATTTTTTAAATATCCATATTTTGAATATCTTCAATAATTTCACAATTTTTCACTTTTTCAAATGGAAAGATTCTGAGAACCAAAACATTAGTAGAAGATCCACAAAGCCAGCTGCAGGCGAAGCATGCATTATGTATACCTTTTTACAAGAGCCGTCAGAAAATGCAATTTGAAACAAAGTATCAAGTTTAATGCGATTCCAGATTAAACACCGCTAGTGTATTAAAACATTTTCTTGTTTAGATAACGCGGTATCATGATGCCATTTTGAGCCAAATGTGTTTATGTTTCACCTGTAAGGACATTCGGAATAGTAAAGTGTTAAATAGATAAAATAAAAAGACATATCTCGTCAGTAAATACTCTTTTCAGTGCACTGTACGTACGGTATGTACATGCAAATTAGTATTTTTTATAATAGCATGAAATATACTAAAAGTAAATCGTATTATTTTGGAAACATTATACGGGTACTTAACTTATAATAACATACATTATTTTCAAAATTCTGCATGTAACTTTATTATAAATGGATATATCGACTCAAAAATAAAATATAAAAAACAATTCAAATCCCTACATTTCATAATCGCGAGCCGAAAATAAAAGAAAAAGCTAATTAAATCTTAATCCAGATGAGCATTCTTTCTAATTGCATCCATTAGCTAATAACTCAAATTATACCAGAGTTCAGAGGGAAATGCTTAAATATTACCGTATTAAAATCCGTAGCCGGGTAATCCGTCAGAAGGACGTACAACAAAATGGAGGGAAAAGAAATTCAAAATGGCGGACACAGGTGCGGCGCGAAATAAGGATTCTTTTATGAATTTTGTATTAAACTGAGTGTAATGGTTTATTTAGTTACTGTTCTTATTTTGTTTCGAACTATGATATAGTAATTAATTTATTATTTCTCAAAGTGACTCGAAGTGACTATCATTATAGCGAGACTGCCTGCTATTAACCGTACACTAACTTTGTCTTTCTCATATTTTATGTCATTTATTATTGTAGCGATTTTAAAGAATTTGTACGGTATGTAAGTCCGCCAACCCGCACTAGGCCAGCGTGGTGGACTATATATATGGCCTAACCACTCTCAATCGATTCTTTCGATTGTAGAGTAGGCCCGTGCCCTGCAGTGGGACGTATATGGGCTGATATAGATAGATAGATAGATGTCATTTATTAATTAATTAAATATTTCTACAAGTATAACTATACATGTTTAAACAAGTAGATTAATAGACAATGGATAAATAATGAGTGCAACCAACGAGGTTTAATATGAAGTGCTGAATCGAAAGGCATTAAATGCATAAATCCTTAAACGCTAGTATATAAGGTTAACAAGCGGAAACCATAAAACCCATTCTATTCAGCGATCGTAAAGTGTGAATTTTCAGCGCGAATGCACATCTCGATCTGTTGACGCCGTTTTATAGCGTTGCAGTTAGATTCGATTCCTATTGTTTATCGTTCTTACATTATAAAGTTTATTAGACTAACCTAACTAAGGTAAGGTAAGTTTAAGTACATTAGACCTACTTAGTACTTCTGATACTATCCATACAAAGGTTGTCTGGAAGAGGTCACTTTCAGTGATAAGACCGCCCATTGTAATACCAAAGTTGTTGTACCCACATAATATTTTTTCTTTTTTTTTTGTTTACAATAAAGAGTATTGTATTGTATTGTATTAGTGTACCGTAGTTTCCTGTATAATATGTAATACACTTTTCAAAAAACGTTATATGACATAAGGCGGCATACCATATTTATTTGGGAGAAGAGATGGAAAAAGGATGGAAGAAGATCAGGAATATTAGCCTTCCGACAATTTCACACACCGGAGAAAGTACGACGGCAGAACCATAGACAAATTTAAAACTTATTTTAGCTATCGAATGTTTTGTCCCTTTCGAACGACTTTTGAATTGAGTTTGAGCGAAGAATACAAAACATTCGATAACTAAAATAGATTTTAAAACTGTCTATAAATAGGGCCGTTACACGTTAGTTATCTATGCGGCAGTTTTTCTCCCGGTCGAACCAACCCATTCATATTGTTGTCAAAAGTAACTACCGTTTACTCTACCACAGGACATTAATAAAATATTGCACAATATAGTTAATGACTGCCTCGGTGGCGTAGTTGTACTACGGTACGACTACAAATCTGAAGTCTCGGGTTCGAATCCCGGGTCGGGCAAAGTGATATGGGTTTTTCTATTCATTATCAGCCCGGAGTCAGGAATTAGTGCTCGAAATGGCAATAGGCTCGCCCCCTATCACATCATGGCCCGGAACATACAAGGCGAAATGTGGGTGTCCTGGTGGCGCCTCTGTCTACCCCTTCTGGGATAAAGGCGTGAGTTTATGTATGTATGTATGTAGTTAACACCTAATAAAGTCACATATTCACCAAAACATAGTATCGTAAAGCAATGTTTTAACTTACCAGCATGGTTCAATTTGCATGAAAATTAACCTGTTAATTATTAAACATCCATTAGGTAATTTGATAGAATAAGGAAACTCGCCTCAGGCACTGGTTGACTAAGCAAAGATGTTTTGATTAATTGTCTCGTGTTCACTGCGGTTTACTAAATAACAGGTTAGATTAAATTACTTGTGTGGTTAGCAAACATTATAGTGATATTACTGGCCCGACTTCACCTGGATGTAATAATACCTCTCCTTTTTAAATTACTTTATAAAAGGTTTTAAACGTTACATAATTTCAGTCCCAAAACCTAATAGAGGTAGGCTAACATGATATTTCTTGCGATACCGGACACAATCTCCAGCCTTAAACAACACATACAAGATATTTAATAAACTATTTTGACAGCCTCCGTGGCGCAGTTGGTTAGACGCCGGCTGTGAAACGAGAGGCCGCGGGTTCGATCCCCGCACCGAGACAAATGTTTGTGTGAACCACAAGTATTTGTTTCGGGTCTGGGTGTTTGTGAGACCGAAAAGTCTCTCGTAGTTCCTGATACCCACAACACAAGACTCGATCTTAGTGTGGGGTCAGGACTATGTATGTGACTGTTGGGTGTATTTATTTATTATTTATTTCGACTTGCCCCACGAACATTTTCTTTTAATAAATGACATTACGATATTAGTCAAGTTAGAAACTACATTGCACTTAAATTAATTCCTTTTGTTTTTATTATACAAATTGATGATGAAGTTGTGAAAATAAATATGTTTTATATGAAAATATATTTCAAAGTTTTCAAGCATTTCAGACACCATACATACATACATACATAAACTCACGCCTTTATCCCCGAAGGGGCAAGCAGAGGCACCACCAGGACGCCCACATTTCGCCTTGTATGTTCAGTCCCACGATGTGATAGAGGGCAAGCCTATCGCCATATCGGGCACAAATTCCTGACTCCGGGCAGATAATGAATAGAAAAATCCAATATCACTTTGCCCGACCCGGGACTCGAATCCGAGACCTCAGCTTTGTAACCGTACCGTAATATAACTACGCCACCGAGGCAGTCAGACACAATATATTCTTAAAACCCACATATTCGAATATTCTGCCTGATTAATTAAGAGACCGCTTACTTGTCGTGACAGCCTCCGTGGCGCAGTTGGTTAGACGCCGGCTGTGAAACGAGAGGCCGCGGGTTCGATCCCCGCACCGAGACAAATGTTTGTGTGAACCACAAGTATTTGTTTCGGGTCTGGGTGTTTGTGTGACCGAAAAGTCTCTGGTAGTTCCAGATACTATAAACACAAGACTCGATCTAAGTGTGGGGTCAGGACTATGTATGTGACTGTTAGGTGTATTTATTTATTTATTTTTGTTCTTACTTACTTATTAAAGGGTAGATACATAATGTACAATAAAGGATATTGATATAAACTAAGGTGGAATAGTTACACGGCTCAAAGTGTTTAATCAAACCGAGGTGCAAATACCCTGGGGGCACAATTTGCGTAATGCTTGTATGTAATAGTACACGTCGATAGTAACTCGTCTGTATGGCTATAGATGTATTAGAATGTTAAGAGATAATTTGGAGTGATTTTAATATGTTATTAGTTGTCTTATATCCCGTAGTTAATTATGTAGAATACTAAATATTATATTATATATTGTCGCGTATCGGATTAACAATATGTATTTAGAAATACACAAGACTTGATCTTAGTGTGGGGTCAGGACTATGTATGTGACTGTTGGGTGTATTTATTTATTTATTTATTTATTTAAGCCCAAAATAAATAAATAAATAAACTTGACTTCAATCTACGACTGCACTCAAATCCATAAACTATGTTCACAGATTTTAAACCGGTTACAAAAATTAAATGCGTCCATGAGCGGTCGTGTCGCTTACCATCAGGGGAACGGCATGCTCGTCTCGCTGTTCATTGAATAAAAACGGCGTTTTGAAACAATGTTTTTTCATCCACAGAATCCAACTCACTATTTAATTTACAAGTAGATCTATTTATATAACCGAGGAACGTTATAAAAACAATCAAATTACCTCGATAACAAAACTACTCTACATAATACACAACGATGATTGATAACACAAAAACAATTTTCATATTAACATTTCAATTTCATTTTTCAACGTGAAACGGAACGTCGCATACACCCCGACGTCATTCAGACAATACGAGATACAAATGGCGTCGATCAAACTCGACGTCGGACCGCCAAATGAAAGCCTAATGTGTATCATCACATTTGCACACGAGTATCAATTCCATCAGTCAACGTGGATGTAGGAAAACATGCAGTAGGAGGCAATATAATATAAGGAGTTTTGTAGTAAAACTGTTCCAAAATAGTTGTTTATTTCGTCTTCCGTATTCATCGTTTACTTACGTCTTCTAAATAATATAATATGCGGTAGGTACCACCGCAATGTCTATTTCTCCCGCCAAACAGCAGTGTGAATGCGCTGTTGTGTTCCGGTTTGAAGGACATTGTAGCCAGAGTAACTACTGGACATATTGAGGCTTAACATATTTTCTCAGGATGGCGAGCGCAGTGGAATTCCAAGCATTGCCTTGTAATTCATGGTGTTGTTTGGTTTTGCTACTGTCCATGAGCGGTCGTATCGCTTACCATCAGGCGAATGGCATGCTCGTCTCGCCATTCATTGCAATAAAAAAATAATACACATAAGCATCCCTTAAATTATTTCAGAAATATAATGTATTAATCACAATGTATTTAGACAACTTTTAGACGCTCTATTTTTTTATTATTTCATTTACAATGCTTAAAATATTACAAATTACGCATTAAAAATATCGCAAACACTTAATACAATGTAAGTAATACATTTAAAGACATCATAGTATTTGAAAAAAATCCTCAACACATTTGATAGCTTTATTTATTAACTACCTCGGTTCGGCAGTTTTACTAAGGTACGATTACAAAGCTGAGGTCTCGGGTTGGATTCACGGGTCGGACTAAGTGACATTGGAATTTTCTATTCTATCAGCCTGGAGTCAGGAATTTGTGCCCGATATGGCACAAATTCCATATCACATCATTGGATGAAACACACAAGGCGAAACGTGGAAGTTTTGATAGCACCTCCGCTTACCCTTTCTGGGAAAGGCGTGAGTTTATGTTTATTCATTCAAAATCAAAATATTATAAAAATACAAAATATGCCACATCCACAGACCAAAGTAAATAAATTCACGCCCTGAGCGCTCTATTTATGCCAAACAAATAGCCGTTCATATTTCAAGCGTGTATTCCCCAAATTATTTGCCGCCATCGACTGCTTGCGCATCATGATTCTTATTTATCCACCTTTATCTATCACAACTATATTATATCGACTTATGAATATGGAATATATTATTTTTGAAAAACAAGACGATTTACCAAGAAAAGATAGAGGACACAATAAGCAATTATTAATAGAACTTTAGTAATTTTTAACTTAACAAGTATCAACAGGTAAGCGTAATGTGCTTGAATGCTTAAATAATGTATTTTTGGGTCATTATGTCAGTGTGAGGTTACTATGAAATGATCCCATGAAGTAATTCAGAAAGGAAATCAGCCAAACCGCAATAGGCCTGCCTCTTAGAGTAGATAAGGCTCGTGCCCTGCAGCGAGACGTATATGGGCTAATTAATGTTTATAATTTTGCCACTTTAATGGTGAAGGAAAACATCGTGAGCAAACCTGCATACCGTAGCGATTTTAAAGAACTTCTACGGTATGTAAGTCCACCAACCCGCACTTGGCCAGCGTGGTGGACTATATGGCCTAACCACTCTCAATCGATTCTCTTGATTGTAGAGTAGGCCCGTGCCCTGCAGTGGGACGTATATGGGCTGGGATATAGATAGATATAATGTTTATATTTTTACCATTACAATAACATACCTAGTTAACCACAGGTTGCACTCATCACTAAAGTAAGTACTGACACTCGGAATGCTGCGTAAAAGCAATGGACAGCCCTGGCGCAGTTGGTTAGACGCCGGCTGTGAAACAAGAGGCCGCGGGTTCGATCCCCTTACTGAGACTAAAATTTGTTAGGCCTACAAATATTTGTCTCGGGTCTGGGTGTTTGTGAGACCGAAAAGTCTCTCGTAGTTTCTGATCACGACACAAGACTGAACTGATCTTATTCAGGTCAGGACTACGTATGTGACTTTTGTGCGCATTTATTTATTTATTCAATATTGCTATCGACATAATACATTTCCAAAAAAAAATGGCAAAATTATCCTACAATTTACAATAAATCACAATATAGGCCATAGAAGTCGCATAACGCATCATAACACTATTATTCCACGTGGCGGACAATAAAACAGAACATTATATTGACTTAGTGAATCGTTCCAAATCAGGGGTCGAGGCTTTCGACCTCCGATACCTATTATTATTTATTGTTTCTCTGATATCATATTGTTATAAAAGTAAATATGTTGTTATAGTGCTCGTGTAGTTTCTTGCAAGATATTTAAATTAACTTTAATGCAATTAATAGGTACCAAACTTAACGATTAAGATACCATCATCTTAAAGAAAAACGACAGCCCTTGCGTCTAAGGCAGAACTTCGTATACGTTTTGCTCAATTAAAGTTTATAGAAGATCCAATAATACAACTCGAATCTTTCTGCAAGGCCACTAAAGTTCCAAAACTCTTTCTTGAAACTTTCCTTTACAGTAAAATTTTAAATTTAATTTTCAAGTTTCCCCTAATTAATAACTTACTATTGTTCTGTTTCTTTTCCGTTATAACATTCAGAAATTTTATTTCCCCTTCAATCGTAATCTATTAAATCTATGATTGTTCCGTCATATTAAGGCTTCAGATAAACCCGCCGTGTAATAAGAATTTCACATCCGTATTACAGAGCGAGTGTGCAGGAGTGCAATAAATAATTTATGAGTTGATGACGTCGCTATTCCTATTTGCTTTTCGCTTTGTGACTTCTTTACTGCGTAATCTTTCATACGTGAAACAGATTTGGATACAGGCTGTTGTTTTTATGTAAGTACTCGCATAATGAGTTTTAAAGTACTAAGCTACATTTTGTGTTCTTAAATTTGTTGAAGCTGTACAAGGAACGGTCTGAGAACCTGTTTAGGGTTTTCTTCTTTCGGTTTTCAATAAACGAAAAATACATTTTCCATCTTATGTATACGAAATGTCTGGTATTTGGAACAAATCACTTTTTCGTGTAACCATGCAATTATCTCTCCATACTAGATATTCCTTGTAAGCAATCACTTTTAATATAATTATTTACCTAATAAAAACCTTGAAATTTTTCTCCGATTTCCCTCAATAAACTACTGATTGTAACACCCTGTAGTAACTAGGTAGCATTTTGCTGACGAAAAGCTGGCGGTGTACGGAACGGATCTGTCGCCTCCGGCCGCGCCTAATATGCTAATATATGCCCGAATAATACCGGGGGAGTAGGATGTAATGTTACAGTCATTGACAGTAATGTTTTCTGTGTGTAAAAAATATAAGAGTAGGTTTTATATGAAAGACACTGTAAGATTTAAATGCAGCCATATTTAAAAGTATTTAAAATAAATAGAACAAAAACCTTTCGAATAAGTTTTTGATAAAATAGTTTTGCATTTAGAAGCTTATAGTAAAAGTAAAATGAAACAGATCACATTGTGAGCTATTATAGCAGTGACATTTTTTTTAGTATTACGTGTTTAAAATACCTACGTTAAAAATTAATAAAACTATAAATATACTACTCGTCATACAGTTTAACACACAACTTTTCAATTTTTTAATGCCAATAAAAAACCAGCAGTAATAGGTAAATTCAGCCTTTACAAAACCAAACAAAACAGGGAAGCGCAACATTTACATCCTATACCCGCTAACTAGCTGGTATATCCCTCAGAGCTACATCTGAATAACAATATCCCATATTACACGAGGCAAATAAAAAATAATCCAGCAAATTCGCAACGTACTGACGAAAACTCAAAACGCTTCGGGCGAACCGCGCTTTTCATTTGGAAGCTTTATACGGAAATGTTTAGATCGTATTACCTGGATAATATTTATGATTGTTTTTTATACTGTTTGTGAAACTAGACGTTCTATAAAACAATGTTTTATTTTCAATAATTAATATGTTGGGGTAGCGCGTACGGACTGTGAATCATTATTGAGGTCCTAGAATCGGTTCCCAGCGGTACTTTTTATCGTGTTAGTATTTTGATTTGGAAGATCTCATATGTGTAATTTACGCCTGATTTTTAGCATTCGTATTAGCCAAAGGAAGTCTGTCGCTAAAAATACGCCTCCCCCAAGGTTTTCCAAATAATTAATGAAAATGCAATACTTTTATTGGCACACATACATAAGTAAGTATTACATAAAATAGAACAATAAACATAAACAAGACAATCGATCTCCCTGGGGGACTCATAAAACATTCCGATAGAATAGAACGGGTACCGGTCGGAATTTTTAAATTTTACGATTCAAACACTTTAATACGGATTTTATGATTGTTTTATTGCACCCGTTTATACCTTTAAATATTGGATATGGGGGTTTAATTGTCTGTGAACGGTTTTATATCGGATTACAGCTATAAGCTAACATGGGGACTTAAAGTAGAATAGAATAAAAGCATTTAAATTATGGGTTATGACCGTACGAATGTGATAAGAAAATTGCGAATCAATTTTAAAGAACAATTGATTCATCAATTCGTAAGGCAATAACGGGTCATTTTTCAGTAAATAATTTAGTATTGGCAACCTGTATAATAATAATAGACACATATCTAATATTTATCAAATTAATCTTAATATCTGTAACGACTGCCTTGGTGGCGTAGTTGAACTACGGTACGACTACAAAGCTGAGGTCTCGGGTTCGAATCCTGGGTCGGGCAGTGATATTGGATGTTTCTAATCATTATAAGCCCGGTGTCAGGAATTTGTGCCTGATATGGCGATAGGCTCGCCCCCTATCATATCATGGGACGGAACATACAAGGCGAAATACGGGTGTCCTGGTAGTACCTCTGCCTACCCCTTCTGGGAAAAAGGCGTAAGTTTATGTATGTATGTCTTAATATCTTTGTTTGGTTCTCGTTCGGTGAGTGAGATTCCCGGATGCACAATACCGCTTTCCACTTCCCATCTTATTTCTTTCCCGCTCCCCTCACGATTTGATGGGTCGGCAACGCTTCCATGATCCAAGCGTTGTGGATGTTCATGGGTGGCAGTGATCACACACTCACCTGTTTGCTCGTCTGCCGGACCAATGCAATATTAATAAAATCAGATTTTGGTATAGCGTAAATTATAAAATATTTGAAAACATACAAGGTACATGTATTTGTAATCATTAACTATGTTGGTGTTATTTTCTCGATGATTGTTTTGTGTTTATTGTTGCCAAAATAAACGTTTTTATCTATCTATCTACCTAACTCGAAATACATGAAAAAAAACGTTCAAACACGTTACTATATATTTCATATAAATAAACATAAAGCAAACGACCTTCAACACAAATCCCATTTTCAAACCGTAAAAGATATTGTAAAGGAAACTGTAAATGAAAATAATGACACAAAAAGCTCGTCTGAAGCAAACTTAGTGAATAATATTGCCAGTGAAAGGTCGCTTGCAATATGTTAGGGCGTAAATATTAAAATTAGTTTTCATTTAAACGAAGCCCCGACGCTAGTTTCCGACACTGAAAAATTACAGCGCGGCTTAGCGCTCGGAATTTTCAATTTGTAATAAGAAGAAGCTATTTGAATGAATTAAGCTTGTTTTTTCTTTGTGAATATATTATAAATAAATTTAAAACTAGGATTTCTTATGATTATGTTATTATAAAGTATAAAATAGTAGCGGCTTGTCCGGCTTCGCCCGGCGGCAGATAGTTTTTGAGTCCAGTCCACATCAACAGCATATTATAGTATTCGCAGCACACGCGATATAAAGAATATTTTCGGTATTTTTTTACTGAAGAAACATTATTTGAGTTTTAAGGATCCATATTTTATTTATAAATATAATATTGCCAATATCACCCGGGAAAAGGGGAGCTTCCCAACAATGAAACAATTTTTCAAATCGGTTCAGTTCAATAGTTTCGGAGCCTATTCAATGCAAAGAAACAATCAAATGTTTCCTCTTTATAATATTATTAATAAAGATAACGGAAACTCATCGACATGTGTATCTTGCCTGTTCTAACCTACGGACCTCAGACGTGGTCTTTGGCAGAGTTACGAAAGTCCCAACACAAGATTTGTCAGGAGCTATGGAGGGCAGCGTTCTGAGCATACGGCTGAGCAACAACAAAATCCGCTTGAAACCGACATAGCAGACGTGGGGCGAAAGACAGGAATGCTTAAATGGAACTGGATAGGCCAGGTGACTCGAATGCATCGATCGTTGGGAAAATATCGTCACCTGGTACCTGATGGTCGACGACGCCGCGGCTGACCCAAGAAACGCTGGCAAGACGACCTAGATGGTTTCGAGCCCATGTGCCCTGAAATCTCTATAGAGCGCGAACTGTAGAGGGAGAGGGACGAGACCTATGTCCAGCAGTGGGTTGAATATGTTAAAAAATATGTATTGTAAATAAAACATTTATCCCTCAATCAAGAGTGCTTATGACAACTAGGTAAAGACCAGTAAGAACCCAAGCATTTTTTTGCCCTTTTTTTGCCGAAAATTTATACTCAGTAGGGGTCACGTTCCACCAAGGTGCTGTGTGGGACATTCACCCACAGGCCACGAGATTGGAATTTAATGTCAATAGTCACCTTTGTCTGCGCTTTCGGAGATACAGACATGACGTCATACATACACGATATCTCTTAAATTGTGACCACTGCTTCACAAAAACACTCAAAATTAATCAAACATCGTAGTTGCGTTGCTGCCCTTTGAGAACGAGCGATAGAAGAAAGAGGTTATTGAAATGACGGCAAACTCCGTAAAAGGTCATGGTTTTCAATAATACCTTTAATCTAAAGTATATTCAGGAAACGTGCATAACTTACCCGACTTGAATAACCATGAATTTTCTGTATTTTCCAAAGGTTGACTGGTATAGAATGGATTCATTGCCATATGGCAATAAGTCCGCCTGTCTCTATACAATTGTATATAAAGTTTAAATAAAATAAAATAAATAAAATATAATTTAGGAAGAGATATTGGTCTTTACTCTTTTGGTAAACATCTCAACCGCAGGATAATAAATAAAACCTCAAATTCTAAAATACAATTTATTAGCTTACATACATACGAGCATGCATCTAACAAATAACAAAATTGTTCTACCTACATATACATTTGTATAGACCGTTTCCAATTCATTCACAACTTTATAACCTGTCGGAAATATCTGTGAACCTAGCTGTCATGCGGTTCACATTTCATTTTTTTGTGTTCTCCTATCTACTATGTTATTTTACATTAAAAACGTTTTGAGATGGATGCGAATTATATTTATTATTCGTTTTTCTCTTTTAATTCAATTTGTTTAACCTATATTTTGAATTTGCTGAACTTATGTTCCAATGATGTTATTCAGGTCCACAGATATTTCCGACATGTTATACGTAGCGTTTCCAAAATAATACTCATTTTCTCGTTACAAAAATAACATAGGAATAAACACGATTACGCGCGGTCCGTTCATACCTAACCGATACACGTAATGATGCGATCTATGAATGAAGATTTTTTCGGCTACAAAAATTGGTCTCGAATATAAAAAACTTTCGAAATAAAAAGCAATTACTAAAGTAAGAAAGGACATTATTTTTTATACTTACCAAAATATAGAAACATAATAGCGTGCAGCTATTTTTTATTTGAATTTTGTATAAAATTAAATCAATATAAATAAGCGCTAAGAAATATATTATTCGCACTGTTATTTTATAAAATATCATACGTTAGATAAATAAAATATCGTATCGGAAACGTTACGTGTGTATCGGCTAGGTGCAAACGAACCTTTAATTGGACGATAATTTACAATTAAGTAATAACTTTACAGTCGCCTTACATACAAAATATTGATAAAAAATAATAATTGCATTGTTTTAATTACACATCTAAAGTTATTTGTTGGAACGTAAATTCGACCATTTAAAGTTTATATGATATTTTTATCGTTTTCTAACTATTTAGTCACAGGAAGTCCACTGCTGAACATTGGCCTTCCACAGGGATCTCCACGTCGATCTGTTGAAAGCGGCCTCCAGCGACTTCCTGTGAACTTAACCAGGTCGTCGGTCCACCTTGTAGGCGTCCGTTTATCGATTTAACCTCTTGTTCTCACAATTAGTGACCATTTTCACAATAAATTTGCTTAGGGCCAATAGCATGTGTTCTCATATCATCTTTACCATTGGTTTCTTAGATTTACGCGAATGCTACACATTGAAATAAAACTACTTTTTTGGGATTTTATCGCGATTTGGTTTAATTTTTACTTTTTTTTAACTTCCCGACGTTTCGATTACTTTACAGCTTTCGTGGTCACAGGGCGGACTAGGTATTAGTCATCCGCTCAGTGACTGTTACAATTTAACTACCCTTAATTTTCAATTATTAAATTAAAAAGTTAATTTTAAAAATATCTTTACTATTATTATATAGGTATGTTTTAAGAAAATCAAGAATGGCAATGGCAAAGTAAATTGCCGAATTTAATTGCAAGAAATTTTATGGATCGAAATTTGAACCTAAAATACTAAAAAATAGATATAATATACGACTACGGAAGCCCGAAAAATTTTATTAAAAGTCGAATTTACGTCCCAATATTTAAACCCACTATACACCTGTTAAAATATAAGTAAATTGAAATACCCGAATACGCCTACTGTTACAAAAATACAAACTTGTGTTTCAACGGAGCCGAATTTGACGAATGTCTTTTTGTGTTTTGCCTTAGTATTACTTGGGATCGACGCTACATTTGTATAAACCTTACAAAAAGGTTCAATTTATGAAATTATAACATCAACCGCTTTGGATTTTGCGGTCCGGTCGCGGGATTAATCCTCTTTAAAATCGTAATGAATAATTAGAAGTTTGATGTAAATGTTTTCGAGATATTAGCCAGTCGAAAGTATCTATTAGTTTCGAACAAAAACTTTAGAAATACATTGGTTACTCTGGTATTTGAACTCAAATTATGTACTTAGGACTTGCAGGATTCTAAAAAAGCATCGACAAGATCGGTTCCGTTGTTGAAACTAAAAAAAAATATATACATTTCGACACCAACCGATAAAATAATATTTTATCTGATACTCTAAAATTCGTACGAGCTAAAGAGTTTTAATACCCTATTGAAAGTGGATAATCATATAAAACATTACCAATTAATGTCGAAATGCACCGAAACTATTTACAAGTATTTTACATTTATCAGACTTGTATCTATCATAGACATAGAGAATTGACTTGGATTTTTCCCAAAAAGTTATTTAAGGGTTAATGCATCTCAATTTTTTTACATTTTTATTAGTCTACTACAGTTTTGGAGCAACCAGGACACCCACGTTTTGCCTTGTATTTCGGGACAAACCTATCGCCATATCGAGCACAAATTTCTGACTCCGCGCTGATAATGAATAGAAAAATCCAATATCACTTTGCCCGCCCTAGGACTCGAACCCGAGATCTCAGCTTTGCAATCATACCTTCGTACCTCATATGAATACCTGATCTAAATCAGCAAATATGCTTGTCATATTTTTCTATTACACAACATTAGCTTCCCAAACCCTTAGTCTATTCTCTATGTCTATGGTATTAATAAACTTGAAAATGAATACCTTAATAGTATTGCCATACTAAAAAAGGGGCCTAATTTTTATTAGTCACTTAATCAAAATCTAAAATTTTAAATTCTGTACAATACCAAAAGATCAACAAAAAATCATAAATTTTATCTCTTAATATTATTTACTTTAGAAAATATTTTACAATATTAGTAATTTTTTTACAGCTTTTTTTCAGTTTGTAACGTGTATATTTGCAGTACAAATACCATCCCTAATACATTAGCTAAGGATTCACCATATTTTTTCAATTCCTAATTTCATTGTTTTCATTTATATTCGACGGTTCCCACAAACATAATCGGATATGAATCATTAGGAGATACTTTTCTTATATTTACATACATACATACATAAACTCACGCCTTTATCCCCGAAGGGGTAGGCAGAGGCGCCACCAGGACACCCACATTTCGCCTTGTATGTTCCGTCCCATGATGTGATAGGGGGCGAGCCTATCGCCATATCGGGCACAAATTCCTGACTCCGGGCTGATAATGAATAGAAAAATCCAATATCACTTTGCCCGACCCGGGACTCGAACCCGAGACCTCAGCTTTGTAACCGTACCGTAATACAACTACGCCACCGAGGCAGTCTTATATTTAGTTATTTTATACACAAAATGCTATAGTACCATGTAGTATTTTTTGCAAATTATACATATTATTTGCCCATAAAATTATGTTCGTGGGAGACGTTGAAATCACATACTTCTATTTTGATGCACGATTTTCCATATTCTTATAAATGCTTGACACATTATGATAACATTTTATTTAACCAAAAATAGAATCTTACAAAAAAAAACCAAATATATCCAATTTAAGTATTGTCGCGTGTCGCTAATTGGCGTAATTTATTAATTCCTTATAGAAAATAATGTCTTATGTGTTTATGCTCATGCTTATATACCAAAAAAGATAAGCAGAGTTATAAAAAAACCTACACATCCACACATCACTAGGTTTTCTGTTCTAAAAAGTAAGTGCTAAATGGGACTATGATCAAAAGATAATACCGGACTAAAACGTAAACTTTTTTTCTTCATCAAATGTGTTAATTTTTGGAAAGTATTTTATCTATTATTCCGACTAGCGGATTTATGCCTAGATTTCCAATTGAATGTTTAAAACATACAAAGATAAGTTCATGCCTTTTTATCCCTTACTCTCGATTGTAGAGGAGGCCCGTGCCCTGCAGTAGGACGTATATTGGCCGATACAGTAGTAATGATACAAATATTATCTTAGAATCATTGCGTTGGCATCGTAAATGTATTTTTTAGGCCTGGAGGGTTACTCTACGATCCGAAACGAAGTTCGAATGTTCGTCATACGTAAAACTGAACGAATGTGCCTCGGTACTCCACAAAATGTTCGAATCCTCTATCATACGTCGTAATCATAGACTGAATGAATGAAGTGAATGATAAGTATCATAGAGAATAATATTGATTTTCACATTCAGAGTGAATGATAAGTATCATAGAGAATAATATTGATTTTTAATGATAACTTACAACTTCGAACGTCGAACGTTCGAACATTCGAATTTCATTTCGGATTATAGAGTAACTCCCCTGAATCACATGAATCAGCATGCCGAAATGATAATTGACGAATAAATACACCCAACAGTCACACACATACTGCCTCTAAACTAAGATCGAGTCTTGTACCGTGGGTATCAGAAACCACAAGCGACTTTTGGCCTCATAAACACCCAGAACCGAAACGAATTCTAGTGGATCGCACAAATATTTTTGCAGTGTTGGAATCGAACCCGCGGCCTCTCGTTTCACAGCCGGTGCCCTAACTGCACCACGGAGGATAAGTACGACGATTCATGAATATACATACAAAAAAAAACTGCCCATCAATGTGGATAGTTGTGATTCAGTCCTAAATATTTTTCCATAATGCAACATCAATTTTGGTCCCATATGATTTTATTGTAGCAAGAATTTATGTGCGTAATATCTATATGATGTGCAGTTATTGCTATCATTTTGGCAGTTAATTGTTATATTTTAAGGCTGAAATTGACCAACTATTTTTCCTACATTCATTATTTATTCTTAATTTCTGTTGAAAACAGAATTAACTAACAGACTTCCAATTAAACCTTTCTATTAAAGAAAAAGAAAGCATTTTTAATAAAGCGCCACCTGTCGGCACATGTTTGAACTAACTTCTAGTCCTAAAGCACTGTATGATACATACCTCTTTAGTATAATCAATTAATATCAATTCCGTAATTTTGTATTTAACCAATTTCAGTCCACTTACTCAAACATTAAAATCCCACTAATTATAGTCCAATTCGGCATCATTCTGAGCTCTTGGGTTGTTAACCAACGAATCCGGATTCACCGAATGCACTGGAGCCGGGTTCATTATCCTCGTTTGGACCCGGGATAGGTCCAGCACAGGCAACCTTAGGACATAGTCGCTATCCCAGGCTCTATTCCTGTGATCTGACCAGGGTATCACCCGGATATCCGCAGACCCGCTTGAAGACGATGATGAACTAGGGCTTGACGCAGTGGCTATAGCATTCAACCGAGGGATCCTTTGGGCCAGAGTCCTGAGTCTTGAGTTCTCCGGTCGTTCCTGTCTCTCTGGGACCACCGTTTGGACCTCCGGCCGTCGTTGGTCCCGGTTGGAAGCGAACATGTGTTGGTACCGGGCTATCTCACAAGTGAGGAGGGGACGGGCATCTCTCCCGATTCTCTGGACGGTGATCTGTCGTTGCTGGTTGGATGTGCTGGTGTCTATTGTTGTTGGATGGATGATTATGCTGTTTTGCTGGACCCGAGTGGGTGATGGGAAGTTTAGAGCCAAGAAATCTGGTAGCGGTACGCAGTACACGCCGAGTTCATCCTACGAAATTGAAAGCATATTTTTTTAATATTATTTCAAGTAACAGTAACTAAATTTATGCGAAGCTGAGCCAAATAATACAGGATAAATTCTAGGGTTAAATAAATAATTGAATCATCGCCAAGTTTATAATCATTCAACCTCCATTCCATCTCATTGATTATGCTATTACTCTTTGCCGCAACAATTTTTTAAATATGTTTAGACATAATTTGCTTGACATTTTATGGACGTCCACTTAATCCCTTCCCCACCCCCCACACAAAAATTCTTTCCATTCTCTATACTGTCCACCAAGCGAGCCAATTACCTTTTTGCCGTATTTATCAATTATCATACAAAAAATAGGTTTCAAAATGAAACTTACATTACTATTAGGTGTCCTCTCTCCTGCATTCTCCGGTATAGACATGAAGGGTTTCCGTTCTACCTCCGTGGACGATTGATTAGTCTTTTCCTTGTTTTCTTCATCTAATGGTACATCGGGGACCACTTGCAAGTCTTCCGGGGGATTTGGCACAATAACGTAAGATGCTATGATGCTCGACAGTTGGTCTAAAACCTGAAAAATGTTCATATATAGGAGTTTTGATATATATTTTTGAGTGAGATGGGTGTGATCTGGCTCGAAGGACCAAATAATTGTTAAGGTTCTAAGGGCTCTGCATCTGTCTTTATTAATTAACTAATAACTCATTCTTTGGTATACAATTAGGGAGAAATGAAAACTCACGCCCATCGATACTCTATCCGAACTGTACTGCAATTACCATTAGACATATAAGAGTAACTTTGTCGTGCCAGTAGAAAATATCTGACAGAGAAATCAGAACTGCTTGAATGTTTTAAAGTTCTTGTAAATTCGTTATTTTCTTCTAACATAAAATATTGATAAAGACTGCCATTGCCCATAAGTAACACCAACTGAAGTGTTAAACAGTATTTTATTTTTAACAAATATGGACTTACCTCATCAGCCAGTAATCTGTGTTTGGGATCTTTCACCAGCAGCCTTTGAATAAGAAACACTGTGCTGTCCGACACTTGGACAGAATTTCCATCTCTGAAAATAATCAATTTATGAATTTAACAAAGGAGAGTTTTTTTTAAATCATTATTTAAAGCTGTATACATGTACCTATAGTTTCGCAAAAAAAATCTTTCTTTCTTTCTTCTTCATATAAAAAGCAACTTACGGTGGTATATTATAATTAGCAGCCTGTATCCTGCTGAACAGCTGAGCCAGACTGGTGTCGCAGAACGGGAACTGTCCGTACAGCATTGTGTAGAGTACCACACCCAATGCCCACATGTCAGACGGTTTGCCCAGGTACGGTTTGCACATTAACACATCTGGGGATATGTAGGCTGGTGACCCTGGACAAAGGCAATTTATTATGTTAGAGTTGTTATAGTTGTAATTGTTTTGTAGGGTATGTGTTTGTAACAATGGTTTTGGTGAAGCAGTGAAGGGCCTTGCTTCCGTAAACAATTTTGAGATATGAAAGACTTTACGCTTAAGGTCTTACTCTCGAGGGCGGTAAGTAAAGCTTTATATTGATTCGTAGGTAAAATTAACAATGAGTTTATTCATTCATTCAATAAATGCAAATTGCTCAAAGTTAGATCTTGGATTAAGAATACTAAAAAAATTTAACTAATTAAATTTAAATTTAACTCATTCATTATATCTACCACAGAATATAAACATAAATATTTCATTCTAAATTAAAATAACAATAACCCAGTAACAATCTATGGCAATAGAGCCTCTAAAGTAGATAAAAAAAACACAAAATTGCTTACTTATCGTCAAATTCCTACCTCGTTGATCTTTTAACAGGTCCCTGTCGCTTCCGAGATGCGTGCCCAGACAGAAGTTTGTGATAATAACTCGACCGGTCCTTTGGTTAAGCACAATGTTGCCCAGCTTCAAATCTCTGTGCACTATGTTTCTCTGAAACATATAGAAGATTTTATTACAATATAATTTCTATTCTTCATAAATGAGTGTTCTCAAAACTGACTAATCCGGAACCGAAAAGATTATTGAAATAACAATACACCCAACAGTCACATACACGGTCCTGACCCTACACTAACATCGAGTCTTGTGTCGTGGGTATCAGTAACTACCAGAGACTTTTCGGTCTCACAAACACCCAGACCCGAAACCATAAATATGTATCTTGGTGCTTAGTTCGAACTAGCGGACTTTCGTCTCATAACCGGCGTTCAACGAACAGCGCCACGGAGGCTGTCATTGTGTGATGAAAATTTTGAATGAGAAAAAAGCAATTAGATACAACATAAAAAGCATATTGCTTACTGCTTATAATACAGCAAAATACTACTGTATTTTTGGTGTGTCTACCACATACTTAATCCAAAGTAAATATAATCAATTTAATAAAGATTGGAAATTAGAATTACATATTCAGAAGCCTGATGTTTCTCTACTTTCCCCTTTTACAATTCCATTTCTAATATCGTTTTTACCACCCTTTCTTGAATATATTCTCTAATCACTTAATATTATACAATACACAGGTATTTGTTACGGGTCTGGGTGTTTGTGAGACCGAAAAGTCTCTCGCAGTTTCTGATACCCACAATATAAGACTAGATCTTAGTGTGGGGTCAGGACTATGTATGTGACTGTTGGGTGTATTGTTATTTATTATTAATATTAAGATCATTGGTATTACATATATGTTTTATGGCGACGATAAACAAACATACCTGTGAACTAATTATATATTAATCTTACAAGATAACCACTCACCTTATGTAAATTGGCGACTACCCTCACTATATCATAAAAAATAAGAACAGCTTCCTTCTCTGGTACTTTCTTCACTTTAGTCACATATTGCTGGAGGTTGATCAGCTCGCTGCCTTTCTCGCTGAACTGGTGTGACGTCACGCAGTCGAGGACTAAGAATAAGCGCTGTTTCACTCGCCCCGTGTACACAAACCCTGGGCCAGCTGGGTTAGGTATCTCTTCTAGTGCGTGATCCTGAAATATTGCAATAGGGAATTTAGTTTTGGATTGAAAACTAACTCGACGTAGAAAGACGAATAATGGTGGCATCACGTAACTTTGAAGATGTCGTGACGGCTAAACGGACGTTCGTTATCGTAAAAGTTTTTTGCACGAGAAAGCCTAATCAAATGCTTTCTTTTTAAAGATGCAGTTTCAGTTTGATTTATTTTTATACCCAAAACATAATTCCAGTTTCCGACATTATCTAGTCAAAGTAAGGATATTTTAATGTAGAAAAATATGTGAAGTAACAGCTATACCCTGTTTTTTTTTTCAATAAGAGAAATTGTGTCTGCCATGATAATAGACCCACTCTCTACGACATTCTAGAAAGAAGATAATTGCAGCACAATCTGGGCAGCATTAGTCATACCTACCCCTCTGAATATATAAGTATAAGCTTGTTTACTGTTTACTCAATAAATACCTTAAACAATCCATGATGGTGTATAACACCCTCCTGGTCTTTCAGCAGTGACAACAGTGAATATTCCGTATGCAGGAGCATTTTGCCTTGCCTGTCATCCTGTGTCTCTTGTTGGCCCTCATTCTTCAGTGTTAATATTTTCACCTGAAACCAATATTATTTAATAGGACACTGTCAACAATGGCCTTCATAAACAAAGCTTAAAAAATGTGACCCGAGTCCAATTGCTTCATGCAATTATTACCACACTGTTAACTGACAAACAAAAGAAAAAAAACTGACAAATAAAACACATAAAATGCACTGGACAATGAAAGCAGTGCATTTTATACAGTACAAATATTTATTTATACTTAAGTAAATCTACAAATTCCGCAAGGAATTCGTATTGTATGTTAATATGAAAGCAGCATAAGATAGAACAGATAAACTAATTCTACAACTCAAGTATATTTTTTTTATTATAAAGTGGTTTATTCTAAACTGCAATTGAAGTAAATATAGTGTGTAGTTGTGTGTGTGTGTGTGTGCGTGTGTCTGTAATTACATAAAGCAATAATATTTTCCTTAGTCATAAATAATAATTATTATACATGTAATAGATTTTGTTGTACTGGCATGTTATATTAATAGGCACACATTCTTGAATGTCTTCTCAATACAAACCATTCACTACCAAGCATAAATTTTCTCTACATATGTGAAACATAACAATATTATATGAGATTTTTAAAGACTCTGTAATTAAACAAGATAATGTTTATATGTGAGAGAGCTATGGCATGATGGCAACATGAAAGCATTTTCTTAAAACCATTTAACATTGCACCTGTATATATCTATTAGTTTCATAATCACCATTTCTATATTGCTTTTGCCAACCTGCTATTCCCCAGATAGTCTACTTATATTAGAATATTTATTTGCTTTTATATATTGTCGCAGGTAATATTATACTATACTCTTGATTGTAGAGGAGACGCTTGCCCTGTAGTGGGATGAATATGGGTTGATACAGATAACTTTTACAGTATTTACTATAGACAGTACAAAGGACACATCATAATATAGATAGCCCTCTGATCCAGGTTTCTTCTAAATAAAACCTACTTTACAAGTTAGCTCACCTGATAGAAATCATCTGTTTTCTCCTTCCTTGCTAGACATTGCACTATACTCTTCACAGGACTTGGTCCCAATTTGGGTCCGAGTAAGTAAGCACCAGCCTTTCTAACGTGTTTGTCCGGGACAGATGTCCCAGGGGCGGGAACATCACTCTTATTGTACGATATTTTTGCCCTCTTGGGTGCGCTGGGTCCAAATTTCTTGGGACTTTTCAAAATACCACTTGAACTCGCACTACTATGCGCTGACAATCTCGCGATCTTCGGACTCGGCTGCAATAGCAAAGGTCGTGTTCTCTTTCCATGATTTCTAGTGGTATCTGGTCTCTCTTGATCCATAACGTTGCAACTTCGAAGGCGAATTACACGATTATTTGGTAGTTAAGTGCGTGTAAATGTCACTACAATTGTAGCAAACCTATATCAATATGCTAATTTGGCAATATTTAAGGAAAAAAGTATTATAATACTAATAAAAATGTGAATTTATTGATGTCTCGTTTATTTACTTGAGAAACGAAAATGTCTGATTTTTCGTTCTGAAATGTGCTATTGATATTTGATAACCTACAGTTGTTAAATTATTGACTGTCACCATATTACGACTTACGAACAAGCGCACGGTTAAGCGGTACAACATTGCGCAATTTAATAATCAATATTTAATTTGAAACACTATACTTTTTACTGTAATAAAGGTATAATTTCATTAGTTACGCTACATTTGTTTATTATTCTTGGTTTCTCGGCTTACTTAACCACTGGAATCAAAAAGATTTTAATTTTCCAAACTTTTTGATAAATTTTTGATTAATATTCCTTAGAATTTATATCATATTGATATTTATTATTATGGGAGTATATAGCATTAAATTACATTTTTACATTCAACGAATAAAATAAATTAATATTAATAAAAATCGTAAACAGCTAAAAATGGTGTCACACGGTGCAGGCAGAAATGTCAGATTCGTTTTTGACATAATTTTCTAACCATGTTTGTCATGATAATTCTGGACGGCTTTTTGTGATCTAATTTCGAATTGAATTGTGCAACATTATAAAATATATCACCATTTGTAAATAAACAGAAATACTGACAAAATGTGGAAGGGCTTGAGGTTAACGCAGTCACAGTTGTCGAAGCTGCATTTCAATGGACACAAATTTCAGCCAGTCGGTGTCCCCGCACTGGATTCTGTATTGAATCAGTGGTACGAGTTTTGCAAAAAGCCGCCCAAAGGCTTTGAGAAATATTTCCAGCCTGGAGGAGCACCGAAACAGGCGAAAACCCCGGAAAAAGATGGTTCACCGGCCCCGTCGAAGACCAGTCCTCCATCACCTAAATCTCCCTCGTCTCCAGACAAATGGAACATGAACATGTTCTCTGGCTCGTCAGGTGGTGCCGGTGGTAGTAGCAGCGGCCGTGGCGGCTACGAAGGCCAGGACAGAGAAAAATGGATGATGTTCGGCGCCATGGGTATTCTTACTCTTCTTGCCTCAATAGCTTATTTCGAGCTCCGATATAGAGAAATAAGCTGGAGAGACTTCGTCAATCTGTACCTGCATAAGGGTGTGGTGGACAAACTAGAGGTTATAAATAAAAAATGGGTGCGTGTAAGGCTACAAGGCTCGGCTCTAGAGGGCAAGATTATATGGTTCGCAATTGGTAGTGTAGATTCCTTTGAACGTAATCTAGAAAATGCACAAATTGAGATGAACGTTGACCCACCAAATTTTATACCAGTCATATACAAGACTGAAGTGGAGGCTGCCAGTTTGACTGGCATGCTCCCAACATTATTAATCATCGGTTTCTTAATTTATATGATGAGAAGATCTGCTGACATGATGGGACGAGGTGGACGTAAAGGTGGTGGTTTATTTGGTGGAGTAATGGAGTCCACTGCAAAGTTAATAAACCCAACAGATATTGGTGTTAAGTTCCAAGATGTTGCTGGTTGTGAAGAAGCTAAAATTGAAATTATGGAATTTGTAAACTTCTTAAAGAACCCACAGCAGTACATTGATCTGGGAGCAAAGATTCCCAAAGGGGCGTTACTCACTGGCCCTCCTGGTACTGGTAAAACATTACTCGCTAAAGCTACAGCAGGTGAAGCCAATGTACCATTCATAACAGTCTCAGGTTCGGAGTTTTTGGAAATGTTTGTTGGTGTCGGTCCGTCCAGAGTCCGTGACATGTTCTCTATGGCGCGCAAACACGCTCCCTGCATTCTATTCATTGACGAAATAGATGCAGTCGGTAGAAAGAGGGGAGGACGCAGCTTTGGAGGTCATTCGGAACAAGAAAACACTCTGAATCAACTTCTAGTTGAGATGGACGGTTTTAACACTACAACTAATGTAGTAGTCTTAGCAGCTACAAACAGGGTAGATATTCTAGATAAAGCTCTGCTGAGACCTGGTAGATTCGATAGGCAGATATTTGTTCCTGCACCAGATATCAAAGGCAGAGCTTCAATTTTCAAAGTGCATTTGCAACCATTGAAGTCTACATTAAACAAAGATAATTTGGCACGAAAAATGGCTGCATTGACTCCAGGTAACTAATATAATTTTACATCACATCAATTCTGCAATCTATTTTTGCTAAGTCATCATGCTTGTCTTGAACATCATAAACCTCTTCATTTTTTTCAGTGTAGGCCTACATGAACTTGTGTATTTTATTGAAAAATAACCATTATTTGGGTAGCCATCATAATTTACGAACTTAACCTCTTTACCTGGTACAAAAATAATCATCTCGACTATAAAAATATCAAATACCTTGACATTGGCAAAATCTCCGATACCACAGGGGAGCCATTTAAAGAAGAAGAAGAACCATTATTACCAGCAGTGCATTCAAAATAGTAAAAGTAAATCCTATTGGTAAAAATTGTTCATAAGACATTCACATTCATTCAGATAAGAACCGTCGGGCCCGGTGGCAAATAATTCTGACCTATTATATTGATCATTGACCATGTCATATTGATCCCCGTAAGTGGGTCTCCTTTTGGGTTCAGTCTGCCAGGTTTCGACCTGGCTGGGATAATATTGAACAGTACAAAATAAACATTACTGTTATATATTATAATATGGCACTGTACTTACCATCATGTGTATTTGCCCTATTTTGTGCCCTAACAATACAAAAAAAAAATAATCAGTGCATACTATTTTCTGTATTTTACTATTCATTACTGTGGCTCAATACTTTATAATTTTTGTAGATTTTAGAGTTTCCATGAAATTTCTCATTTGTCCTCAAAGTCCCCTGAAATCGTGTTAAAACGTGAGTGCCATCTTATGACGTCAGAATTGTGACAATAAAATTAATAAATTGTTTTTGTCAATATTGCATGTCTATTTATGTGAAAAATATCGTAGTAGTAGAATCGTTTTCTACAAGAGATTGTTTTACTTAATTCTAAATGCAAGATCGTCATACTATGACTGTCCTATGTTTACATGTGTTGAGCGTCACACGTTTTTTGTGCATGTTAAAGAATTATTTTTCACCCGCCTTACAGCACGGTGCCAGCTTTTGCTCAAGTTGTACAGGCTTCACATACTGTTGCAATTTTTTGGATCTCTTAGAAAACAAATTTCCTCACCATGTGTTCCTTCACTTAAAGCCACTTATATTACTATGTTATGTTGTTTTAAATTATACGCGATAAAATACTAGTATTTTCTTCTAGATAAAAAGTAGCATATATTTTTCCCCGCTCCATAAATTTATCAGTCCAAAAACTGAAGTCCATTCCACCATTTGCAGACCTAAAATAAATATTTGTCATCATTCAAGCATTTGTATCGGATTGGAGATCTAATCCACGGCCACAATTGCGTTTCCTCTAACCAATCATTTTATCTCATTTTCAGTTTAGAATAAAGTACATTCCTGAATAATTGTGTCTTATGTTATTACAGGTTTTACTGGTGCGGACATAGCGAACGTATGTAACGAGGCAGCGTTGATCGCCGCCAGAGAGTTAGCCAACGACATCACAATGAAGAACTTCGAGCAAGCTATCGAAAGAGTTGTAGCCGGCATGGAGAAGAAATCCAACGTCCTCCAGCCAGACGAAAGGAAAATCGTGGCCTTTCATGAGGCAGGACACGCCGTAGCAGGCTGGTTCCTAGAACACGCCGACCCGTTACTTAAAGTCTCCATTATCCCAAGAGGAAAAGGTCTGGGATACGCACAGTACTTACCAAAAGAACAATACTTGTACAGCAAAGACCAGCTGTTTGACAGGATGTGCATGACACTCGGCGGTAGGGTTAGTGAGGAAATATTCTTCGGAAGAATCACCACCGGAGCTCAGGATGACCTGAAAAAGATAACTCAAAGTGCCTACGCTCAAATAGTTCACTACGGTATGAATGCCAAAGTCGGTAATGTTTCATTCGAAATGCCTCAACCGGGAGAGATGGTCATCGACAAACCGTACTCAGAGAAAACAGCGGAATTAATAGATTCAGAAGTGAGAGATTTAATCAGCAGCGCGCACAAACATACCACCGATCTGTTGATTAAACACAAAGATAACATAACCAAAGTAGCAGAGAGATTACTGAAACAAGAGATTTTGAGCAGAGATGATATGATTGAGTTGTTGGGACCTCGGCCCTTCGCTGAGAAGAGCACGTATGAAGAATTTGTTGAAGGCACAGGCTCGTTGGATGAAGACACAACACTACCAGAAGGTCTTAAGGATTGGAACAAGGAAAAGGCTTCCGCAACTGCAGAAACGCCAGCTAGTACGAGCCCTAATAAAAATTAAGTCACTATGTAGATTAGCCTGTTTTATGTGAAATATATTTAATTACCTTTAAGATATAAAGGATTTTTTTGTTTACATCTGTTATTGATGTGTAGATTGGTTGTAGTTGGAGAGTGAAATGAAACGCTGGAAATAATTTAACAATGGATTGTAATCATCGCATTTCTCTGTTAGAGGTACGGCAGTTTAATAATCGCTTTTTGTAAAATAAAGAAAATTCCAGTATTTCGACAAAATAACACCGGCAGTTTTATTTCCTATTTTAAATTAAATATAATGAAGTATTGCAAATAACACATGTAACTACCAAACATGTACTGTACTATAAAATATAATCCACAGCGAGTTAGTTAATTTACAATACATTACATTACATTGTATTGTAGATTTTAACTTCCTATGTGCTTATTGTATGGCCGGAATTTATAGTAGAAAAGTAATAATATCTTGAGATTTTTCCTGTTACCAGTATATTTACAATATTAAAACTACATCGTAAGATAACGTACATTTTAACTGCGTCAGTGTACAGTCGATAGTAAAGATCTTCTGACTTATAGCTTGAGCTGCTGTCCCGTACTTCTGGTTTCGCTGGGACATCATCAATTCTTGGAATTTAATATGTAAATCACTAGTAAAAATATAGAAAATGTTTCCTAAAAATTTGCGGTTGAGCCCATGCTTAATACCTTTCAGTGCCGTAAATATTGTAATCCCGATAATTCATACTTTTCACTTCTGGACTATTTTTGATAACTGTTTAAGCAATGGTTTGCCCAACTAGGGCAATGAGCATAAAACCTAGTTATGTTCAGAGTAAGGGAGTTTAAATGTATTTCGGATACTGCAGCACATGTAAGCAAAGCTAATTCATAATGTTTTATGCACAGATTACTTAGATCAGTTTTATGAGTGAACAGACATAAAACATGGACCATAGATACGACATATATGTTTTAAACAGTCTGTTTTCATCTCGCTGCGAAAATAAACATTAATTAGCATAATTATGGAAAAAACAATATTTGCATCAGAATTACTGGTCACATTAAATCAATGGGTTATTAGTGAAGCTAAATGAGGGTAACAAGCTGAGAAGTGAGTGTAGGCTGATTCAATCCATGCACTCAAACACATGTTTACCTGTTCAACAAGTATATGAAACGGGTAAACGTGTTTTGGGGGCCGAAAAGTCTTATAAATGTATTTCTCTTAATCGAGGACATGGACTGTCCACAACTGGTGGGTGTATTAGAGAAATTCCAACTTATTAGTTCCTTCTTGTGCTGTTCTATTTCCAGATGGCGGTAAAAGCGTCGGTGCAAGGTTCTGCCTTCTGCAGTCTCTTTGATATAAATGTAGAAGCATACCACTCCTCCACTTCGCTTCTGCGACTGTCCATTGCGCGGGGAATGGAAATCTATTCTACTATTTGTGCCATAAGTTTGAATGGCAGGTAAAGAAATCTCGCCTAGGACCTCGGTAATGTTAAAACGGGTACTATTAATTATCTACCATCATGGATTCTTTCATGGCTTGTTGGTAACGGACCAGTGGCGGCCGCCAACATGTACGGATGTCGCGGGTTCAAATCCCAGGGCACACCTCGTGACTTTTCGTAGTCATGTGTGCATTGATAGTCAAGTACCACGCACTATAACGGTGAAGGAAAACATCGTGAGAGCAGTGGGGCGTATATGGTCTGATATAATACAATACAATGGATTCTTTAAATTAAGCACTCAGAGTTATGAAATGGTATTGTAGAATCACTTGTAAGTAATAGGCGACAGGAAAATAAAATAATATGAAAGTGTCAACTTACTGCTTTAATAAAACTACGTATGTATTGAGTATCTACTCATAGTTTAGTACTTGTGATATGAATGCATAGGTATTTTACTGGTGTTATAGATATGTATTGGATAGATGGCGCCACATTATCATTGATTTTAGTGTTTCAAAATTAGAAATCCCGGAACTAAAGTTTATTATTTGTGCATTAGTCCTAAATAGAACAGATTGGGTCCTAATCTTTCACATAGAGCCGGTTGGTCTAAATATAAGAGAGAAGTACGCTCGCTTTCAAATATTTGCATTCATGTTCCTATCGCGCTATCGAGTCGGCTTTCGTACGCAGTCGTCAGTACGCACAATTTATTGCACTGCTGAATTATACTGAGATTTTACAGACATTCTTTTAACATGGCTTGTTTTTCTGGTACAATTTGGAAGATAAATGTACAAATATACGCATGGTGTTGTCTCACGGTACTATATTTACCTAATTAGGTTTAGGATTAGAACGTAGAATCTTGTCTGAATCTTAGTAGTTTAGATATTTCGAAATTTAATGTTCATAAAGCTTTTCGTACAGATTCCTACTATTTAGACGTGCTAAATTGGTTTTTGACTGTACGGTAATCAGGAGAGCTATTACCCACTAAAGACGCGTTACCAGTTTACTTTGGTGACATAATTTATGCTAAATCGTATTAAATTGTGAGCGACAAATCGATTGATCGACGACAGGATTGCCAAACTAGAGGACGCGGGTTCAAATATTAAGCAATTAATTCCGAATTTCTCAAGATTGGAGAATTGCTTGATAATTATCCACAATAGTGAGGAGATAATGGAGTCTATCAAGCTTTAGATTAGTGTGGTAACTGGTATACTAAAATGCCTACTCCTGAAATGGTAGTCAGGTAATTATCCGCACCTCAAGTTATAGATAAACAAGATCATTCAGCGATATGGCAAATTCCCATGTTTGCAGAGAATATGTGAGTGATAAGTGCAGAAGTAATGGATAAGAGAGAAATGTGGGAATTATGTGGGCAAAAATTAAAACACTACTAGGGTACGATTACAAAGCTGAAGTCTAGGTTCGAATCCCGGGTCGGGCAGTGTTATTGAATTTTTCTATCCATTATCAGCCCGGAGTGAGAAATATGTGCCCAATATGGCGATAGGCTCGCCCCCTATCACATCGTGGGACGAAACATTCAAGGCGAAATGTGGATGTTCTGTTACCTCTGCCTACCCTTTTTGGGAAAAAGGCGTGAGTTAATGCATGTATGTATGTAAAATTAAAACACTAACATAACACAAGTTATCAAGCACTCGATTAACACCTTAACAATCTATGGTGGACGAAATTGTACTTTCCGGGGTCCCCTGCGGATATAGAGTAATATTTAATTCTTCCGTTTACACAGCAAGGGTCATGGGTCTGCTTTTGATTTCATTGATATTCTCGACTTCGACAAAGTAACTCAATATGCAGGTAACTAGTTGTTTATTTTATCTCAGCCTGCTCGAAACCGGATATGGTCAGGTTGAAGACACAATGGCCAGGGTCAATATGACAGGTTCTCCACCAAAGTTTCAGGCGGTCGCTATTCAAGTACACAAACTTCACCCTCATGAATCAACTAAATAGTAAAACGTTTTAAAATAAGGTTTCTTTTAATCGATAGACCAATAAACGAGCAGACGTCCCACCTCATGGTAATAAGCAACGTCGTCCATGAAAAACCACATAACTTAAATATTTTAAATGCGTGTTCTATGAAAATGGACGAAGAAATCTCTTGATTATTTACTTTAGCGATTTAAATTCTGCTATAAAATAGCATGGATTTAATTTTGTTGAATGGACTAAATCATGACCTGATTTTTAGTGGTGTCAATACTCAATAGTGCGAAAGGTAAATAACTTACTACATTTCGAGTACCAATATATTTAATTGGCCACTGGCTGAAATCAAAAATTTACATTGCCTCCCCTCCAATTAGTCGAATGCTGTAAGACAAGCACCATCGCGTAATATGATCGCGTCGCTTTCGCCGCGAGCAAAACACGCGACGCAATACATCACCCGACGGTGCTTATCCTGTACAAAATGAAGGAACAACTTTAACAAAAAAAAAAACAGGGTTATATTAAAATTATAATATGAAAATATTCAAATATCAGCTGAAAATACATCCAGCTTTCTTTCTGTTTATTTAAATATTGACTACATTACTTTATACATCACCAATATCTTAAGTAAATTCAGTTTTTGTACAATATAAAAAGAATCTTATATTATCATCTATGTATACACGCGAGTAGTGTATAACACGCTCGCAATCATTCGTCTTGATCTAATCGAGCGAAAAAAAAATGAGACAAATAGTAACAAAATATTTAAAATTATGGTAAAATTATTACAAGTAACTACACTATCTTTATATTCAACATTTTATGTCAATATTCAATTATTATCTATACTTATTCCAAGCCTATGATATAACATTATTAATTATGAAAACATTTTTTCTTCGTGATATCATTCAACAATTAATCCATTAACAACTCGCATCCATTTACTCATGTCTATAGAATGGAAAATTAAAACTAATCTCAGTAACAACGTGAAGTCCGTATCAATGACAGTCTCTGATTTTGTCCCCTTTCGGTTTCCGGCCTCTCTTTTTGCCGGAAGTGACGCCGGCGAGCGCCATGGCGGCTCGTTTGGCGAGGCACGACTTGCAGAACCAGTCCTCAGTGGCGCCGGGCTCCTCCGTAATGCCCACGCACACCCAGTGGTACCAGCCGTCACACCCGTCGCAGCCAATCATCGGCGAGCCGTTGTCAGGGCGTCCGCACGCGGGGCACACCCACACCTTGTTGCCGTGCTCGTCCACGTAGTAGGGCGTCGGCAGCGGCCCGACCGGCTTGCTCGCCGGCGGCGGCGGGGGCGGCGCGGGCGCAGGAGCAGGCGCCGGATCATCCGGCAATGACGCCACCTCGTCGTCAAAGTTTTCCACGTGGCCCTTCTTCGAGAGCGGCTTGAACAATATCCGTTTGTATTTCGAATGGCTTGACGGCGTGTTCTTCCTCGGCGGTGAACAACCGGACGGCGGCGGCGAAGAGTGCGCCTCCGCTTCGGCGATGTGGTTGTGCTTCGAGTGCTTCTGCTTCGGCGGCCTCGTCACCAAGGCCGATATTTGAGCGAGCTCCGGCGACCGACTCTGTTCCCTTGAAACCGGCTCGTCTATAGCCGGACTGTCTTCCCTCTCTTTTTTCATCACCGGTTTTATATTTAGTTTGAACGTGTCCGGCGAACTCGGAGGCATCGGGGAATTCGAATTAGACGAGCTAAGTTTTAACGTTAACTTGGGCACTATTCCGTCGCCAGTTTTTTCTTTTTTCTTCTCTTTTTTCTCTTTCTTTATCCTATCTTTTAACTCTTGCCGTTCCTCTTTATCACGTTTCTTTTCAGACTTATCTTTGTTTTTATCCTTTTTATCTTTCTTCTTTTTAATTTTGATACCATCTTTATCTTTCTTTTCCTTTTTATGTGACTTATCTTTTTTCTTGTCTGAATTTTCTAGTTCCCTATCATGGGAAGTCTCTGGAGTAGGCACTTTGACCGGTAGCGGTGCAGGTTCTGGCTCCGTCGGAGGAACAGGCTCAGGGGTAGGTAAACGTGGCGGGAGAGGGGATTGTCTCGGAGGTTCTTGTCTGACATGTTCTACTTTAGGGGGGTTCAGTTCAATAGTAATGTCAGGTTGAACGGGCGGCATTTTGAAAAGACTCGATTTATGGTCTTTGTGTGATTTTGACTTATGCTTTTGTAATATATTTGGAATGGTCTGAGATTTGTGCTTATCATGCCTGTCCTTATCGCGGGGCATCATCGAACCTTTATGCATACCTCTATCCTCATCGTTATCTACAGGAATAACTTCTAAACTGGGACGACGAAGCATCGGAGGTATTTTGACTGAGGAAGACCGCGACGTGTGTGGGAAATTGCCCATAGGCATGAGCGGATTGCGAATACCAGAATTTAGACCGCCAGGAAGAAAACTTGGTCCAGGGATCAGTCCTGGGCCGCCAGCGCCCAATGCGAATGGATTAGATAATAAATTGGAAGGTGCTAACCCTCTTAATGCTGGATTATTGGCTAACCCAGCAAGAAAATCGTTTCCCGGAATAAGGCCTGGGTTGGGTATTAGCCCTGGTCCCGGCATCAAACCCCTGCCTTGCGCCATAGATGAGAAAAAAGGGAACCCAGGTGGCATCTGTGGCAATTTAGATTCATTCTTTGGCCTACTCGGTTTAGGGGGCTTGACACCAGGCATTTTCATACTTTGTTTCTCAGCTTGTGCCATTTCAAATGCCAATTGCTGTTGTTTCTTTAACAACTTAGCTTCCATTTTAGCTGCTTTGTCCTTTTTATCTTTATGTTTCTTCTCCTTCTTTATTTTTGGACTGACACTAGCTACTTCTTTGGATAATGGTGCTTGAAAGGCTTTGTTGATTGATATACTGGGACGTTCAGGGGGTTGTTGAAGCCTAGATTGTAGCATTGGATTTCTCTCCATTGAATCATCATCAATACTGATTACTTCATTGGTTCTCAAATCCATTACCTTAGATAAATCTACAGCACTATTATCATTATTGTTCACAACTCTCTGCTCTGGGTCGACTTTCACTCTAACATTTTCATAGGGTCTACTTTCAATAGTATTTTCTTCTGCAGAATTCTGCAACCTTGAGATCATTGTATCAGACTGTGATTTCTCGGGGACAACCTCTGGAGTAACCCTATCTTCTTTAGATTTGTTCGTTATTCTCCTAAATATATTAATCTTTGATCTGTCAGGTTGTGACGCCAATTTCTCCTCTTCATCTATGACCTCTTTCTTTATTTCTATGTCTGGTATTAATGAATTTGTCGGAATTGGGTGTTTATGTACAGGTATTGAGTTGGCGACAAGGGGTGACTGAGATATTGGTATCTTTCTCGGTACAGGTATAGCATCCTCTTTATGGACCATATTCCTAGAAACCGGTGATGGTGTATCTGCAGGCTCCTGCTTTATGACAGGTGTAACCGGTTCAGGGATAAGTGAAGGTCCTACTGGAGTTACTGAAGGTGGCATTGTTGGCCTTAATAGAGGTGGCGGAGGCATAGCCTTTGGCGCAGGCATTGTAATATGATTATGATGTTTAGGATGAACATCCTTACTCTTTACTGGATATCCTGGTGGATATTTATTCAATTTACTACTATCTTTTGATTTACTACCCTCACCTTTATGAGTCTTATCTTTTCTTTTACTCTTCATAATTTTACCATTCAATAATTTATTTTTCTTTGATTTCTTATCACCTTTCTCTAGCATGGGTGGTTTAATGACATTTGTATGAGAGTTGACTTTATGTTTTTCATGATGTTTTTCCGATATAATTGTTGGGGGACGGGCTTCAGGCAATTTGCCTTCTCGGGCGGGAGATAAAAAACCTGACATGGTCATCATCACGCTGCTTATCTCTCTCGTCCTCTCTTCTTCCTCCAAACGTAACCTGGGTCTTTTGCTGTTAGGTAAAGACACAGGGTCTGTGGGTCTCTTGAATATGTCCTTAGGTTTCTCTGGACTGTCTGTGACTGATATCTCTGGACTTGTACACATTGCATTGCCGTTATCAATATTGTCAATGCCATTTTGACGAATTTCAACAGTTCCTGCAACTGCTGGTGTATCCCTTTCCTTCTCTGGATACATAGGGGGCAGGTGCTCATGCACATGCATTGGTCTTGTGACAACTTCATGGCTGCCAGGCTTCAGGAAATTCAAGTTGGATTCCTTTGGCTTGGGGAACTTGACAGCGTTAACAGGTGGCGGAACAGGTGGTACACAACGCACATACTCTGCCAACTCTGGCAGGTTCACATGTAAATCACGAAAAACTAATCCTAAGTCATGTAAATTTGGTTCAGTCCTATTGAATTGTTCAGCATGCCTGTTTGCTTGGGAGCCCAAAGTCCTTATGTATTTCTCCAACACATGAACCAGAATGTCAAGTGGCGTCGAGTTTATACCGTTCCATCCTACAGTTTGGCATATTTGCGCAACATTCCTTCGTAGTATCTCGCGGGCGTACGCCTCTGACATTATGACACCAACAAAGTTATCTGGAACAGACGTTTATATTTGTATAATCATGACAAAACCGCGCAAAACCAACAGCAGCGGCACTTACAAGCGCCACTGATGGGTTTTGTGTGAAACATAGCAATGTTAAGGCAGCTGAGAGCGGTAAAACACCAGATCTCATCATTTTTGTACCTGCAAGTGTCCAGTACTACTGAGACGTGGGTCTGAACCAATGTGAAAATCAAGTTTGGTACACACATGTATGCTTCACTACAATTGTAAAAACTCAAGAATAATTTATAAAAACACATATATCGATTTCAATGTAAAATAACGAAGTGTTTACGTAAAAACTTCTCAGCATTCTAAAAACACAGTGCCCCGTGCGCCATGATTGCATTTTGGGTTGTCAATCTTTGGAGTTGCTAGACAAAAATAAATAAATGGCGGTCTTATTATAGATGCGTTCACCTATGTAAATAATAGTAAGCTCACACGTGATTGTTTTTAAATAACAATGCTACTTTTCTGAAATGGAAATGAACATAATGTCACACATTACATTCAATTGTGAAAATAATAATATTTAAAGGCAATGGTATCTTTTGATTCACATCATGGCCATAATAACTACTATTTAAACACGAAAACGATGTAACATAAACAATAAAAATTGAATGAATATTTTTGTAACAATAATGCAAAACGGGGAAAAATAAGCCAAAAATCCAGCCATGCGAATTCTAATCATCTGCAAAGAAAACTTGTGAATTTACGATTCTACTATTGTTTTTAATCATTGCATCAGCATGACACTTGATATTATGTTCAATGATAATTACCTGTGATAGCGTGAGTTCGATTTTTAGTGCGTTTCAAATTAAAGCACATATCATCTAGTTAAAAAAAGTTATATTAACATGATATACTATTTAAAACCTTGTAAATAATCGATAATTTTCAATGAAAACAATGTTTTTTGCACTTAATATTATTACAGCAATATTTAATTAATTATTGTGCATTTTTCTAGTGCTACTGTTTTAATCTATTGGAAAATCTAGAGATTTTAACGTGATCCAAACTATTATTTTAATAATATAATATATAACAATTTAAATGATTTTCAATTAAATTATTTAATTATTTCATTGAATAATTTATCTCAAAAATAATTGTAACATTGTATTTGATGTTAAATAAAATAAATAATGTTAAGTTTTATTGAATTCTAGTTGTAGCACATAATATAGCGGATCCTAAGATACATAGGTAGGTGTAGCAACAAACGTGAATCAGTTTCGACAAAATTATTTTTTTATGACTCTAACCTAAAATGTTGTAATAAATAATGAAAAACCGGCATTTAACAGGTCCATATGCTGTTGCATAATAGTTGATATTAACATTAATAATGAATCAAGTATTTGAAAACAAATACATTTTATGAAAACATCACTGTATATTTTTATTGTACAAAACTTGGCAATGTCAGCATGTTAGGCAGAATGCTAATTTCCATTGCAGAGTGCCTAATTTATAAAAAACTGTCAGTTTGTCAAATCCGCAAATGGTTGACAGACTTGTAATATGCTTTTTGTAGGTAAAATTTTTATAATTACTGCGTGTTTACACTCGAAAAGGCGTAAATGTTCTGAATAACAGATTTATGTCCATATTACACGTAAAACAATTCAAAAAAAATACATTAGGGGACACGAAAACTGAAATACAATTTTTGTCTTGAGAGGACAAGTCTGAGACTGGAAGGTTTTACAACTTTTTAACGATACTCGCTGGAATATTCGTTCTGGCGGAGTGTTGACGATGACTACGTCTTCGGAGGATGTACTGCTCAGCGTCAGTTACGTACGCTATAAGAAAGGTGATGGAACTTTATATGTGATGAACCAAAGATTGGCGTGGATGCTGGAACATCGGGACACGGTCGCCGTGTCACACAAATACGCTGATATGAAAAGTAAGATCATTTATTTTAATTTCATACTCTTTTAAGGTATTGGTTCTGGAATTTGCTGGGTGCGGGTAGCTTCAAACAGGTCACTGTGGAAGTCTTTGGGGTAAGTGTATGTTCAGCAGTGAACTGCCTGTAGTTGGAGATAGTGATAATGGGAATATCTTTAATGTCTTGGAGAATTCTTTCACCAGTAGGTGGTCAAGCACTTTAACCATTATATTTAAAGCCACTTCGTTGATTAAGTAATGAGTAATATGAGTTTATCATTCTCTACTTGACACCTAACCTTAAGATTTTTTCAGTTATTCCAAAACCCTAGTAGGTTTTAGGTCCAGTCTTTGCCTCATATAGATACATAGGATGTTTGGAGAGCCCATGACTCTCAATGACTAAAATTCATAATTAAATTGTATATTTTGCTTTTTGTCATAATAGTTTTTTAGAAGAGCTTGTTTTCTTTGAATACCAAAAAGACTTGAGAGGATGTTGAATAATTTTCATTTTCAGCTTATTACATGATATTAATTAGGTTTGATTATTATTAGCTAATAATCTCATGATTGCCCAACTCTTAATCATACTATTATTCATATATTTCTTTACACTCCATATCTAAATATATCCTTCTATGTCTTCTTAGGGGCTTTCCTTACCTATGTTTTTTTTTCTATAATGCACTTACTTATTAAACAATTACATAGGATATTATCAGGTGAAGTACCTATTATTTTTTTTATGTTAAAATCTGTCACGTAAAATATTAAACTATTGAATATTGTATTGTATTGTATCAGCCCATATATGTCCCACTACAGGGCACGGGCCTACTCTACAATTGAGAGTGGAATTATATATGTATATTATACTATTGAATATGGTTTTGAAACTTTTTTTAATTATCAACTGTCGGCAGTTGGTACAATACTGTGAAACTTTCTCTTTCTCTCTCTGTTTAGCCACAGGAAGTCCCCTGTTGAATACTGTGACTACACACAAAAATTGTTTTGTTACATCATCAGCTTCTCTATTACATACAGTTTTTAAATACCTCTATATTATTTTAATCAAACAACAGCACTCTATCATTACACAAACCTAGAGATTCAGTAATAAATTTGAATTTTCTTTCCAGCACAAAAAATATCCCCAGCAGGAAAACCTAAAGTACAGCTTCAAGTAGTGTTGCATGATGGCACATGCTCAACATTTCATTTTGTGAACCCGGGTGGTCCTGAAGCACAGGCCAAGGACAGGGACCAAGTTAAGTCTTTATTGCAGAATTTGTTGCCAAAGTTTAAGAGGCAAATTGATGGAGAACTTGAAATGAAAAGCAGGTATGTCATTAGTACGGTCTTGGTGAGGTTCTTGATTGAATCTTTGTTAATTTGAAGTAAGTAGTGAGTGAATAATAATTTAGCATGGTCTTAGTAAAGTATCACAATTTTTGTTTATTTAGTGAATAGTGATGCAATCTCTGACTTAAAACCATGATATTATCTTAGTACATATTGTATTTTGTTATACAAGTTCTTGCTTCTCAATAGTTTTAGTTGTATATTAGGGTAGATTGAGTATTTTTTCTAAGATAAATAAATAATTGAAGGCCTCATTAAAAATTATGTTACATTTCAAAACACATTTCATAATTGTCATTTGTGACCTAACTTAGAATAAGTGTCATCAGTGCCCCTAGCCGGAACATTTTGCAGTATCGTAATAGAATAGTAATAGTAAAATTTTGTATGGGAATTTAAACAGCGCCATTGTGAGCGTATTTGGAACTAAAATTTAATAGCGGGAAACGTTTACTTTACTATACGAGAATTACTATACGATACTTCAAAATGTTCCGGCTAGGGGCACAGGCTATAATACTTCAGGTGTCCAAGAGCTCATTTTGGGCCTGCTGTCAAAAATTTGATGACGTTGCCCATTGTTTTTCAATTGTTTTCCATTGTCAAAAGGTATCTGTCATCAAATTTTTGACAGCAGGCCCGAAATGAGCTCTTGGACACCTGAAGTATTAACAAATACCAGATTTCTTAACTACTAAATCTTTTTTGATGCAGTTTTTGCCTTCCAGGCTCTTATCTCTCCATCCCACCCTGAAACATTTGTATGAAGATTTGGTGATATCAAAAGTGATAAACAGTGAAGAGTACTGGAACACACCAACACTAAAACAATACACAGAGTCAAATAATGTCAAACAGGAAGCCGGTAAGTTTGTGGGGTAATGTTATCCAACAATTTGTATTGTAAGTATTGTAATAATAAATAAAAATGGTATTTAATTAATTGGTAGCAATGTATTTTGAACAAATTCCTACTTATTTATGAGGAAAATATTTTATTTTCTCAAGCATTTTAGAATGATATGTGTGAACTATTAGCAAAGTTCTACTAATTGGAATTTATATATAACATCTTAGATGGTTGAAACCTAAGGTTGTTAGACCAACCTAATCACCTTAGGTTTCAACCACGCACTAAAAAATTTTCAATTACACCAAAATCCTTTACCTAAACAAGGGCTAAAATTCCTACCTGATATAGCAAATAGTTCACATTTGGAATAGATATATTTTGACGAACTGGAAGATGTAGTATTTGCAAATTTATATATTTCTATAATGGTTTCTTAGATTTACACGAATGTTACACATTGAAATAAAACTATTTTAGACGGATTTTTATACGGATATTTTATTATTATTTTATACGGATTTGCCCCGTGACCACGAAAGCTGTAAAGTAATCGAAACGTCGCGTCGGGAAGTTAAAAAATGAAAAAATTAAACCAAATCGCGATAAAATCCGTATAAAATAGTTTTATTTCAATTATATATTTCTTTATGGAATAATGAAAAAATACACTCAACAACCCCACATTCCCTTTCTTATCCCACATTAAGGTAATTTAAGTCTTGTGTCGTAGGTATTAGGGACTAAGAGTAACTTTTAGGTCTCACAAACACCAGACCTGAAACAAATACCTGCGGATCAAAAAAATATTAGTTCTGGTGCAAGGGCCTCACATTATAAGTCTTCACACAATTCACAGGTGTATCCGGAGCATTCCTAGCAGATATACAGCCACAAACGGATGGCTGCAATGGACTCAAGTACAATCTCACCCAAGACATAATAGACGCGATATTCAAAACGTACCCGGCTGTGAGGAAGAAACACATCGATTACGTTCCCAACAAGATGACAGAGGCTGAGTTTTGGACCAAATTCTTTCAGTCACATTATTTTCATAGGTATGGTTTTGTTTTGTATTAGCATAGAGAAATCATTATACTGTACTTGATGGTAAATGTATAATACTAGTCTAGATAGTGACTGCCTCGGTGGCGTAGTTGTATTACGATACGGTTACAAAGCTGAGGTTTCGGGTTCGAGTCCCGGGTCGAGCAAAGTGGTATTGGATTTTTCTATTCATTATCAGCCCGGAGTCAGGAATTTGTGCCCGATATGGCGATAGGCTCGCCCCCTATCACATCGTGGGACGGAACATACAAGGCGAAATGTGGGTGTCCTGGTGGCGCCTCTGCCTACCCCTTCGGGGATAAAGGCGTGAGTTTATGTATGTATGTATATAGATAGTGAGTCGTTTGGTAATATCTCGTTTTATATCTCGTTGATCGATGAAAATGTAAAAGTTTGGTTGTATCCGCAGACGGCATTGGTATATCCAGCATTCTGAGACACTTAAGTAAAGCACAATGGTGGGTTTCTTAAGTGGTGACCGCTATTCGAGAGATAATACCTATTATAGAACCTCATATCGTGCAAAATAATTATTACCTTATGTATCTTGTTCAGGGATCGAATAGCGTCTTCTTCGAGTAAGGACCTATTCGGTGAATGTGCCAAAATGGACGACCACGCGATAGCGTCCGCAATGAAACACACCACGTTGGATCTCACGGTACCTTATTATTCTATTTTATAACTGCTTCTCTTATACTTCTACTAATTATTTTCCTTTGAGTCCTCATAAAGTGTCCAATTAACTGAATTACCATACATTTTTGTAGGTGGATTTAAATCAGTTCTCGGAGCCAGTGCCGATGTTGCCCAACGATGAAGAGAGCAGTAACGACAAGGACCGTTCAGACACTACATCAATACACAGGAACATGATTAAACGGTTCAATCAACACTCCATAATGGTATGATATCCCGAATCCAAAGCTAATAAACGGCGACCAATAATTGTCATTTTTTACTAACTTGTGACGTCATCATGGATGCAGCCAATCTGGACGGAGTTCGATCAAGCTATTCAAATATTATTAAAATGATTAAAAATAGCAGTTCAAATTTATTCTTCTATAGATCTATGCGACTAGCAATAATTTCGAGAGTAATTTTCACAACGTAAAATGCTCTTATTTTTTACACATTAAGCTATTATTTTTTTACAATTTATTATTTTTTAAACCTTGCCAAATATGATCTATATTTCTACACCACAAATTAATTTACAGGTGCTTAAAGCTAGTCATAAAACAAATTCAAATAGTAACGTAAGCAACGGTAGTAGTAAAACGACGAATAACAACAACAAATTGGAGAATGGTGTTAAAGACACTAATGGTGTGAAAAGACACTCAGAAGAGAAGTGCGAAGCGGAACCACTTGAAAAGAAGAAAAGAATATTAGAGCAGATACATTACGAAGATCTGGAGGCGGACGCTGGGAACGATGATGTACAGGAATTAAAGTTATCTAAGGTAGGGTATACATACATCTGACTCATTTCGTTAATTTGGCTGCTGAAATATGATATATATTTTCTAATTTATGTCAATTAAAAAGGCAGGCAAATTGTCTCCAATGGCGAGATTTAATAATGTCGAGCCAATAGTCCGTCTTAACACAACTGTACTCACCGTAAGGACAATATATATGAAAGTATGTTCTTACACGCGCAAAAGGGAAGCCGGTGGGAATCGAGTTATATGGACTAGTAGACTCATTTTATTTAGCGACATCTAGTAGCAATGTATGTGCTTTAACGAAATCAAGATTTAATTTCGTGTACAAATTACTTAATGTACTTTGGTTTTGTATAGATTTATGGCGGTTGGTCATCTTTACATTACAAAATACTGTTATTTTGCAGGTAGAAAGATATTTATTAGGGCCGGCATCTCAAATACACCAAACAACGACACATACGAATAACCCACCTCCGTTGTCTGCCGTCGCGTCGATATGCCAAGTAAGTTGTAGTTTTTGTATTGATAGGTGCTTTACCTATAAAACTGCCGTTTCGTATACAGAAAGTTTAAGTATATATTTTTATTTCTATAACATGAAGGCCACTTCGGTATCAGCCCATATTCGTCCTCCTGGAGAGCACGGGCCACCTCTACAATCGAGAGTACGATTAAAAAGGTTTAGACTTTAGGCCATATAGACCACCATGCTGGCCCAGTGCGGATTGACGGACTTTACATAGCATACAAATTATTACAAATCGCTATGGTATGCAGGTATCTTTACGATGTTTTTCTCCACCAGTATTCTGCTTAGTTTTTTTTTTTTTTTTTAAACTGCCACGGCGTAGTGACTGCATTGCACCTGATGGTAAGTGCTAATGCCGTCCAGATAGAGTATCGAATGGTATCAAACGGTAGTCTCATACCATTCGATACAATCATTTAGTGAATGGTCATTATAGTCTATCTAAACTAACAGGTTCCATTTGACGTTTCATACTTTTAACGTAAATAACTTTGTGCAGACGTAACCCACACAATTTCACTTTCCGTAAATCCATGGAATTATGAAGCTATTCTTATTTTATCACCAGACTTACAATCCATAATCACTAAATTTAAACTAGAATCCTTTAATTAAAGCAAAATAACCATTTTAAACAACATATTTTTTTTCTAGACGTCATTACAAAGTCACCTCGTTAGGTCTTTTACCGGTAGAGTCGAGACTATTCATACGCATTTGTATACGCATAATCGGTAAAAATATTTAAATAATCGAGCAGATATAAAACAGTTGTGTTTTAATTTTTAAAAATACTGAACTTGCAGCTAATAATAGGTATGCTGTCAACGAACATACATCAATAAATAATGAAATAATAATATTAATATAAATTAATTTATTATTAAATAATAGATTTGGATATTACAATGGAAATGAAGGCAGTATTGTATACAACACACATAGTGAGGAGGTTCCTCACTTTGGAGTATATGTATTGTATTGTATGTATGTATCGTGTGTTCATAAGCATGTGCGTGATGTGGACTGGACTCAAAAAGTGTCTGCACCCGGGTGAAGCCGGGCCGGGCCGCTAGTAATAGATAAATCACTCCTTTTGTTCCTAAATAGTAAAGTGACTTATGCAATTGTTGATGTCTCATTACAATAAAAATGTTCATGAAGAAATAAACGAAATGATGTAAACTGAAAATATAAACTGTAATCGATTAAGAAATACAAACAAATATTATCGATATCTCTATATAATCGGATATTGTAAGAACCGATTTATTTGACAGCATCCCTATTTCCCAATGTCAAATGGAACTTCTTAGTTTAGATAGGGTATAGTGAAAATTTATCATTAGTGAATGGTTATTGACTTTAAATAAACACATTACTCCGAAATGTGCCGCGACCACCGTAACCATATTGGCAGCGGTGTCTGGTCGTGACCTCACAATCGTACTCTCGGTTGCAGAGAAGGCAGTGGGACATGTTTAGATATAGTACAGTGCAGTTTTTGATACACGATACAAGAGTCGATCTTAATATGAGGTCAGGATGTGTGTGGCTGTTGGGTGTATTTATTTGACGTTAGTGATTTCAAAGTTACTTAATACAACTGAGCTTAAATGTAACTAATCTAATTTTATCATTTCTCTACCCTCTATATTGCATACTTGTTGGATCCATATGGAGGCCTATGTTCAACTGTGGACTCCCTGTGGCTGAAGAGAGAGGGAGATGTGAACGAGTGCGATATAAAGTGTGTGTGTAGGCGTGGAGCAGCGGGCAGGGCGGGCAGGGCGGCGCGTGCGGGCGCGGCGCGCGCGTGTCGGCGGGCGCGGCGGTGGGCGCGCTGGGCGAGCTGAGTCCCGGCGGCGCGCTCATGCGCCACCACCACGCCGCCTCCATGGCGCGTACGTACACGTACTGTACTATATGTTGGGACACATACACTTTTGAACAGGGGGAATGCTGTGACACAGCGTTTCCGCACACTACGTACGTTACGTAGCAGCGCAAGTATGTGTGTCCCTACAGTATACATACATGATATGCACATTTTACATGTACTAATACACTAATACGAACGCATGCACAACGGGCACGTACACGCATGCTCAAACGTACTCGTACATACGTGCTCGAACGCACTTACACGAACAAGTCCGAACGCTCTTATGGTCGCGAACTATAATTACAAAATTATACCGTCAACTTGAAACTTACATATAGAGGCTACATATGGTCGTAATAATTATCGAAATGGAATACTAACCATGGTTCACCATTTTGATCAATTTTCTTTTGAAATCTAAATTATACAAAAATATATAAATTAGAAGCCAACATTAAAATAACAGCTGCCATTTAAATCGATTTAAAATGATAATTTTCACATATATTTTCACTTACCTATGGGATTTATCTATCAATACACACTGTTAATTATTATCTATCAGACATCCCTTAATAGTCCATTTTATTCCTTGCAGAACTAATACCTCCCGACGTAAAATCCGAGCTGCACCGGTTGTACCTCTCATGCGGCGAGCTACTTCGCGAGTTGTGGCGCTGTTTCCCTCAACCGGGAGCAAACCCAGAACCGGACGACAGCTCGCAACGAGCCGAAAAGTTCTACGAAGCACTGCTCAGGTTTAGGAACGTTAAGCTGAGGCCTTTTGAGGTGGGTGGTATTATGATTTTTTTGTTTTGAAGTTATGTAGTGTAGCTGTCGGTAAGCGTAGTGAAGACTCATTGCTCTGATTTAATGTTTGTGGTAGGTCTATTTTGTACATGTTTTTCAGGTAATTTAATAGAAATATATTTTTGCTACCGACCTAGGCCAGCGTGGTGGACTATATGACCTAACCACTCTCAATCGATTCTCTCGATTATAGAGTAGGCCCGTGCCCTGCAGTGGGACGTATTTGGGCTGATATAGATATAGATATTTTTGCTATTGAATTGTACCCCTGCAGATGTACAAGGTGGTATTTTTTTAGAAGAGTAGGTGTTTGTAATAAATTAATTTATCACCTCTAGCTATCTGAAAGATATTTGTACTATGTGGGTGATATTAATTAGTGTATATTTGAAGTATTTGAACTGTCGATAAATTGAATTGTCCTGACTCCTTACTGTATGAACTAATGTATATATTTTTTACTCATAAAATATCAGAATTAAAACATGATTACTTTAAAATTTTTGTCGTAACCACGCCATAATAATTCCAGGAGAAAATGCTCCGTGACCTGACTCCACTAGCGACAACATTAACCCGGCATCTGAACCAGATGATAGACACCGCGTGTGCGAAATACGGGATGTGGCAACAGAGACAAGCCAAACTGCGGTAGTACCGGCACCCGCAACGCACAAACATATGGGAAGTTACTATTTAAATGTTGGGTATTGTAGGTTTTATGGAGGGTAATTATCGATTTGGTATAACATAACATTGTCGTTATTTTTATCGATAATCGAATACGATGGAAATAATGGATAGTAAGCTTAGTGTTTGATGTAATCTCAAGATTTTTAGGAATGGTAAATGAAATATTCTTGTTTTCTTAGCAACTTAGTTCCTGCCTCATTCGATTTTTAGTCTCTATTCATTTGATAATATTGTTCTGAGGAATTGCCACTAATATATAAGAGTATTTTGGTTAAAAGCAGTCAGACGAGATGTTGTGTACGAGAAAGTAAAACGAGGTTTCTTACTTAAAGGCTTATGGCTAATGTTTTATCGATTATAAAAAGGTTTAATGAAGCGACATTATGCGTGAAAATATGTTCCAAAAAAAATTATGTAAAAAAAATGATTTATAATATTTATACATAATTTATAAAAAATATGATTTTATTAATCCATTTAATAATTTCTATATATAAAAAATATATTTAAAAAATACCCGAAATAAAATCCGTACAATTCCAACATAATTATATTGCAGTGTTCAAACCATTAAGACATCACTTCTTTGTCAACAAGTATCTCTTGACCTCAGCCGTTGAATTCTTGTTTATTATGTCGGCCATTTTGTTTCGAACGTACGTCAAGATGGCGTCCGTTTTTGATGTGACGGAATTTGTTCCAGCAATAAATTTGGATTGTAAACAACTTTTTGTATTCTTAATTGCAAGCCGCAAGGGCTATGCAATTGTTGTCAGTTTCATCACATACATAATATAGCGTATTCAAGAATAATTGGATTTTATTCTTCCAAGCTTATAACTGATTATGAAAATATCCTTGTCATTATGACATCTCATTCATCATTGTGGCTTCTGATCCGTTCTAATATTGTAATTGCTGTGTAATATAATCTTTTTAGCGTGATTTAAATACAAAAGAGTCACCTAATAATTTTTGTTATTATTATGTATTTTTGTACCTAATTTTGTCTTCCTTATGTTATTATTTCATCCGCTATTTATGTATGACAAAACGAATTAATACCGAATTAAAAATTACAATATAATCAAATTGTTTATCACGAGATACGTTTAACACCGCGAAAATATAATATTGAAATGTTGATTATTAATTACAGACGGAACGCTTTTATAGATTTACGGTCTTATTCATAGACAATTTATAAACCCATTATAGCTATCGAATGTTTTGTCTTCTTCGCTCAGACTGAATTCAAGATTGGTTTGAAAGGAACAGAACATTCGATAACTAAAATATGTTTTAAAACTGTCTATAAATAAAGCTGTTAGAAATTAACGTACAAATTATTTTCACTGAACAGCAATAAAATATTACAATACTGCCAAATATATGAGTATCGACAAAGTGCTCTTAGATAAGTTAGAGTAAGTGTTTAAACCATTAAACCTGACTTGTTGCTACATGAACATATAAATAACCATTTATATATTGCATATTTTTCAATAAATAGGGGTAATTCGGTCTATAATAAAGAATAAAAAAATAACCAGAGTGGGATTTAGATTCGCGAGCGGGGGAATAATGTTCAAAATTATATGGGAATTGTTTATTAGCTATCGATTTTTATGTTCAGTTGAGGAGAAATATGCATATCTATTGATACAAAAATCATTAGTTGATTGTAAAAAAATATATCAGCGTCACATCAAAATATCACGGTGGCCTCCTTATATTTCGTACTACAAAAGAGGTTTGGTTAATGTAATAATATGGCTTATGAAGGAGTTACATAAATATCAGAATGTTAAGGTTGATCAATTTCATATTAAATCAGAAATATTACAAACTACTTGTAATTGTAATAAAAACAGAATTTAGAAAGTATAATTAATTATTTGTGCTGTTGTACGGACTCAAATACCGGCATGTTCGTGAAATATTTTGAATCTTTTATTCATTTTACAGATGTTAAGATTGTATTAGTTTGGGGGATCTTAGACCCCACGACTCCCTTCTGAATCCGCTAGAATGAAATTGATCCACCGGTATAGATGTAAAATATATATAATACGTAAAATATAATTTATAATGAAAATAATGCATTTCGTTGAACCAAATCCTAACTCAATGATTTTATACAGTTCTTTTTCAAGTTTCAAATGCATATCAGTGCTCGCATGGAGTAATTGTAATATTTATGGCAATAAAACTGCATCAAAACTTGACTGTTTGGTTTTAATTCAATTTCCTTTATTTTTTTTATGTCCCTTATAATGTAGTTGATGAAAATATTAGTCAAATATATTGCTAGTAACTAAAAATATATTTTTGCAATTTCATATTTATAATGATGGCAAAATAAATCTCTTATTTGATGCAGTTTTACAAAATTCAAATGTTTTTGTATAAACTGATGATAAGACTTAAGGATGATTGTGATAATATTTATTACACTCGTACAATTCGCGCTATTTTCTTAGGCGTATCGAGAGACACAATACTTTTTGACTGTAAACTTCGACAAATTACGCATCCTCCGTCGAATAAATTGATCTCAGAATATTTTATTTTCCTATCAAAACCCACTTCCCTTAGAAACATGTCCACTATTGACCTAATATAATCTTTCTTACCTTTGAAAAGTTCTATGAGCTAGGAAAAATACATTTTCAATGGCCCAAGTTTAAGTTTACCTTTGTCTAAGGTTCACTTCTGAACTTCACCTTCATCTAAAGTTAACTTTTACCCAAAGTTCACTCCTGTCTATAGTTGGCCTTTACACGAGGTTCTCTTTAACTTAAGATTCAAATTGACTAATTAGTTAAGGTTTTATGTGTCGTTTGACGGAATAAATTGATTTTTGACTAGTGTTGGAGATAAAACGAGATATAATTTTTAAGGATAATTTGGAATAATTAATCGATGTCCAAAATTACTCATGTTACCACATTGGTTGATGTAGTTAAGTATTAGCGGTAAAATTGATTTCTATAAGTTAATGTCACTCAGTTAAGGCATAAATAAATAATTTAGATACGTTTTGTGTAAACCCACCAACTTGACAAAGTTGTAATGTTTAAGTGTGACAAGAATTAATACCTTATCTAGTTTAAGTACGTACTGTGTAAATATTAAAGTGTAATTTGTGTTATGAGTTAGAGGGCTAAGAGCTAGGTGTGTAATTCTCATTTCTGAAAACATATTTTAATAAACAAGTTGATTCTCATAATATATAAATTATCGATAAATGATTTTTAATTATTTTTCACAGCTCTTAGCCATAAACAAACGTCTTTAAAGCCTGTAAATCTATTTTGTGTTATTCCAAAGCGAGTAATATTTATTTTTATATTGCTTAAATTTTAATGTCTGATGTTCCTCAATAAGAAACGATAATTTTAAATTTTAATATCTCCATTATTTTTGTACTGTGTAACAAATGTAAGCAATATTAGATGTTATTAAAGTTCAATTATGTACTATTTTTGTTTGTAATTGTTTAAGTTGTTACACAAATGTAGTTAGATTGGTTTCATTTGATATATTATTTCAAATGTTGTACGTGTTCACGTGCCCAATAAATGTCTTTTTAAGGACAATATCGAGTTTAATTTTATTTAAACTTACAACACCCTAAAACCCTAAAACAGCTAGGGCAGACAAAATTACTACTATTTTCGTTTTAATAAGAATGACTGTCAAAAGACTAAAGTGAAGTACAAAACAGCTACATTGTATTAGTAAAACATTGACTAAATTATTCTATTAAAACACTATGGTTAGAAATAATACATTTCGACATTAATATGCCTAATTTGTTTTCGATTTAGTAATTAGTTAATCGTAGTAACGTTCGACTATTATGAATTGTACAATTAATGATCGATGTTTCACAACACCGTAATCCGAATAAAACAATATGCATATTTGAAAGTGATTTAATATAAATGTGTTTTACAAAATCAACAAAATATATCAAGATCATTTTAAGCGAATATCAGGAACGATGAAACTCATCAAAGTATCGATGAATATCAAAATAAAAGAATAGACATTAAAATTATTAGTTTTCCACTGGTGAATAGGATAGAAATTTAATAAATTAGATATAATAATAAATACATAATTATATGTTGATAAATAAACCGCCCCTGATATTACTTATAACATCGATAATGTACATGCATTAGTTTATCATAAATATGCTTTGACTCGATGATAGTAATTCGCACTATTCAATCTAGTCAATATATATTTCTTTTATTATTATAATTTCTCGACGCTTTAGTAATTTTTTTTTATCCAAACGGCCTAATATACGGATAAAAAAACATTAAATAATTAAAGTTAAACAATAATAAAACTCAATTTTGATTAGGCACACACACACAAACATTAGCGCAAACCATTTATTAAGGCAAGATTCAGTTATTATTCAAGAGTTATTTATTTTATCCTCTAACAATTCATTGTTTTCCTTCAAGACAATTTAATAATTCGATATTAATAATTATAAACGCAGCACCAATTAAAACTTGTCATACCGATGTAAAAAAAAGTCGATACTACAAATTAATTCCAATATCATCGTTTCCATACTATCATCGAGTCGATAATTACATCTCTAACAATAAGTGAATAATCGTGTCGTTGTCAATAGACACTTATCTACATACCTTTGGAATGTGTATGAGAATTTATAATAGGATAATTAGTTTCATATCTACTAAAGTATCTAACTACGTTAATATTATAAATAACATAATTATACTCTACATTAAGGCCTTACACACAGCATATACATATGAAAAACTTGCGTTCGACTTAATAACTTAATACGGTTTAAATAATTTGCGGGATTAAATATATATTACTATCGACATTTACATTATCGTGAAATAATTCATCGATATGAAATGTGAATGGTTTCAGCTCTACGAAACACTAGTAGTACGATTATTTCGTGTTTCCTATAAGTGTAAATAAATTGTATTTATTCTGCTATGATAACATAAGAAATATTCAATTTAAATCGAGAATGAAACTCGATTTAATAATTTTATCAACAGAAGAAATAATCGAACTTTTGTACGAATATAAGAGCTATAATAAATATACGTCCTGAAGATATATTCATAAATACTGCTTTGAATAGGAATTAAATAGTGATAAATTAGCAATATGAGAGTAGGAAAGGTATGATAGATTCAAGTCAAAATATTGCCAAATAGAAGTCATTTTCTTTCGCCCTGCATAAACGAATATTTTATCGACATGCAAAGATATAAAAAAACAAACAACACAACTAAAAATTCTAATATTCTTAGTCTAGTTTAGAAGTCGATAGTTTGGCAAATGAATTTCAAACACTAGATATCATTTTCTTAGATCCGAATTATTTATGTAGCAAAATTTATAAAAATAAAAAAATGTAGTAAAATAGCTTGCAACCGACTATATGCTCAGCTCAGTCTATTTTCATTAATTTAATGTCATTTTAAGCGACAGAAGGATGATCACTAAGATTCATATGGTCAAAGTTCAAGTTTTATGCGTGGTGGCCTGTTGGTAACGGACCAGACGCGGCTGCCTACATGTTCACGGTGGTCGCGGGTTCAAATCCCAGGGCACACCTCTGACTTTTCGGAGTTATGTGTGTATTGATAGTCAATCACCACGCACTTTAACGGTGAAGGAAAACATCGTGAGGAAACCTGCATACCGTAGCGATTTTAAAGAATTTCTACGGTATGTAAGTCCGCCAACCCGCACTAGGCTAGCGTGGTGGACTATATGGCCTAACCACTCTCAATCAATTCTCTCGATTGTAGAGTAGGCCCGTGCCCTGCAGTGGGACGTATATGGGCTGATATAGAAAGTTCAAGTTTGTAATTTCATAAAGCATAAAGAATTTTTGAAGATATTATAATACGACATAACGTTTCAATATCTGATACATTTTTCAATTTATTTGGAAGATTTCATTTCTTATTCTGTATCAGCCCATATATGACGCACTGCAGGGCACGGGCCTCCTCTACAATCGAGAATACGATGGAGAGGGGTTAGGATATATAGTCCACCACGCTGGCCTAGTGCGGGTTGGCAGACATTTCTTATTATGCGAATTAAAACTCACATTTTAATTTTTTACTCAGTTTCTCTTAGTACTCTCAAACCCCACATTTCCCATGCATTTTCTTTTTCAAAAAGACTACTATGACTTCTTATATAACGTGCATTCGTTCGTATGGGTTATCAACTGTTTAGATACGATTATAGTTTCTTGCCATTTATCATAATTATGCTAGTAACGACACATATATCTTCAAATTCATTCTAATTGTTGGCTAAGTTTCATAATTATTGGGCAAGTGATGAACTCATAGTCAATTTTATTGTGGCTCGGCAAAGTGAGGTCATTGCACCTGATGGTAAACGCAATGCCGCCCAAATAATATCGATTGGCAAGAGGCAATCGATATTGCCTACATATGCCAGCTTACACAATACATTTTAACATAAATATAAACTGTTAACTCTCATTAATTTTACAAATGTATCAATTCGAGGGTATTTCGACTTACATTTCAGTTCAGTCGTCGATGGTCGATGTTCGAAGAGCATATATTGTATCTAAGACCAGATCATGTGTAATTGCTAACCAATATAATATGTTTTTGAAATAATAAATAAATTAAACAATTATTGAGACATTATACGGGAGCATTTCACGTACAAAATCTATCCACATTGCATGTGTTTTAATCAGAACCACTAAGAACTGAGAAAACAAGAGGGAATATAGTGCGACTGCGTAGGAGTGAAAGAGACAGCAATAGCTGTATATATAATGCTCCGTTTGGTACACACATTTTGTCCACAGTCTGCGTAGGAGAGAAAGAGATGGCAATAGCGGTCCGTGTCCTACTCTTGGTTACACACATTTTGTTTACACTATACCCTCGATTATATAATGTGAAATGTCTTTTTAATATTAATTTGCATATTTTCATACATATATAAACATTATTCCTGCTCATTTCAATGATACAATCCGATGTCTTCTCAGTATAATGACGACCAATGTTGCCGTGGATCCAAGTCCTATTCTATATCTATCTGAAAGCTTTGACTACCCACACGATAAAGATTATGGCTAGTATGACTCCTATGAGGATGAGTATGAACATTTTCCTGCGGTATCGACGTTGGTGTTCCGCCGCTTTGGCTAATTCATCGACTCCGGCTTCAACGTTAGAGCTCGCTGCTTCGATGTGACTTTCTACTGTCTCTGTAAAAGGATAGATTTTATGAAAAATTACCCCTTTTTTATTTGTCTTGTACTACGATTGAAGGATTCATGTTTGAGTAAATTGTAAGATTGAGCAGGTACATTAGTTTACTAGTTTGGAAAAGTGAGTGTTATTACATAAGGTTTGTTTAAAAATGTGGTCAATAAATAATTTATTACTATACTTAATTCTGATAATTTAAAATACTTTTGCCCTTTATAATTATCAAACAATAGCTTTACGTAACATGGTCCAATGTTGGCCTACTTTACTGAAAAATACCTTCAAATAACCATTAAACATTGTGCCACATTGATTACCAAATCCATTACAATCCAACTCTATTATAATTCAATAAAAAACTATCATCAATACGTACCAACGTTGTGTGCCTGTTGATTGACCATTTCCGCTAGCTCCTGTATGATCTGGTTTACATCCAACACATCCGCTTCTATCTTGTTGATGTATGCCTCTTTCTCAAGCAGCATGCTCGTCTCGAACTCGACTAGACGAGCCTGGGGGAAATTATCGATGTTGTAGAAATAGGGATTTCAATTCTAGTGAGTATTCTAAATCAATGAGTAAAAAATGCAAACTATTGTTGCATGGCAAAAAGTTGAAGGTTGATTTTATGTTTGAATATACAGTGAAAAATAAATAATTTCATGAAACGAAAATAAGTAATAATTATTTTCTTACTTACATGAAGTCGGTAAAAATATGCACCAAGTATGCACCATTGGTAATCCTAGCAGTACCATTTTAATTTATCGATGATTTAAGTTATCGATAAATCTAGAGTCATTCTCTAGGTTATCCCGCTTGCAATAAAATTAAGGAGTATGTATACCTGCGCCTGTTGCTGAGCCAAGAGTGATGATTCCTCGTCATCTGCGATGGCTTGTTGTTCTAACAGCTGCGGGTCGTGACGCACGCGCGCCGCTCGTGGCATATGTGCTGCCATCTTTTCCGATACTTGCTATAAAATTCATATATGTTACTGTAAAAGCCCGGACGGTGATAAATATTGGATTAACGAATGAGGTTACCCAAGAGCCAACCCATCGGCACTATAAGCAATTGTGTACAGTGCACATAATATGAATTATAAACGCAGGCAAATCATAAATCATTTATTTCACTTGTGATGCATAGGTTACAAGGTTGTTATAGGTGGGTGCTCTATGATCTGCCTACATTTCGGCACACAAGTGTGAAAAAAAACAAAATTTACAATGAATGATAATTACAGAACCTATTGGACTTTTACTACTGAACTGAACTGAAATCTTAGGAATTACTGATAAATCCTACGAATCATTATTTCTTTCGTATTGTATTTGTCACTGAACTCCTCCTAAAAGGTTGGACCGATTTTGATGCAATTTATGCGATTATTTTTTAAAATTTTCATATTAGGATAACATCACTACTAACAATAGTATATTATAAATTACCTTCTGCACCGAAGAGTATTTAGCCAGCGCATCTCTAAAGGCTTGAGTAAGACGCTCAACTTGCAGTTTCTGCGGTTTGTCCCCGCGCCTCACCACCACACCAAGTCTTTGTATATCACGGGCGGTAGCTGATACCGACCCATTCACTGTCTGCTGTGTGTCATGACTGCGAACAATATTAGGTTTTTTGTTCAATAAGTTCGGGAAACGAGCTTATTTGGTCGAACGAGGGGTACAAGAAAGCGCTGGCTAATGTCGTTAAGGAAGATATGAGAGTCAAAGGCCTTAATATCGAGGATGCCGAAGACAGGGCGAAATGAAGGACACTCAGCCGGAAGACAGACCCTGCCACCGACCGGGATAACGCCAAGTAGAAGGAAGGTCGAGTAAACAGGTCCTGATGGCAAGTGATCACTGCCGCATGAACAACCACAATACATTGGTTATAGATGTGTTGCCATCAGATCGAGAGGGGAGCAGGAAGGTAAAAGGATGGTAATAAGAAAGGGGGAATTGGGCATCCCGCAATCCGGCAAGGTTATAAATAAATACATCCAACCGTCACATATGTACATGCATGCTCATAGTCAGGATCTAGTCTTGTGTTGTGGGTCAATATTAAATAGCATTCATATTTGTCATTAAAATAACACTCTTTACCACATAAATTGGTATGAGAATTATAATTTATGTATTTGTGTAAGGGATGACAATGTATTAACATTATATCTGTTCAATTTTAATGAAAAATACAAGTTTATACAATACAATTACAAGCAAAAATTTTTTTTTTCTTAACTAGTATAATTTCTCAGGCAGTGGTAGCGTAATGGTTTCTTAGATTTACGCGAATGTTACACATTGAAATAAAACTATTTTATTACGGATTTTATCGGATGGTATATAAAATAGATTGTGACTGTGGCCTCTCTTATATCGGCCAAACCAAGAGAAGCATAGGGACCCGCGTAAAAGAACACATAGCTGACGTCAAACACCGACGCTCAACGAAGTCTGCAGTTGCTGAACACATCGAAGAAGGCTCCAAGCATTACCTTCGTTTTGATAAGCCCCTAATCCTCGCTAAAGAACACCGCTTCCTACCCAGGATGTTTCGCGAGGCTATTGAAATTAAAAAACATCCAAATTTCAATAGAGAAGATGGCTTGAAGCTTGCACCATCATGGGATCCAGTTCTACATTTGATTAAATCGGAACCCAAAAGACCAGCTGCCAGACCTCAAGACACTGTGAGCTCCTACTGCGTAGATCGGATCGCAACAACTAGTTAACTTTTTAATTTAATAATTGAAAATTAAGGGTAGTTTAATTGTGACAGTCACAGAGCGGATGACTAATACCTCAGTCCGCCCCGTGACCACGAAAGCTGTAAAGTAATCGAAACGTCGGGAAGTTAAAAAATGTAAAAATTAAACCAAATCGCGATAAAATCCGTAATAAAATAGTTTTATTTCAGTGGTAGCGTGTATAGATTATGAACGGTGCGGTTTCCGGTTTCGTTTCTCAAGTCAGGCATAACAGCTTGTGTCAGTTTACCAGTCTAAGAATTGTCTGATGTATTGCCTGATATTACAATTTATAGTAGAAATGATTTAAAGAAGTGTGTGTTGGCCTATTGGTAATAGACCAGATGTGGCTGCCAACATGTAGCCTCTGATTTATCATAGTCATGTGTGTATGGATAGTCAATCACCACACACTATAAAGGTGAAGGAAAACATCGTGTAAAGTCTACCAATTGCCAAACCGCTCAAGACCAGCATGGTGGACTATATGGCCTCACCCCTCTCAATCGTAATCTCAATTATAGAGGAGGCTCGTGCTCTACAGTAGAATATATATGGGCTGATACAGCACACTATAGTACTTATACACACTTACATTTTATCCCTAAGCTGGACACTGTCATTAGGTCCTCCAATCTGTTTCATCATCTTCTCCAAGGACCTCAGTCCGCTGTTTATTGTGTTAACGTTGTCAGCGATCCCCTCACTCAAGTTGTACAGCTCTGTGGGACTGAAGTCCGCGAAGCCCACTGCTGGGACCGCAGCCGTCGCCCCATAGTCTCTGCTGGAACCGCTGATTGGCTCGCGTTCTGACATGTTGCTGTAACAAGGTTTGTTTGACAGGAAACTTTATAGTTGAGACACTGAAAAAAAAAATCACTGCATTTATAAAAAAGTTGTGAAATACATATACTAAATAATACATAATAATAAATAAATATATAATAATGTTGCAAATAAACGTCTTCTTTTAATTTAAAATAATCAGGTTTTTTAACTTCTTTCGTTGTATGGAGGCTAATTAGAGCCAGTTTTGGAACTTGGTAATCGTTATTTCGAGTGCTATCTTCGTCTAAGCTCATAATAACAAAAACGCTAAGCCTGAAGTGTCTTATAAATGTGTCAAATGATTTAACAGTTTCCATGTAATGTCATAGTAGTAAAAAATATACTGATGTTTATTACTTTGAATTTGTGACTTTAATGTAATATTTTTTTTCATTAATATTACCTCGTAATAACACAAACTGGAGATTTGTAACTGAATTGTAAATTACTGAACCTTAAATATATTTTTTGGTAAACATCCTAAAAATTGTCACAGTCACTTAAATACATGACCGGATATAGGTAATCAGAAAATAATAGTTATGTGTTGTTTGATTGTGTGAAATACAGTTTGATTAGTCATTTCATCATTATCTTGTAGAAAAATAATGCATGAGAGGTGTTTGTGGATAATCTTATCTACAATAAACTCATACACTGCAATATCAGATGCTTGACTATATTCTCCAAGTAATCTTTCAAATTATAACTTTTCTTTTATTGCAATGAATGGCCAGACAAGCATGCCATATGACAACACTATCAATTACAAAGCAATGCTTGGCATTCCACTGTGCTCGCCTTCCTGTGACACAAGATGTGAAGTCTCATTATACCCAGTTACTCTGACTACAATGTCCTTCAAACCAACTTTAGTATCTTTTACTGATATATCTTTATGTAAAGTAATTAATTTAGGTGAAACAATACACCAGGCATGAGAATGCTACCATAATTAATATTTTATTACTATCATGCAAATTAGACATAGTTATTTTATGACAGTATTTCTCTCAAAATGTAGAGTATTTATAATATAGAGGATTTTCTTTCATACATTTGCTTCTTCAAAAATGTACTTAGATATTTTTTGTTTGTAATTTTGGTAGCACTGCTATAGTAGTGAAAATTGAACTAATTATTTAACAACAAATTTCTATCAATGCTGATGGTAATCAAAAGTATATTTAGTTATTATCCATCTAAAATGAGTGGAATTAAATAGTCCTTAACTGATTCTTATTTTTTTCAAATAATTCCCGCATGTTGGACAACCTGTCAAATGTCAGCCAGGGCAGAAAAAGGTGGGCCAGCACCACCATTTTTATCTATATTTTTGAAGTACCAGCACTCCCTCTACATTATGAATACATTCTCTCTCAAAATAAAAAAAATATGTTCTAAAGTATGTATATGTTATTATATATTTTTAAGCTTGTTATCAAAGAAAGATGTGAACTGTGAAGTATGTATTTTCAGTTAGATTTCTGTATGTATTTTATGTAGAGATTGACAAGTGTTACACCATATATTTATGTACAATACATTTTAAATATTTTTGGTCACAAAGAATTTTGATTCAATATTGATGAATAAAATGGAAGACATTTATTTTACTTTAACAAGTTTTTATTCCATTAACTACTATTTTCGTATTTTTAAAATTTATAATGCGCAGTAGATGTATAACAAGTTTTTTATTGATATTTTTGTAAATACTAAGAGAATGTCAAGGCGTGAAGATTTTTATCAGTATTTTGGCTAGCAAATAGAATTATTTCATGTACATGTAACTAGTTATGCAAAATTATTTTTAAACCATATCCTTATTTTTTGTGGAATAAGTTTTCATAATTCGTTAAGCCAGCTTTCAAATAGTGGTATTATTTTTCATTATAACAAAATTTAAAAGAAATGCATTACGACTAGCAAGGCTCTACATTATATGTTCTTTGGCGAAAAGAAATATCGATAAAAATACTTACAAATTTCACTGCTGCTCAGCACACAAAGTAACAAATAAATATTTGGATGATTCACAAATTAAAACGTATTAGCTACGAAAGGTGAAAAAATGTACTGCGTGCTCGCAACACCCAGAATAACTACTTCACTGTTACGCAAGGCAAATCGTAAGTCGTAACCGGTTTTCCAAATGTGTTTAGCTTTAAAATGTAAATCAAAGCTATTTATTTCTAGTTCTTTTTAATAACTAGGAAATTCTTTTGTTCAATTGCCGACGGTCGATGAACTGTCACTGTCATTTATTATTGTCATTAATAAAAGTTAGGTGCTGCAAAATGGAAGTTGCAGGTTGCAGTTAAAATATAAGTTTGGGATTTCGTAAAGTTAAAACAAAAGAGTGAGTACGTACATCAATGCAAATATTTCTCAGAAATTTTAAAACTAGATATTTTTTATCAGCATAATAATTTTAAGTTGCAAACGACAATGTCTAACCTTGTTCTAATTTTCGTTAAAGTGCCTAGATGGCGGTATTATCAATTTGAATTATGAGGTCTCTATTGTTCCAACTTCCAAGAAGGTACTTAAAACATTTCTGTATCGTGATATATGTTTTACATGCTATTTATTTCATTTAAAAGTAATAAATAATATAGATTATTTGCTTGTACGGAACAATTTGAGTCCTAACTATACAACTGCATCTATTTTCGTATAGGTGTTTATTGGAGCAGTGCATTATCATTGCGCTCACGTTCGTTATGAAAGAATTTTCTCACAAGCTTTGCATACGGACGCATAAAGCACTCAACCACCTGTTTTTTCAATGTGATTAAAAAACACATCTACTTGGAAATTTAGAATAATGGACGGGAACTGTGGGGTGGCGACGGGAATATTAAATGTTTTCTATGATAAATGTAACATGTTGCTGGTAAGATCGATGTTGCATTAAAAAATATTTCTTGTATTTCAAAATAATAATTCAGATGATGAATGGACAATTTAGCTTTAATATTATCCTGGTTCATAGAAAACCGTCGGAGAATTTGTAGTATATTATAAGGAAATATTAATATTATTAAAATATTTAAATATGACTGGCGAGGGTACACAATTACAGACATTCACATTCTATATAATACTCAACTGACAGATTTATTTGCAGAGAAAATTGTCAGTTTTAGTGATTTCTACATTGCATAAATTACCTGCCCTGACACCGCATTGTTCAAAACCATGTCTTATGTCGTAGAAATCAGAAAATACGAGAGATTTGTCGGCCTCATAAACACCTAGACCTGAAACAGATACCTCGGGATCACAAATATATTTGTGTCGGTGCGGGTCGAACGCGTGGTCTCTTCGCTGCCGGCGTCGTACTGACAACGCCTAGGAGGCTTTTAATTATGTCGTTTTAGCTTTATTTACATCTCTAGAGATTTTATTGAGTTCTAGAAGGTAGTTCATACTTATAGCACAATGTGTTTCTATTTAAGTACCTCAACCCTCCATATATTGTAGGTAAGTATCTATTGCCTTACCTAGTAACTAACTACCAGCCATATCTCTAAAGCCCCATTTACTCGGGGACAGTTTCTCGCCAAGAAGATACGATTATCCTAATGATATAAAAAAGATGACTGCCTCGGTGGCGTAGTTGTATTACGGTAGGGTTACAAAGCTAAGGTCTCGGGTTCGAGTCCCGGGTCGGGCAAAGTGATATTGGATTTTTCTATTAATTATCAGCCCGGAGTCAGGAATTTGTGCCCGATATGGCGATAGGCTCGCCCCCTATTACATCGTGGGACGGAACATACAAGGCGAAATGTGTCCCCTCTATCCCTTCGGGTATAAAGGCGTGAGTTTATGTATGTATGTATGTAAAAAAGATGCATCGTTTAAAAAATTGTCAGAACACAATATTTTATGGCGGTTATGTCGTGCGACAATCGCATACGATTCTCGCCGCGAGAAACTCTCCCCGTGTAAATGGAGCTTATGATATTATGACGAAGTTTTCTAAGTTAGAAAAAATAATATACCTAATAAAGACATGATGATTGATGGACGGTGTAAAAAAATAAACACAATTAAAATGTTTTTTTTTTTAATATTTATAGATTAGTTGATCGTTAAATGTCTTGGCTCGGCGGGAGTAAGAAACGAGACTGTATGGAAGATGCCAATTGGAAATTGTAAGGAAATAAATTATGACACTTAATTTTATTTTAATTATGCTAAAATCTGTTTATGAGCAAGACATTTGACTGAGACCTGCATGTCCGCCAACCCGCACTAGGCCAGCGTGGTGGACTATATGGCCTAACCCCTCGCAATCATACTCTCGATTGTGGAGGAGGCTCGTGCCCTGCAGTGGGACGTATATGGGCTGATACAGATATGACTAAGAAATTGGACGTCTTGTTCAGAGCAGGAAAACCAAATGTCTAATAATAACGTTATGAAATCAGAAAAATATGTTCTTGGTAAGGAATATATTGTCTTTTAGTACCTAGTCATCATTAAAATAAGGACATGTAAATTGTGAACACAAAACAAGGGTTTTGAACTTTCGCCACACTGAACCCATTTCGTGACTAACGTCCAATTATATCCACAATACGCAAGACTACATTTTGCTGAGTTGTAACATATTAATGCGATGACGTTGGTAAAATATTACACTTATTAACGACTATTTACGTGAGAATAATGAGACTCGACTCGTAATGTCTCTGCGTGCATCGGAACGTACATCAAAAAATTGATTTTTATTTTTGGAGCGTTGGCGCCACTGCGTCACTTAACGATCCGTGTAAATAGGCGTAATAAAACGTTTAAAATGTAATCAGAATTCGTAAATGAGATTTACAAAAGATAACAATGCTTAAGGAAGATTTATGTGTGTCGCCGGGAGAATGATTTATATTACACGGGTAATCTTTGAACAACTTAGTTGAGATGAAAAACAAAATGGCGATCGTTTTAACAGTCATAACATTTATGAAAAAACACAGGCTCATAAATTGGCTCAGTGTTATTTATTTAGAAGTATTTTATTATAATTTTCATAATTATAATTTTACTAAGAAAACAACTTTCGGTGTCACTAGATGGCGAGGAAAGATAACGAATATGTCTTTCCAATCGGCACAATTACGCCGGAAATTTGATATGGACAAGTTGAAGCCGGAACGAGACAAACTAGCATGCTATGACGGTCTTTCTATCATCATAATATAGGTAGGTGCCCACAGTGTTCGCTATTCGGCCGGATACGAATATTCTGACACCAACAATAAGGTATACGGCAACTTCACAGTTCACCTACCAATAAAAACCCAAAAGAAAAGTTCTGTTACATTGTAGCAGTTTCTATAAAAAATGGAATAAGTTTTCAGAAAAACCAAAAGGTAAACGTCTGCGTTCTATAAAGGTTTGTTACAACTTACAAGAGTTTGTATTGGTCATGTCCGCTAACCCGCGAAAGGCCTCAGTGGTGGATAATGGCTTGAGCACTCTCAATATACTCGAGTGTAGAGGAGCTTCGTGCTTGGCTTATATGACTTGATAATTAATATATTTTTGATTAGTAGAGCCACGCTGTAGTTGTCTTGGACTATATTGGAATAGATCGTCTATTTTGTGTTTGTGGTGGTACCACTGTCTAACAGAAAATCAAAATAAAGTAACAGCTTTGCTGTCGTGTTTCGTTCAGCGAGTGAGTATTTCGGAGGCCCAACAATGTTATTCTCCTCCTGAGCTTGTTCCTCCCTTTCTCTTCTATGTATATAGGCCGGTATCGGATCTGTGATCCAAGTATTGTAGATGTTCATGGGCGGAAGTCACATACCATCAGATGAGCATTTTGCTCGTCGAACCTATACATTAAAAGATTATGGAAGAAACCAAATAGGTTCTTTTAAAGTAGATCTCGCTTCTCCAATAGCTCATTTGGTGTATGATGTAATGTGTTAAATCGTCGGTGTTTTGTTTTATGGCGGACATAACGAAACCACTTAAAGCGTGGCTGTTTGTGTAGCGCATCGCCAACAACAGACTATGGTGGACGTATTCAGGGCTATTAGAAGGGGCATAGATCAGACAGGGCTGGATGGAGATAATGTAATTTAGCTGAAGGCACAATTTATTGAAGTTAAAAGTATGCCTCACAGACTGAAACGGTTAAATGAGCCCTATGTTGCAGGTATCAGACACTACGAGGTAATTTTTGTTGTAGGTACAAAGCCAAGACCAGAAACAAAATTTTCCCAACATCGTGTGATCATCTTCCAACATCCAGACGGTTGCTTTAATTTCAATTTAGAGCTTTATATATAAAATAAAAATGGACGTTCATAGCAGAACGTTTATACAGAAGATCCAAAAGTCCGGTTAAGATTAATGTTAATGTATTATTAGATATCTATAATCTAGGTTTAGAGGTGTGACGTCACACACTTGAAGGGCAACAGCACCTTCCCCTAAATCCGTTCCCACCGCATAAGAATGATGTTTGTTTACACCGAGAGTCGAATCTACTGCCCGCCACTGAGTTACGAGTGAGTTTAATGGTGTATATATTGAAAAAATATACACAAAGCACTAGCTATTACGTACGTACGGATCACGATTATTTTTAACTATCCACTTTTAGTTGAGGAGTTAAGTGATAGCTATAGAGAGTTATTGAGTAGGAATAATAAACATTGTGTTGTGTGATGACGCCGCGGCGGTTGTCATGGCAACCGCGTGCAGCCGACTTATATTTTAGTGGGAAACGTTACTGGATTTTAAAGGTGAAAAAATTATGTGCATTGCTGGCGTTGGTGCGATTGTCTCACTGAAATCGCAATAGACTGTAGTAACAGCTTTATTGTTGCGTTTCGTTTGGTGGGTGAGATTGGAGCTACAAAAGCTGGCGGTAGGATATTAGTATTCTTCCGAATTGTGGTTACGACGGTGGATGACAATCCGTCTCAGTGATCTAAGATAGTGTGTGGCGTTTCGTGTTCAGCCTGTGTAAATAGAATTAACACATACAGTCTCGTAACGCACACTGCACGCAGAGATGCGCAAATCGTGGGCGATTGTTTTCAGTCTTGTAGACCAAGAGGCGTCCCGTCTCAAATATTCATACACATTGCGATATTATTTATGAGGGGATACCGCAAATATGGATAACTGGATTAAATAATAATAAATAATAAATACACCCAACAGTCACATACATAGTCCTGACCCCACACTAAGATCGAGTCTTGTGTCGTGGGTATCAGAAGCTACGAGAGACTTTTCGGTCTCACAAACTCCCTGTTCTTTTCCTTGCCCCCCCCCCCCCCCTCCCCACCCCAATTTGATGGGCCGGCAACACATCTATGATCCAAGCGTTGTGGATGTTCATGGGTGGCAGTGATTAGTTACCATGATGTGATCTGTTTGCTCGTTTGGCGAAACCTATGAAATAAAAAGAATATGTTGAAATAAAACGGGGCGGACTACCCCGTGACCACGAAAGCTGTAAAGTAATCGAAACGTCGGGAAGTTAAAAAATGTAAAAATTATACCAAATCTCAATAAAATCGGTAAAAAAATAGTTTTATTTCAATGTGTAAAATTCGCGTAAATCTAAGAAACCATTACCTATAAAAAAAATAGGTGTGAAACGAAACGACTCTGAAGCAACTTCACATTATTTTGTTTCTTATCCCATCAGATATCGGTGCTCCTAGTTGGTTAATGCGTAGTCACCATTGGGTCGAATCCCCATAGAGGTACTTCATAATACACTGTACCAACTAAAAGCTTTTGGCTAAATTAATTTGCTAACATTTTGGATTAGCGTCGCCACTAACCGTCTAGTCGTTTCGGAAACAGGTCGTAAAATTTACTATAAGATTATTTAAAATTCTGAACATTATTTCCTGAGTTTCATCCTCTCCGTCAAATAAATCAAGACACAATGACACGGCCTTCGCATTGTTACTTCCTATTATCTACGAGATATATTAAAAAATAGCCGGATACAGTGCGTAGTCCAGTCGTAGTGAAAATAATTATTTCGCGCGTACTGTTGCAGTTAATTTAACAATCGCCTGGAAACTTTAACGTACGTGACTTGGTATTAGATGGGAATGGATGCGGTATTTTGTTATTATGACTTAGATTAAGGTAAATAGTTTTGGTATAAAAATGTTTGTGGTATAGTGTAGGGATCTATTTTTAAAATATTTATTAATGGTACCATGGCAGTTGCATTTCTTATAGTGGTGGTGGGGGTGAAAAAGTAAAGTTGAAATAAAGCATTCGTTATTAAGAACTAAAATTCATTGATTCAACAACCTTTATCACCTTTCTATTTTACAAAATCCTTTAACAACATCTATAATTCACTCAAACCCTAGCACTGATTATTAAGTTGTTTTTATTTCCATCTTGATGTGCACGGACAAATCGCTCCTCATCTCACCGTCCAATAATACCCACTGACTTATCATAACAAATGGCTTTACACAATTTGCCTTCTCCAAAAGCGCAGTAATAAAACACAGAGTTTCCATCCCGCAGGCGCTTACGACGGGAAGTTTACCCGGCACGCGCGCTCAGTTTCCTTGTGGACAGGATGTTTTGTTCGCAGTCCGCGCAGCGCCCCGTGAGTTAGAAGCGTTTGAATATATTAGTCGTGGATACGCTGGACTTTGTACCCGTAGAAAGCGCGGGAATAGCTGTCAGATTGCATGGCCGCCATGTCTTATAATTTGAATTTGGAAAATGAAACTGATGATTTTGAAATTGTTACGAATACGAATAGAAAGTTGTTGTTTTGTAATTTAAAGTTAATTATGAAACAAAATGATAAAACAAATAAAAATCTATTTCATTAAGTGATGAAGAAAATACAAGTATTAAATAAAATATATTTATTTAATAACAATTATTTACAAGGTACCTAATTTCTAATGGTCATATGCCAGTTTGGTGTTTGTATTGTAAAACTATTTGGAATCTAATTTGCTTATCGCAACAACTGCTATCTTTGTTAAAAGGTATTGACTATGAATTAATATCGATGATTTAGTCTTTAGTACTACGGATGGTCAAAGAAAATAGCCCTAAAACGTAAAAAATATTATCTAATTCACATTCGCAGTATCTAAAGACACGTCTCGTAATTTTAGTCACGTGCGAAGCCCCCGGCATCCCTACAGGATCGCAAATATCAATATTTGTCTTTGATGAGGTACAAATTTTAAGTTACATCCTGTCACGCAATCAGGATGCGTGGCGTGTAAAGAATATCCGCTTGTATATTCTCGGAAATATAAAAAAGATTGCGTATATTTGGAAAGTGGCAAAAATTCCGCGATAAAATATTGTTTGAATGAAGTTTGGAAAGGTGCAGGGATGTAGTATTACTAAGTAAGTAGGAATTAAAAGCACAAACCCTTTGATCAATATATTTAATCCAAGCATAACGCATTAGTTTTGCATTTTGTCGTCGATTGTTATTTATATCAGACTACAAAACAAAAAAAAAATATTTTTACTATTACCATACTTCCCTTAACTCAGTTGATAAAAATCTGGCGACTGATTGCAAATCAAATAGCAAACCGGAAAAAATTAAAATTGACTATAAAGCGTTAACATTAGATTCCTTTGCGTTGTGTTCACTACATATTATAATCAAATATGATGTATCCGTTTTTGAAAATCCAACGCAAATTGCTGCTTGAGACTTGAATATAGGTAATTTCAACACTTACACATTTCACGTGGGCCCCGCTGAAATCTCCTAAGTCCCTCCCTGCAGCCAGGTGTTCAGTATAAATGTCAGAATAGTGTTACTGTAGGAATGTGAGGGCCGAATTTGCATCTCTATCTGTTTAGATAAGAGCTTTTGGAATTATACATTTTGAACAATCGCTTTTATTTACGTCCAGCCAGCCAGCCCATATACGTCCCACTGCAGGGCACGGGCCTACTCTACAATCGAGAGAATCGATTGAGAGTGGTTAGGCCATATAGTCCACCACGCTGGCCTAGTGCGGGTTGGCGGACTTACATACCGTAGAAATTCTTTAAAATCGCTACGGTATGCAGGTTTCCTCACGATGTTTTCCTTCACCGTTAAAGTGCGTGGTGATTGACTATCAATGCACACATAACTCCGAAAAGTCAGAGGTGTGCCCTGGGATTTGAACCCGCGACCACCGTGAACATGTAGGCGGCCGCGTCTGGTCCGTTACCAACAGGCCACCACGCACTACACGCTTTTATTGTATTGTACAAATTATTAATACATCTCTCTTAATCGTAATGAAGGTCTGTGCCCAACAGTGGGATGTATATGGGCTGATATAAGTCCGGGCACACGCATAAATTCCATATAACGAAAAGAGACGTATGTGTCTTTGTTAAGGGACTATGAAGTAATCCAAATATAATTTTACTAAAATCGTTTCGTACATACATACATACATAAACTCACGCCTTTATCCCCGAAGGGGTAGGCAGAGGCGCCACCAGGACGCCCACCTTTCGCCTTGTATGTTCCGTCCCACGATGTGATAGGGGGCGAGCCTATCGCCATATCGGGCACAAATTTCTGACTCCGGGCTGATAATGAATAGAAAAATCCAATATCACTTTGCCAGACCTGGGACTCGAACCCGAGACCTCAGCTTTGTAACCGTACCGTAATACAACTACGCCACCGAGGCAGTTTTCGTAACATAAAATATAATGTCTTTCCGTTTCGTACCATACGCTGCACTGTATTGAGAATAGGATTTGTATCGGCCCAAATACGTCCCACTGCAGGGCACAGGACTCCACCGAGAGTTCGATTGAGAAGGCTTAGGCAATAATCTATAACGCTACCTTGCGGGTTGGTGGACTTTAAATACCATAGAAATTTCGGTTAAGATTTCCGGTGGTAGGAATGTAGGTTTCCTCTCGATGTTTTCCTTCATTTTTAAAGTACTTGGCAGTTGATAATGCAAATCGAACTTGAATAAAGCCATAGGAATGCTATAAGTGAAATATAATAATTACATAACCATGACGTGGAACTAGGAGCGCTCGTTTCGAGACCAATACACGGACAGGTTATAAAATTATTATGCCGAATGTACATGGTGACCCATATTTTTTTATTTATTTATATATATATATATATATTTATTTATATATATTTATATATTTATTTATTTATCCAAAAATGGGACACGTTACAAAATTAAATAACATTACAACATTACAAAAATACCAAAATTAAAATATTTTCTCGGTGATCTCCACACTAGGTACGGGACCTGTTTTGTGAAGATCTAGTTCAAGAGTGGTTGTTATTTTTCAGTGATGTGATGTGATTTAATGTGGAATAATGTGGAAAGAGTGAATACACGTAATACACAATTACTTGTTACCTTTATTTATTTGATGTGGTTTGATTCTTATTTATATTTTACTAGCCTGTATTATCGTGCTACAAGGCATTCGCCTATGTTCAAAACTAGTGTGAACTTCCTGAGGCTAAAAAAAAGTAGAAAGAGAGAAGGGAAGTATTACCTCTTGTATCTATACTTTAACTAAAATAAATATTTGTTTATATTATTTTGAGAATCTTAAAGTAGTTTTTTTAAATTTGTACGAGACTAAACATTTAGATTTCTGGTTATTTAAAGACTGCACCATCACTTATAATCATACAAACCGATTGCTCCTACTCTCGCTTGCCTTGCAAAAGATACTTACGAATCAATATAGTTATCTAATCTTCATAAACAAACAGTTTCTTGGGAGCATCTTGTACAAATATTTGTCCCGTTGCGAATGCCCCGTGGCCGTCACGGCGCGAAGGTCCTCCGCGCTGTTTGCATGCAGTTTGTATAACCGCTTTTACGGAACAACACTCTTCGACGTTGAGCATTCTTGCAGATAAAAGCTTAATGTAATATTGTGGAGTCTGCACAAACCTTTCATTTGAAATATTAGAAATTATAGGGTACTGACCCTATAATTTATCCTGTATTTGTGTTAATTTGCTTGTTTCATTTTTTTTGGGCTGTGACTGGTATCGCCTGGGTAACAAGCATTTAGTGGCAACTAAGTTCTTCGAATCGTATTTTATTAATAAACTATTCTTGAAACTCGATTCAGTTTTATTTTACAATATTTCATCGCTACTATGTACAATAGAGTGAATTCGTGTCCCATAGTAGCGTTTCGAAGTACTAATATAGTGATAAGTTTTCGATCCTAATTCGAAATTACATATGAAATCAAGAGTCAAGAATACATTACACGAACTTCTCAATCCAATTTAATCTACTTTATAGTCTTCAAATTATAAATTGATGTCAAACAATACTCCGTAATGAGCGTTTGATTTTTACTTATTGGTATTTATTGGTCAAATGGCCATCCCCATAACAGGCCAATTGCGAGCGCATCCGCCCGCTAATCGTCGACTAATGAGAGACGCATCGTCTGCTTTGTGTTCATAAACAATGTATGGAGATTTCATTGTTTTGTTTTATAACTTTGTCGTGAACAGCCTCCATGGTGCAGTTGGTTACACGCTGGCTGTGTGTTCGATTCGCGCTCCGAATCAAATGTTTGTGTGATCCACAGGTATTTATTTATAGTCTGGGTGTTTGTGAGACCGAAAAGTCTCTTGTAGTTTCTGATACAAACGACACAAGACTTAATTGCACCTAATGTGGGGTCATGTGTGTGACTGTTGGGTATATTTATTTATACGTGTAAGCTAGCCTAAAGCTACTTATAGAAGGTATGTCTCTATCTTTATTATAATAGTATATAGGCTACAAACAATTGAGGTCATAAGTCAGTAAAAATTCATATTCATACTGCGTTTATTGTTTTCAAATTTCGACCATGTTCGAAATTATGAGCGGAAATTGTATTTAACGGTGTATGTGACGTCATGCGATTGTTCCGTAGTTTCTCTATATTGGGTGGGCAGTATGTAAATTTTAGTAGTACTGTGAGTACAAGCGTAGTTATGATATGAATATGTCATACGCTTCCGCAGACTGCTTGTATGGTAAATACACTCAACGGTTACACACATACGGCCTTATTCATACAGTTTTATAACCCATTTTAGTCATCACATGTTTGTCCCTTTCGAACGACTTTTGAATTCAGTTTGAAGAAGTAAAAAAATTCGTTAGCTAAAATATATTGTAAAACTGTTTTATAAATAACGCTGATATTTCTTACCACACTAATACAAGTCTTGTGTCGTGGGTATCAGAAAGTACGTAAGTTATAGGGTTATATAGGCTAGGATAAAGGATAAGGGCGACATAATAAAAGATCCTGAACACAACGCTTTCAACAGGTTTTATAAGTTATCTGATGATAATAACCATTCTATATTTGATATCTAATGTTAAAGCCGAGGTCACAATTTCGCGGAAATTATGTTTTTGAGTAGCAAAAGCTTTCAATATCTATTCAGACAGGAAACCGTATATAGAACCACGATTAGCAGTTGATGTACATCTACTACTTATAAGTAATTTCTGTTTACTCTCTATAAATAGTTACTTTATTAGGTTGCAAAAACAGTCCAGTAATTTGCATCAAAGACTCGTCTTCACTCTTAATCCACATAACCTCAATAGTTAAAAGGACGTAAACGACAAAGATAAAGTTGTAAATACGCCCTTTCATCTTATAACATCGGCGCCATATTAAAATGATTACTATACGCAATTAGAATACGCAATCAGACTTTGTTCAGTACAAAATGAACTTATGCAAAGTTAATTGAAATAGCGTATGTAACATTGGCATTAGCATAATTTATTCACAATAAATCTTCGCTTTACACTCTTGTATTGCAATTAAGAGGATCCTTTTATCAGAGCCATTGTTTATTCCACTTGGGTCCTGTACGTTCGAGCCGAGAATTCCCGCGATAAAATCGCTTTGGCGCCTTTTTCAGTGTTGACATTCTAGTGGACGTTCGGGTGTGGTTAAACTGTAAACGATGTTTAATAATTTCATAAATCTAGTATAAAACCAGATACCATTTTAAAAATAAATTATTAAAAAACGAAGTAACAATTATATACTCAATATTGTTGTTTTAAAATAGACGTAACATTCATTATGTTTAGCTATTAGTCGCCAGAAACTTCGTTACCAATCGCCTGTGGTGACCATGAACATCTTTACAACCTGCGTTAGCTATTTAACCTTACTATAGTTAACAATAGCTCAGAGCATCCAATGCGACGGTGATCCTGTTACGAAAGCAAATAGAACACGGTGATAGTCACGCGGTCGTGCCAACAGAGCACGTAGCCTAGCTGGGCGGCGACCAATTTAGCTCCCTTGGTCCTTAGTTGCTCACCCGTTAGCTTAGCTACTAATTAGCCGCACCGGACCGTGAAAGTGTTTGTCTTTTTAAATTCTTTATCGGGCTATTTTATCATTTATTTATGCGTTATATCTAAACATCTTATTAGACTGTGGTTTGTTTTGTAGATTAGTGGACGAGCGTAGGTGTCTAAGCGAGTCTTAATTAAGGTGTTTAATGTGAATCGATTGGAGAAACAAAACGAGGAATTTTGTATTAAGATAAGCCTATTTAGCGGTAATAAGAGGTTTTCAATAATTTTTCAATTTAGATAAGTTTAATGATAATTGATTTTATTGTACCAGTCCCAAATTTGAACCAGTCGTAACCAATTTTAATATTGCATAACAGAAAAAATAATAATACATATATTAAAATCTATCAGGCGTCTAAATAAAGGGCATTATTATTATGTTTCAATTTATTAACATTTCCATTTATTTTAAGCTTAAAGACGATTTAAAGCCAATCATAATTTTTAAAACATCAATCACAGCATTCTTCCTTATTTCTAAAAAAAAAACAAATACACATAAGCATTAGGCCGTACCTATTAACTATACTTCCTTTGCCCAAACAAAAAATTAAAAAGTAACAATTTAAACAACACAAGCGGCACAAACTATGCTTTCACGAATCGATACATAGTAATTAGTCGGGGCAGTGCGCATAGATAAATTTGTCCTAGAGAGAACGTATCAATTCTGGTTTGACGTCTAATATCATTAAAACCACTATACATTGTATATATTAGCGATAGTTACGTAATTTACTTAAGTGTAGTCTTCGAAGTGGACTCATCCGAACCAATATAAGGTATGATATGATAAGGTAATCTTTGTTTACTTTCTTCTAAGGACTGGTTGGTTTCATTCAGGTTTTTTATTCGTGTAGTTCGTACAGGAATATATGTCTTTAAGATATCATTTCTGCTTTTAAATTTGTTTATTTTTGTATAAATGGATGTAATTTTTTGTGATAGTCTAGTTGTAAGTATGCCGAGGTGTACTTATTTGTCACAGATTCGAATTCAAAATAACATCTTAATTTTCAAAATACATGTTTCTTATTCTTACTTGGTTAATTACAGTAACTTTTAACAGTAGCTAAAAGAAAATATCTCGTGGAACCCTGCGTACTATTTTACTCGTGAAAATGATCATAATTGAACTCATACGCAGAAACACATTATAGATTACAAAATGATCAAAACCGTTGCAATCAAATTTCAAAATTCGAACACAATTTCAAATTTGTATTTATTTTCCTCTATTTCCAAACATTTTACTTCCATAAAGGACTGAGCACAAACATATCTACAACAATAAATCAATCACGATGCAAGCTCACCAAAGAAGTTTAATCTGATGCGGATTTTTATTGACCACATTACCGGGGAACAAAAGAAAGGCCGCTCAAAGGCGTGTTTACGTCAGTATACATCAAGTTGCGTACATCATAGATGGCGAATGGTATCAAAGAGGTACAAACGGGATCTATGTATCTGCTTACTGGTGGTCGAGGTATTTTGGGATTTAAGGAGTGAGGAGACACGAATATGCATACACGATGCTATACGTAAATATGATTAGAGAATGGTAGAGCCAGTTAACTAGGATTACTGTAGGTCGTAGGAATAAGACGGTTTGAGACTGCCTCAGTGGCGTAGTTTTACTACGGTACGGTTACAAAGCTGAGGTCTCAGCCTGGAGTCAGGAGTTTCTGCCCGATATGGCGATAGGCTCGCCCCTATCACATCATGGGACGGAACATACAATGCGAAATGTGGGTGTCCTGGTGGCGCCTCTGCCTACCCCTCCTGGGATAATGGCGTGAATTTTACGTCTACGAGCATTATACAACAGCTTTGTTGTATGATAACTGAGTTTGCCGGAGATCCATCTATGCTTTTTCCTTCCCTTTCGCATTTTGGCAGTTCATAGAGGGCGGTGATAATTCACCACCAAAAGAGCCCAACAAATAGCTGTGGAACAAACAAGCATTTATATCAGAGCGGGGATCGAATCCACGGCCCCTTGTTTCACAGTCGGCGCACAACCAACTGCGCCACGGGGGCTGTCTATAGTAAAACCTATACTCGCATATAAAAATGCAACTTATATTTCTATTTCACGATTTACATCAATGCCATTTGTACCGCCTTCCCGTATATTATTCTCGGATATCGTTTGACGTCGAAAGCTGTTTATAGCCGTTGACTCATGCCGACAAAACCAAAATTATTGTATTCAAAGCCGGACACATTTCCTCACATCTTCGAAGGGAATCGGCGGTCTTTCATTATGTTTAATTAGCTCGCAGGAAGGAAAGCCCAGTAATAGAATATTTTCAAAAATAGCATTAAAACCGTTTACGAAGGAAGTGAATTATAGAAATATTTCTGTAAATATGATTTTTCCTGTGTCTCTTCCACGAATTCCTGAGGATATTTGAACGTAAACTTTCACTATTATTTTTTATCGTACTATCTCGCACCGTGTCGTTAAAATAGCGCTGAATTAGAAGCTGATTTTTACCAGACAGTTGTTCTATTAGCAAGACATGACACATACTTAAACAGAGGTATAGAAGAAAGAAATTCAAAGCAATTAAGTCAGTCGTATAAAAAATTAGTTCTGTATTAATTTTACACCTTTCTATGCAGGGCAGTCATTCATTAGCAAACGGTTGTTAACAGTCGCTAACATAATAAGCCGTTTTAATGAATTTCTCATGTGTTCTAAATTAATTATCATCGGTGAAAGTGTTAATATATGAGTGTATATAGGTTACCTAGGACTGCCTCGGTGGCATAGTTGTACTGTGGTACGATAACAAAGCTGAGGTCTTGGGTTCGAATCTCGGGTCGGGCAAAGTGAAACTGGATTTTTATATTCATTATTAGCACGGAGTCAGGAATTTGTGCTCGGTGATAGGCTCGCCCCCTATTACATCGTGTGACGGACATACAAGGCGAAATGTGGGTGTCCTGGTTGCGCCTCTGCCTACCCCTTCTGGGATAAAGGCGTGAGTTTATATTTGTATGTAGGTTAGATTTTACTGCACGTTACATTGTTTTTTTTGTAAGCTGGCGTAATGTGACTATTAAGCACATGATGGCAAATTTAATAAAATTTTGAGTATCCGTAATTATGACAGTCTTTAACCGGTCGAAATAATTATGTCGGCTTGCAAACTAAACATACAGATTGAATCCAAAATGAGACACATTTGCACTATGAAAGATTTCAATGTAATGTCATTGCCATCCATACATATAAAACAATCTAATCCCAGCTTTAGGATCTCCAATCTCATACATCAAACGAGACGCAACCGCAAAGCTGATACTTACGTTTTTTTTATTTCAATGAATGGCGAGACGAGCATGCCATGCGCCTGATCGTAAGCGGTTTAACCGTTCAGACAGTAGTAAAACCAAACAACACCATGAATTACAACGTAATGCTTGGTATTTCACTGCGCTCGCCATCCTGTTGTTAGATGATAAGTCCCATTATGTCCAGTTACTCTGGCTACAATGTCCTTTAATCTGAAACACAACAGTGCATTTACACTGCTGTTTGGCGGGAGAAATAGACATTGCGGTGGTAACTACCCAGGCGGCTTCTCACATAAGAGACCTACCACAAGTAATATTACGTTACTTCACGCCTGAATCTCCAACATCCACCATCCAATACTCTTTACTCCAAAAATTCAGGACTTCACATTCTCTAAACTCTTAGAACAACAAACAAATCGTATAAAAACAGCATCCCCTCTAATCTAACTGACCTGAATCAGTCACGTGGCTAGGAGTAAACAAACCAGTATCTAAGGACGTGGCGTCGGAATTAAATAGATAAGTGCCATCATTGGCGTACAATACGCGGTGGACAATTGAATAACGATTTTAATGCGCACACCGTGGACAGGGGGACGAAATTGTAGGGTTGGGACTGGGTTTTTGGATTTTTTATCGATATTTTTTGAATATTATATAGGTAAAGATAACAGATATGGAAGAGTCGGTAGGAGTCGACCCCATCGGACTTACCTAAACCAGATGGCGCCTTAGGTAATGGCCAGGTTAACCTGAACCGTTCAGGCACCCTGAACCGATGAGAATACATGAAGAAATTGATGAAAGTAGTCGAAGCGAAAGTAGTATGTCAAGATCGACCAAAGTGGAGATCCATATTCTCTGCCTACCCCTATGGGATACAGGCGTGACATTTGTGTGTGTGTGTGTAAAATCATATTCGTATGTTCTGAGCAAGAATTAGTAGGACACTGGGTTTTTGGAATTTGTATCGATATTTTTTGAGAATATATTGTAAATAGAAAAGATATGGTTTTGTGTACAGGCTTGGTAGTTTCGAGAGCAGTTGTGTGTGGATGTATCGATAGCTGGATTAAAAACAGGCCGATAGCTGTGTCCGGTATAATAAGATATGTGTGTTGGGTTTTACTTATAGGATTATGAGGGACTTTTCAGTACTTTAAGATTATTACCTTAATACGTATAATGAATAAAGAGAAATATATGGTTTAGAAACATTAAAAGCCTTAGATTCTTACGTTGGAATTATCTAATTTATAGGTATTTCTGTTCATTTACGGTAGTGTTTTGGTAAACGTAAAGAATAAATCCAAAAACTCACGCTAAACATTGCTAAAATCAAAATCGAATCTCATCTAGACAATATCGATAAAATATTCATCGACAGGCACAACCCGAAAGTCCCGCGCTGAAATTGAATGGCACTTATCGTAGATGCACAAATCGTCAATAGCGGGTCGAGTGGTACGGGCCGCTGTTTGCTATCACATCTGCAGATAACCGCTTACCTGACCCCGCTGCCGACCCGGTTTGCACCGAACTGGACAGCGGGGTACAGGACACTCTAGTCTGGAGATTTGATCCCATTTATTTTGTGTCATATGACAGTTTTAATATTCTAAATGTAACAAATAAAAAATGTAATTGCACAGTGGATGTTCATATCGCAATCAGAGATTTCTTCCTGGCAACCTAGAACTTCTACTAAGTTTTCCACTTCTAAAAATCAATACTATTCTCTATGGTACTTGTCATTCACTCCGAACTTAGTTTATGGTTACGACGTACGGCAGAGGATTCGAACATTTTGTGGAGTACATAGGCACATTCGTACTGTTTTACCTACGATGTTCGAACATTCGAACATTCGGATCATACTAAGAGGAACTCCCCAGGCTCATTAGGGGCAGTAGCGTTGGCGTGAGAAGCTACATCCTTCGCTTTCCAACTATATTGTAGAGAATTGGCAAATTCAGGAAACTTTCTGTGTCTGGAAATGATGAAAAAAGTATTCAAATTGGTTTTTCAGGTAACGTTGAGTTTTTTTACCCATATAATGTATAATGCTGTGTTGGATATTCTCTGATAGAAAATAATCCTAGTGCTTACAATGGAACTAGGTGACTAACGTAACCTTATGAAAGAGTTACAATAAGCCAAAACAGTCCAACTGTCTCGGAATTTGAATTTGTATATTGTAAATGTTGCAAGGAATTTATCGCTGCAATTCGTGAAATGATTGAGAGATTTCAGGCTTTGTTTGTCACATTATGCGTACTCACGACTAAGGAATAAATAATAAACGCAATACAAATATTATCATACGAATCTGAATAACACGGAAAGGCTTCTAGCAGGAATAAATTAAGGATTTGTAAAGAAATGTTTTAAAACTAGATCTCAGGTGTAATTCTATGAAGCAATGTGTAGAGATTTCGGATGGTCGTATGATTGCGTCGGTTGAGCACCAAGATTAGGAGTAGGTATACACTTATACGTCTAAGATCTAAATCTAAGAAATAATTATAAGTAAAGATATTAATTGTTAATAGTCCCAATTATTTAGACTTAGAATTTCCAACTCCTATTAATTTAATTTTTGGATTGACTTCGTTGGGGGCTAAAGACAAGTTAGACATTCCCGGAGACTTGCTGAGCTTCAATGATCAGTGTCTTTAAAATGCGTGCCACTGTTGGTCCTGGCTTACAGAAGTTGCAGTGGCGGATGTGAGGGCGGGACAGTCCCAATTTAGACTCCAAAACTGATTAAGCCTGACGATAGTATGAATGAAAATCATTAGATTCCTATCTAGTTATTCAGCTTACGGTACAATTGCAATCTAGTCTGTCTAGAAGTCCACAAATTACCATAAATCGCTCGTAGACAAAGCCGCGAGCGTTCTCTTGTAAAAGTTATCGAAGCGATAGATGATAAATGATTGCAGACTTCGCATTGTTTGTTCTGAGTTGTCTTACCTCATGATTTACTATTTATAGATATTGTACATTGTCTAAATAGATTTTGTTAAGGCAGATAAATAGACAATGGTTTATTTATCCTAAATGTATGTATCGGAGTTGGTATTCGGAGGTCTGTACGCGCAAACGAAACACGCAGACAGACGACCTAGCTTTGGATGTAGAAAGTCACAGTAGTTATATGAATCTTTAGAGGCATATGTTCAACAGTTGAATGCCTGTGGCTGAAGTGAGAGAGGAAGAGAAAATATTAGGAATAAAGGTATGGTGAGATTACGTCCGTTCGTCTTTGAAACAAAGGATTGTATTTTTAAAGAGTGCTAAAATTATTGGTCTTCCGAGAGTCTTACTAGCCGAATGTAAGGCAAAAGAAATACTGTTGCTTTACATAAGTACTGCTTTCTAAAACAAATGTCTTAATTATGTGAAATCCGCTGATCGACTGCTGGCCAGCTAAGACTTTCTCAAACTCGAGAGGATTCTCGAGCCCAGCAATATGCTACGATTGATATATTTATTATTACAAATTAGACTAGCCTGCCTCGGTAGCGCAGGTGTACGGTACGATTATTATTATTATTATTTTTTATTTATTTATTATTAACCAAAAAATAAACTTATAATCTACATAAGTGTCCTGCAAAACTATACATACAGTTTGACTGCAGGATCAATTTATACATTTATACATTTAGTTAATAATTATACATTAGGGCAAATTGGTTAAGACGTGCTTTTTAAGATTCGACTTAAATATTTTTTTATTAGATTCTTGTCTTATGGCCTCGGGCAAACTGTTTAGAGAATACGGGATAGAATAAAGTGATATTTTTTTATTCATAATCAGCCCGGAGTTGAGTACATGTGGTTGATATAGCGATAGGCTTGCGATATAACATCGTGAAACGAAACACACAAGGCTAAACGTAGGTGTCGTGGTAGCACCTCTGACTGCCCCTTGTGAGATACAAGTATGAGTTTGTGTATGTAAATTAGACCACACTTTGATAGCAATCAATATAACAAAGCGGGTAAAACACCAGAGATTATCAAAAAATCTAAAATTTTCAAAGTCCTATTCTAATTGACATACTTCGATAGTTAATCCCATCGATTCACGGTGAGGACGCGATGTTAACGATTCTGAATAGAAATAAATAACTGCGCAGTATTAAAGCTCATTAAATTATACACCGGAGCTTTTATTATGTCTTCGGAGTGCTACTGGATTGGTTTTATGAGATTTTTTTTGGTATGATTATAATGGCTGTATGTTTTGTATGTGTGTTGAATTTTCATGTTATGACATTAAATTTAATAAAGAATCGTTTAGGTTATCGGTCTATGTGACATTATCTTTCGTGTGTGACGTGAACTTTCACATATTCCTTTTGATTTACTTATTTCATGAAACTTTGAAGTACAGTCATTTGAAACTTAAGTATTTTCTGTAAGTTCGGTATTTACCATTTTTTTTAAATCACATAAATTAACGAGAATTAATTTGCCGTTCTTTGAAAATCATCAATTTCATACTAAAAACTTGATTTCTCTGTTACTTATTATATCTGAATCTGCAAAAAAAAAAAAACGGTGGGTACCTACCTAGCTATGATACGCTTAGCATTAAAACGAGCAAAGCCGAGTAGAACCAGTGTATGTCATAAAACACCCCATAAATTTTTACGTTCGGTGTTGCAAGCCGAGAATACTTTTCTATCGTTATGTCCACTACTGCGGGGGCGATTTATGTCGCGCCAAAAATGAACATTATGCCTTGTCAGAACCTATAAAAATAATAATAATCGATAAAACCAACTAGACTACCATTTTCCCAATAATTAATTTAACTTTAAAAGGAAGGAGAGGAATTTATGTGGGTTTTAGATTTTAATACCCTAAATGATTTAATACTTCGTGTGGGATTTTGTTTTGTGAAATTTTCATATTTAATTTTTTTGATTGAGTAGTTCATCTCATTGGTCTAAATGTACATGGGCTGTATCTCTGGTTCGATGCCCAGGTTGGTCTACATCCTTTGTGCAATATTTTTGACAAATATATGTGATATACGCGCGACCAACATGACTCGAAAGGATTAATATTATTAAGTTATTACCTGATTTTCAATTGCGTCAAGGTAGGTTCTTAGTGTCATCAAAAATTGGGCTACGAAACGCATTTTTTTTTTCAAATCTGACCGGTACATCGTTTCGTTACTAAGCATGTACCAACAAGCAATGTAGGTGTAATATTTTAGGATAGATTTTGCAATCATTCCATTCACATGCGTCTTCACACTATTCAAGGATATGTTCCATAAAATAAAGACAGAAAGAGGTCGCCACATAATCATTTTAATCACAAAATCGATTATCGAGTCGGCATCGATTATGCATCGAATACCAAACGATGACAGATATAGAAAACTATTTTCGTTTTACTTTGAATTTCGAATTGTATTTGCATATCCGCCGAAACCTATTGCAATTCACAATTCCCAGCGGATACCATTAACGTCTTATCTCGCTGCACATCTCTACGGTGCACGTATCGATATATCGACAGAATACTAATATCGATAACAATGGCCGCGATGTTAAAATTTCGGACGGACACCGGACTGATTTTATAACCGGACCTTTTAAAATAAAAACGTATTCATATTGCATTGTTGCTTTGCATATCGATAATAAATTTCATAATGTCGTACTTAAATAGCGGAAAGCTTGTATTTAAGCAGTACAAAACTTCACGACTAATTTTTTGGGCCTCCAAAAGAAACCTTTTCTGCCAATGAAACAAAAATACCTGCACAAATAACACAAACCCTCAACTGAGTCAATACAAACGAATCGCGGCCATAAATTTAAAAGTTCACTTCCGATTCGAACCCAGCGACGTTCACAAGACATTATCACCACACTTATCAACCAATTGGCATGTAATCGCTTTAATAGAATGCAATTGTCTCGGCCTTGTACCATCTGCGAGCCGGGAGCGTCTTGCAGAGCGAGAGTACTTATTGATATATATATTGATATATAAGATCCATAGTTCAGGTTGTGAAGGTATATTTTTATATTGGCTTGGTGGCGTAGCGAAGGCGTAGCGCCGACTATGCCTTGCCAATTAAAAATGGACGGAAAAAAAATTGAGGTTCTAAGTCTAACAATAACTTCGGCAATCTCGTTTACAAAACAAAACTATATCTATTATATCATAGTAATATCTTGACCCAATAATACTGTAGTCAAAATAAACCTAAGACCAAATGACTAAGGATAGTTTTGACTAAATTAACAACTTAAAAAAATATTTAGCTACGAAAAAGGAATAAAACAAAAGTAACTGAGTATAAACACAGTTTTGTGATAGCTCAGGTTTAAAAATATTATGGATTAATATATTGCTATGAAAACAGCATCTTTAAGATCTTGGCATGTTCTGTTGCATTTGTTACGAGCCAAAATTAAAATGCCGCGGTCGATGTCCTGTGTATGCAGTAATTCGCGTGGTTTTATGCGACGTGAGTTATTATCGAATATTGTACATTTACTTGTACATGTTCACGATAATAGAAATACGGCATAAACTAACTCTTCACAGTATTTATTTTATTTATTTTAACACCATAAACTGTAAATGCAGGATCCTTTTGACTACGAACGCATGGATATTTCCCCATCGCACATACCTTGTTCCTTCTCTGTACCCAAGTACACAGCAAGTCTACAAAAAATACTTTCACAATAAGTGATTACCAATTCCGAATTAATCGCATACAATAAATTAAATGGACGGATGTGGACACTTTTGATGAAGAAAAGAATTCGAAATCACATTGAGTAGCGGTTCTTGGCCGGTTTTATTTGTGAATAAACCGGGACTGGAGGAAAATACGATTGTTGGAGGTCGTTGTGTGTTCGTCAAAATCTTTATTTAATAATACATACAACAGTTTATAAATTGGTCGGATAAAGCAGGATAAAATTATTTTTAATTTACGTTTATTTTTGTTTTATATTTTTATAATTACCCGTTCATTTCCTGCTTAAAGATCATTACACAATTACACTGATTAATAAGATTTTTCTTTTCGTTATTAATTATTTTTATAAGGAACCATCAGCAATCGCATTCATTTCACACTTACAACTTATAATCGTGGGTATCAGGACTTACGAGAGAATTTTTGGCCTCACAAACACCCAGACCCGAAACAAATACCTGCGGTTCACACAAATATTTGTTTCGGTGCGGGGATCGAACCCGCGGCCTCTCGTCTCACAGCCGGCGTAACCAACTGCGCCACGGAGGCTGTCATATATTACTGCAGACGATATAAATTTACGTAATGAGCCCCTCGTTTCCTCTAATTAACACGACAAATTCATATTCTCGGGAAATAATACAATAAAAAACAAAATATCGTCGACATTTACAAATAAACATGCTACTTATTTCAATGTTTCGTCGCAGCGTGAAAATGAAATGTGGATTATATTGCGTAAAGAGACGAGTATATTTTCCCGTGGCTTTACCTGGTTTTGTGAGGAAAAATAATATTTACTGGTGGTAGGTCTCTCATATGTGAGAGGCCGCCTGGGTAGGTACCACCACAATATCTATTTCTCCCGCCAAACAGCAGTGTGAATGCGCTGATGTGTTCCGGTTTGAAGGACATTGTAGCCAGAGTAACGACTGGACATATTGAGACTTAACATCTTATGTCTCAGGATGGCGAGCGCAGTGGAATTCCAAGCATTGCCTTGTAATTCATGGTGTTGTTTGGTTTTGCTACTGTCCATGAGCGGTCGTATCGCTTACCATCAGGCGAATGGCATGCTCGTCTCGCCATTTATTGCAATAAAAAAAAAAAAAATAATAATAATAATATTTGAATTTTTATAAGCGTTTATGGATGTGTAGCAAAAAAAGAGCGGTTTTTTTGCATACGTGCGCTACTATACTAGGATCTAGAATCTAGTAGCTGAGTAAGAATCAAATTTCGGCGAGCAGTCTGAATGGTTCTACCTACCCCTTCGGTGACACAGTCGTGAGCTTTTTCCTGCAAAAAACCGCAATACAGCTAATCAGTGACTACATTCTGAACAAATAGACATAACCACATAAGTGCGTTAGACGTGTGTATTTCAGCACCAACAGTGACAATAAAACCGCGGCTCGTTAAGACTGCAAGACCGCTGAGACCGCTAAGACCGGGTAACGTCCCAAAAGTAACGTGACCTGCTTCACGCTTCCTTCCTCATGGCCACCAGAAATAAATGAACTGCGGTTAAAGATTATGGAATTTACAGATGCGATATTAGGCATTTACTAAGAATAAGTGAATACAAGTGATTTTTTCAAAGAATAGCGAAAAAACATCTAAAGGAGCCTCAAGTCTGATATATTTTTTTTGTATTGTATCAGTCCATATACGCCCCACTTATGGAAACCGGAATTGCTGTTACCAGGAACATCATCTTCGCAGAAACATGGGAAAGGAAGTTCACTGCCTTGTACAACTAGTCTTTACCATATTTGTAGAGTATTTTATTGTACTGTATCAGCCCATACACGTCCCACTGCAGGGCACGGGCCTACTCTACAATCGACGGTACGATTGAGAATGGTAAGGCCATATAGTTCACCACGCTGGGCTAGTGCGAGTTAGCGGACTTTGCCATATAAATTCTTAAATAATATAGGATTTTTTAAACATCAATGTGGTTAATCGAACAATCTGTCGCTGATGATCACGATGACACGGGTTATAATAAACAGCTATATATAAAAGCGCAGAAAATGAGCAAGTTTTGGAGACATCAGACAATATAACCGGCACTCAAATTGAATCGATCAATAGAGTCTACATCATGCATACGCGTAACAAGTTTATCTTTATTAATTGAATAATTTTCGTTCAGAGTTGAAAGTACCGTACGTGGAATTTCATTTAGATTTGGTAATAGATCAAGCCTATTTATATGTGCCTATACTTTATGTGTCTTTCATAAACAAGGGTTTTTTTAAATAATCATGAGACTGAAAAGTGTCTCGTAGTTTCTGATGCCCACGACACAAGACTAGATCTTAGTGTGAGGTCAGGACTATGTATGTGACAGTTGGGTGTATTTATTTATTGAAGTTATTTGAACATTGGACGTAGAGTAACTCGTAGAAGCGACATTCTACGAGTTACTCTATGTCCAATGTCCCACGTGTTTAGCTGTATGTTGACGCGTTTATGCTACAACCGACAGTGACATTACGCGCCATATTGACAGTAATCGGGCCAGTTTGTCAATTTACGCCGGTGTTCCCGCGGAAAAATAACGTGACACTTTCCAACCTATTATTTTTATTGATCATTTTTCTTTTTCGTCGGCGTTTTTGTGGTCTTCTCGGCGGAAAAAGTTCGTAAATTGAATTAGGTGGAGCCATTAATTAAAGTGGCCAAGATCATTGGAGTTACGATTTGCCGCCCTAAATATATTTAGCTCCTTCGCTCTATAAAACTTGTCCCATAAATTGACTATGAAAATGGCAGAAAAGCTTTTAGTAATGAAAAACGGTCGTACCAAAGTGTAAACACCATTCATTAAATGTAATTTTTTTTGTAAAGCACGAATTTGTTGACAAATTTTGTCGTAGGTAACAAAAACTACGGGACAGCCAGAACCGAAACAAATGCTCGTGGTTCGCACAAATATTGGTTTCAGTGCGAGGATCGAAACCGCGGCCTCTCGTTTCATATATATCAAGCCAAGGAGATAGTCAATATCTAGAAATAATTATATCTTGTCTAGAAATAATTTCAATTCAACAATCTGTAAGAGTCTAGTCACTAGATACAGGCTGCTTCCAAGAGGTCTCTATCGATATCCTTGGGGAGGTCTATGTCCAACAGTGGGCTTCCCGTGTCTGATGAGAGATAGAAAGAGAGAGAGAGACAATCTCAAAAAATAAGTATATTCGTTCTTACTATAGAATGGAACAAAACACAAGCATTATTTCACAATTGTTTACATTAAACAATGCGTCGACCGACATCGTTAATCAAGGTCGGGCTCCTTATTCCGATACTGATTGATTGCTATCACACGAGCTGCATACAAATACATGCCTTATGCAATTTTTTCGCATTCTTTTATTACAAGCGCATAAAGTTTGGTAGCGCTATTTCTAAGTTACATGCATAAACTCACGCCCTTTTCCCAGAGGGGATAGGCAGAGGTGCCACCAGGACACCCACATTTCGCCTTGTATGTTCCGTCTCACGACGTGATAGGGGGCGAGCCTATCGCCAAATCGGGCACAAATTCCTGATTCTGGGCTGATAATGAATGGAAAAATCGAATATCACTGTGCCCGACCCGGGATTCGAACCCAAGACCTCAGCGTTGTAATCCTTTCGTAGAACAACTACGGCACCGAGGCATTCAATGTAACTATTTCTAAGTTACTTTATGAAAATCGATGTTATGTTTTTGTTTGATGACTATAATATTCCTTAAGTATCTGGCTTTTTTATAAAGGTACCTACGATGCTCGGACCGCAATGTATTTGGTGGAGCAGCGCAGTATCAAGCGATGTAGTGGCGAAGGCTCCTTAGAAGCCAGTTCCTACCGGCTTCCCTTTTGTAATTTATCATTACACTATAAACAAGCAAATTATTCAAACTTATTTATTTAATATCAAAACTCAATTATTATTTTTTACATTCAACGACATCTGTCGGCCAGATACGTAAACATTTCTAGGAAGCGGCACAGTAAGCCCTTTTTATTGCGACGCGGTGCGACCTCTGGCGAATTCCTGTAAAATTGTTCGGCTTATTCAATAACACTAGCGCGGCCCGTGCGCCGCCGCCCGCCGCCGCCCCGCCGCCACCGCGCCGCCGCCGCGCCGCCCGTTACGCATTATATAGTATGCAACAAACCACGCAAAATTGTACCTTAAATTGATAGTGATTTAAGGTTCAATTTACGCTAAAAAAGCAAGAGGCAAGCCGCAACTTCTCCGGCATTTCGTGTGTTTAGGTATAGATATTACTTATTACAATAGCGAAATGCGGAGTTTAATGTATTTATAAGTGTTGTATTTACATTTTTACAATATATTCATGGTTCATGCAATTAGTTTTAAATGTTTTTATTCTTTTTAATTACAAAATGTGTAATATTAATATTATGGTTTTAATGGAAATTACTAATCGTTAGGAGCGTACTAATATGTTTAGGTTGTCGATTTTACAAATAAAGTTAGTGTTTAGATTTTAGGACGTGCTCGATCCTCGCCTGAGGAATACATTGTCTTACTAATGTTACAACTGATAAATGCGGGGCTATCGTACTTGTTAACATATTGAGTCTAGGTTTTTATTTCTTTTATATTAATCTTATATTCACGTGCAGTTTAGAAATATACTTTTTTATTTTTCTCATTATGTAAGCATGGTTTACTTTTTATTTCATGGACATTGTAAATATTGTATAAGTACATAGGTAACGAAAATATTAAAATTTAATTGACGGCCGCAATAGGCAGATGCCACAATATCACTTACCAAATGAAACCCATTATTTTAGTTTGGTGAGTAAGATTCTCGAAGCAATAATTTGCTGGTGGGAGGATATTCGCAAAGGTCCGAATATAAGGACACACGTGCATAAGTGTGTCGCGTTTTGCGTTCATTCTGTGAAACATCACACAGTAAATTTTTAATCTCTATTCGGACTGCACTACGCTTACTATCAGTCGCATTCACAGATTACTTAGTACTAGTCGCATTGTAGTCATTTCGTAATCCCTTAGCCCTTCTAATATTATAAATGTGAATGTTAGTTTGTTTGTTACGCTTGCACGCAAAAACTACTCAACCGATCATCATGAAACTTTGTACACATATTCTTGGAGGTATTAGAAGTAACATAGACTACTTTTTATTCCGAAAAAAATAGTGTTCCCGTGGGATGAAGAAGGAATTCCGATATATTTGCTACTTTTTCATACTCAAAAAGATGGGATGGGACTGGATTACATTTCATTAGTAAGAATGAGACGGGGCGGGCGGGATATAACGCGATGGGACGGGACGGGGTGGGAGATTTCAAATAAAATTAACCACGCAGACGAAGTTTGCGGGCAGAAGCTAGTAACAGGATAAAGAAAATAAACATATTTTGTGTTTTGAGCTTCGGCTTCCCTTTTAAAAAATGTCACCCTTCGCCACTGAAGCGATGTGAAATATTTTTCTCTCGCCGGTCGGTATAATTATGTCGGCTTCATTGTATTCGGATATGCATAGAATTAACCCAAAACGCGCTACATCCACGTAGCCACTTGTCCGACTAAATTGCCACCGAGTTCACATTTCTAAATGTATTAAATGCAAGACAAGGCAAAGAAAATCAAACTTAAACAAAATTGCTGTACTTGGACATCGAAAAAATCTTAATCCATAAATTCACCAAACAGGATAACTCCCCAACATTTCCAAATCTAAAATAAACATGACATTCCGTGATACATTTCCTTTTATTTTCCTATAGGAAGTTCCGCGCTGCGGAAGCGATTAATTGTTAAGAAGCACCGCGGTAAGCAATCGTGGCATCGACGAAGGAGTTTTTTCATAAGTCAAATATAGAAAAGTCCCGTTTTTTATTCGGTATCCGGCGGTCCGCGTTGTTAAGTCCGATGCTTAATGATGTCCTGCTTTGCTGATGTTGTATGGAGAGGGTTTTTTTTAATTTTCGTGGCATTTTGAAAAATAACTGTATTGAAGTAAATAAATATATGCCTCTGCGCTTTAAACATCCTTTCGTTGTTAATATTCTAGACGGTTTTAAATTATGAATAAAAAGACTTTTTTTTAAATAAGTCAATTGAATTATGTACAAATATTTTTGTGATTTTATCTTCTTTAAATATTTGTGATTTGATATTTTGATTTTTTAAAGTTTTATACGAACGCGACAAATAATAGGATAGGGTATTTTTAACTATTTAAGGGGTTAACTATGTTAGGGTTGTATTAATGTGTGTGGTGGCCGTGGGACACATATGGGCTGGATTATGTTCTAGTTACTGTAGTTTTTGATCTAAGCAAACTACAGCTTCAGTGGGCCAATAATTTGTAATAGATAATGAACATATCACAGTAACGCGAGATAACCTACATTAAGACGTGTTTGTAACGTCCATTAGGGGTTTTGCACGTCTATGGATTTTACTAACACACCTAAATTTTAACACATATTTTTTTAGCCATACGATTACGAGACCTGATGTTTTTATAATCTTTCTAAGCCCATATAACAGCATTAACACAAATATAAACTAAATAATAAATTTTCACTACACGTGGCGTTAACAATTAGGCAATTGCCTAACGTCAGTATAGATACTGGTGTTAGTATACTAATACTAGCGTGATCATGTAATATTAATAACAATGTAAACTAAACAATCTGTTTCCACTGCATCGTAGCTACGTCACTAGTCGCCTAGTTGTGACAGACAAGCGGGCGCGTAGGAAGTCATTAGTTACACTTTGCCGCGTACAATACACTATTTATATTGCACTAACGACGAGTTGGATTAGCAAATTGATATTATTAGTTAGGCGTTTGCCTAGCGCCAGTATAGATACTAGTGTTAGTGTACTAGTAGTAGCGTAGTGTGTGGTACGAATTATTTTTGCGTCCTATTTTAAATTTCTGAATATTTTGGCACAAATATCTAATATTAGCTAAACTATTTACCTCTAAGAGTGTTTTTGAGGCGCTGTTACCTCTAGTAATACTTGGAGGTGGGCGCTAATGACTGCGACACAGTTTTTAACTAATGCTAGGATTAACGTACACAAATGTTATAAATGCATTTTTTTTTGTTCGAATAAATAAATATTATATTATTTGTTCCAATAAATTAATATTAAATATGATGAAACATTTTTTAATTAAGTTGAATTATAATTAATATCTAATTGATGAAAAGCGATCTGCAAGTAATTAAATCCATCGTAACATTAGGTACATCAATAACTTCCACTTTATAATTCAAAATAAATTAAACCAAAATACTTTTTAAATTATACCCGAGCTGGTAATCCCATAAGGGACACAATAACACCTACCAAAATCATTGTATTCATATTATCATTAAAAATGCTTTACGACAAAATACAAAACTCGAGAATCATTCGAATTGATTGACGAATATAAGAAACTTTCTCCATAATAAAGGACATTGTCAAATGTTATTATAATAGGTTACCGCCACTCCCACGTTTGGGCCAACGCTTTTTTGTTTTCATTTTAAAAGTAATTTGTACTGCCTACGGTTTTTTGAATTCGGAACAATGAGTTTTTCTGTCTGTGATAATCAAAGTGTTCAGCCTAAACATTTTTTTGAATTAGGAACTATATTGTAAGCTTTTGTATATGTGGTATTTAAAGGCGAAAGAAATAACGAAAGGACTAGGAACATTATTCTCAAATATTATTGGTCGTTGGTCAAATTGTCAATGGAAAGAAAGAACGGTCCGATAAATATTGAATGAATTCTCTATCTTAATATATGTATAAAAGCATGTTTGTATTTCAAAGTGTGAGTGTCCTTATCGTGTTAAAAAAAATGTATGGAGTTGGCCGTCTGTCTTGTTTATTGATCTGTGCCCACTATACCTTAGCATACTATATCCCTGCTATGGTATATGGTATACTAACGTATTAGGCAAATAATGTTTAATTTTTATAATTTACAATGCAACTGTATAATTAGCAAGGTTCCGTAGTTATTTCAACGTTTTATCTCGCGCAGTTCTTGACCTGCGAGAATTGATAGCGTTTTGGCGGTCATTAAAAGATGTAATTAATTTCTTGTTTATAATAATTAAAAATATGAGTTATATTGATATATATCAACCTACTAAATAGTCAGCTAGATGTGCCAAAGGTCGCGGATTCGATTCTCGAGCCTAAATAGAATATAGGAATATTTCTCATAGATTTATACGTGGCAAGTTGCATAATAACGAATAGCAAATTATGTATTTGTATATAATTATAATTTCCTTATTAATTAGCTTAAGTTTAACTCCGTCCATTATGCAAATTAGCTATCCTCATGTAACTATCTGGCTGAATGTTGTAAAGTATTTCATTAAGGTATTAGCTACTATTGCATTTATTTTGTGATAAAAATCGCGTTCTGATCGCGGACCTAATTCTATTTGGTTGAGACTTTATATTCTTGCTTTTTAAATGTATCAAAATATTAATTTGCATAAAAATCTTAGTATGTAAGGTGACCTATCAAAAATTGAAAGATTTGACTAAGTTTCTACGATAGAAAAAATATGGGAGTCTCAATCTAGATCACATTTATATAATTTCATACGCTGCGAGAGCTTTCCAAGACCCTTTGTTCTACTAATGCCAAATAATAATAATTATAATCCAGCCTGTTATATGTTTCACGTCTTTAATCGAGAGTTCTATTGCGAGGGGTAAGGATATAGCACCACGCTGGCCCAGATCTCATTGGCGGACATTGGTCTATGTATGAAACTCATTCGACTTATTTTCGAGTATCAATCGAGAACCCGTGTTAGCGGCTATGCTTGTACAGTTAGCGGCCTGTCAAAGCATATTTTACTACGTCATCACGTAATTCACTAATATAGTCTAAGAGCTGGCACCAGTTTTTGGGTACGTATTTGAGGCAAGCAGCTTGTTTCATACCTCTCCTATTACACCCCAACTCGGAGCTGCAGACCTGGCTAGTGAGTAGCGGAGCTTAATCTTAAGGGTTAGTTTTATTTATTTAATTTATTTCATTTATTTAAGAACTTATTGTACACCAATGAACAAAAAAAAAATGATAACAAAAAGTTTTAATTTATTTTTTCCACAAATGTGTTACAGGCAATACGTTATTTTTGTACCTTGTAGTTTGATGTGATTAAAATATTTTTGAAAAATAAATAATATTTTTAATCCCTAAAGATTTAGCCCAGCTACTCACCAGCCAGGTCTGCAGCTCCGAGTTGGGGTATAATAGAAGAGGTATGGAACAAGTTTTCAGCTTGCCTCAAATACCTACCCAAAAATTGATGCCAGCTCTCCTACTAATAGCTATGTTTGTGGGTGGCTCGGTGATATATGGATGTGACCCCCTTCCTCTTCAATTAATATGGTTTGACACCTTACGTGAATAATTGCCCAGTTCGGATTGAATTGAATTTATTGAGTTTTAGACTAGTGTAGAATTCATTGGTAAGGTGTTCGGGTCGATTCCGTGTCGGGTTAAGTTATTTTAAGTTAGTTAGAAGTGCCATTTACAGTTTCCTGCACTTATTACCGTTGTAAGGTGTGTTGGAAACATACAGGTGGCCAATGAAATTAAATGGAATGATATGCAAAAGTCATTATTTAGCAAAGGTTATACACATATTTTTCCTATTTTCGACCCTATAAATGTATCTAATATAACTACAGGATCATTTATCAAGGTGAAGGGTTTCAACCCTTTTTGTTTTATAACCTGCCACTGCGCTATAGCCTCTTTTACATTGTAATAACTAGGCAGAACCCTATTCATATAAAAAAAATAACACAGCAAAAAGATCTCCCAACTATTCAATTAAAAAGTTACATACTATAATCGATGGTCCTACTCGATCACCATTACACAGAACCAAAACCGCATATTAAATTCACTTTTCGAGCCAGCATTAAATTTGCATACATTCCTCATGCTACGGGCAGTAAATATCGTTCGCAAACTCGATATCGACTCGAGATAACGATGCATCGATTTATAACAACCCTATGTGGTTACTAGTGTAATCGATAAATCATCGATTGCGAATAGCATCTGACATAAGAGATGTATCGTTCGGTGGTGTCGTACAGATCTGTTATCGAAGTATGATTTCGTATTTCATTTATGTATCGGAGTACAAAGTTTGGAGTAGGCTTCTATTTAAAATATTTCTTGCAGTGGCAGCACTTTTTCGTTTTTTATTGTAACACCGCAAAGTGACTGCTAATGTATCTGATGTGCATTGCCGTGTAGATAGAGTATTAATTATTTAATTTATACGGTGACTGCCTCGGTGGCGTAGTTGTACTACGGTGCGACAAAGTTGAGGTCTCGGGTTCGAATCTCGTGTCAGGCAAAGTGATAGTGGATTTTTCTATTCATTATCAACCCGGAGTCAGGAATTTGTCGATAGGCTCGCCCCCTATCACATTATGGGACTTAACATATAAGGCTAAATGTAGCAGGACAGCTACATTAGTAGCACCACTGCCTGCCCATACTAGGAAAAAGGCGTAGGTTTATGTATATATGTAATTAATATATGTATATGACATACATTATGAGGCCGCGGGATCGATCCCCGCACCGAAACAAATGTTTGTGTGATCCACAGGTATTTGTTTCGGGTCTGGGTGTTTGTGAGACCGAAAAGTCTCTCGTAGCTTCTGATACCCACGACACAAGACTCAATCTTAGTGTGGGGTCAGGACTGTGTATGTGACTGTTGGGTGTATTTATTTATTTATTTAATACAGTCTCTTGCTATTCGACTTAGGGACACTTGCTTGTTGTTTGGGACGTGAATTAGTAAACTGATGAATTGTATAATGGCGCAGGAAAAATATGAGTCACAGAATGTCTTGGTTGAGACCGATATGGTGGTAAAGTCTTGGCTTCATGAACCGGCGCGCTAACATCGTATGGTGCATCCACACCGCTGTTATTTTATATTGAGTAACATTGTACAATACGATATCATTGAGAAACAATCCATAATTTTTGTTGCTATATTATCTGTTCGATGTCTCTAATTGCGTCCATACCGTTAAAACAGCAATTAACAAAATTAAATAAAGAGCAACGATATTTTCTAATAATGTTATTTGTATTGTACTGTACTGTTTCAGCCCATATACGTCCCACTGCAGGGCACGAGCTCTTCAACTATCCAGAGTAGGATCAAGAGGGGTTAGGCCATATAGTCCACCACGCTGGCTTAGTGCGGGTTGGTAGACTTGATATACCATAGAAATTCATGCAAATCGCTATGGTATGTAGGTTTCCTCGCGATGTTTTCCTTTCCCGTTATAGCAAAATGTTGACTATCAATTTAAACTTTTTCAATTTTGTCATATCTCAATTCCTACATGTCATCCCACGAATAATACGAACTCTGTGCGTTTCCTTAGTCCTGTGTTACGATTTCCACGGAGTTCCGCGCTCCGCGTATAATAAATCTCCCTGCCCCTCCCATGCCGGTCCGTTATCTCGACGATTATGTCATTTCGAAGGATAATACTTACATTCAATGCTGATACGTTTTTGTATCTTCCTTCATCGGGAATTGTTAATTAATGATAAATGACGCTGTTGGTTAAGAAGTTCGTTATGGCCGCGCGAAAGCATGGTTTAAGGTGATCCACGAATATTTGTTTTCGACGACGCAGTTTGTTAAGAAAGTTTGGCGAAACCGTCCTAATTCCAAGTCTAAAGTTAAATGTTTCGCGCGGAATCCTCTCAGCCCTCAGGTCCTACTTTAGACGACTAATTGACGGTGAAATCTTCAGGGAAATGTAATTAACTTACTGTAGGGTTAAGACTATGATCGAATTAGACGACAGAACGTGCAGTCTCCCGTTTTACAGCTTTTGAACCAACTAGTCCTGGCTGCTAGGAACGCTATCAAACAGTTTGTTATACTCAAAGAGGTAACCTCAAATATGCATGTAAGTGGCAACCATAATTAAAAATACAAGATACCAGTTGCTCAGTGTGACAGCCCTAATCGATGACGTCACGGCATAAAAGGAGCAAAAGGCCCAGTATTGAGTTGTTGCATTGATTTAATAATGAGATAAACATCGGCTGCTTTATAATGCGCGCGAGTACAATGTGTATGTATGAAGTGTTTCGCACGTGGGCGAAAGGTCATAGCGAGGTGTGGCCATGCATCCTGTAGGGATCGGGATATTTTTATATAATTAAAGGACTGTATCTCTAAAACGGTAAATGAAATTTCTATGCATAGAGCAACCATAATTAAAATGCAAGAAGTCATAGCACGTAGCCCAGGGAGACAACCCTAATCGAAAATTTCACTTGGGCCGAAATGCAAGAAGCTACAGACTGTTGCTCTGTGTGACAGCCCTAATCGATGACGTCACGGCATAAAAGGAGCAAAAGGCCCAGTATTGAGTTGTTGCATTGATTTAATATTGAGATAAACATCGGCTTTATAATGCGTGCGAGTACAATGTGTATGTATGAAGTGTTTCGTACGTGGGCGAAAGGTCATAGCGAGGTGTGGCCACGCATCCTTTAGGGATCGGGATATTTGTGTGTTAATAAATAAGGTTAAGACTGGTTAAGGTTAAGGTCAGGACTGCATACTTAAATATAGGCGGAGATTATTCTTTTTCACAAGTATTCTTTCAAATGTACACAGCTTCTGCGCGTATTAATCTTACTGCAATGTAGCTTGTTTATTGTAATTATTATTTACTTGTTATTTATGAGCTGCTTGACTTAAACAAATAATTTTTATTTTTTTTAATCGTATATATCGAAGTTCTTAACAAAAGGGTGGATATTGTCCCAAAAATCGCATGCAACATGGTGGCCCTACATCACAGATACTCCGATAACGTGTGGAGTGCGCTTGTTACATTTCACTTCGTTATTAACAAAAGGAAGTCTCAATGTCTGCGAGCATTAATCTTACTGCAGTGTTGTTTGTTTATTGTAATTATTATTTACATGTTATTTATGAGGTGTTTGACAGAACCAATAGATAATAAGGGACGAATATTTGAAATTGTATGCAAATGCAAAGTGTATAAAGTATCAATGGTTTGTTTTTCCGGGGCTTGTTAAGGTTAAACTATAAATAAATAAAAAAATAAAATAAGTCCACGGTTGATGACATTTGAGACTGGCAGATGGCGTTAAAGTGTATCAGGAACCTTTGGATACTAGCGATAATTCAGAAATTATTATTGTGGTTATATTCATTACATATTTGTATACATTTGCTTTATAAGAATTGCATTTTTAATGAATACTACGAAAAGTAAACAAATTAAAAATTTATCCGATATTATTCCCGTGACGCGCTATAAGAACAGACATTTATAATCTTATTTGTATACTAATCCTTTATCCACTGCTGTACGTACGCCTTCCCAAAAGGTGCCTAGACAGTCTCCTGTCACCTTATTTAATTTAAAAAAGTAAGGCCGCAAGACACACATTCCATTGCTACTAAAAAAAAATACCACTTCCCTCGACGCGTGCCGCTTGTGTTAAGTTACGGTTTAATACCGGAAACGGATACTTGTGGCACTAGTAGATTTAGGAACAAATTTGTGGCGTGCCCGGGGATTGATCCCGCACTGATTGATTGATGGAGATGTTAAAAGTTTCATTTATGTGCTGTGGTTGTGTTGGTTACTCGTAGTACTTTTATATTTTTTGTGGTGTAATCATTTTTGGGAGTAATTAATTCAAAGTAGGTAATTAATTCAAATTACTGAGGTCTGTAATTATTTCCAATGGGGGTATTTTATATGTGAATCCTGTATTTTACATATAGTACTCGTAGACATAATATCTGAATATCGGCAGGGTAGAAATGGTAGTAATTTTTCGGTAGGAAAAAGAAGTTAATTTGCCCATAACTTTGAGGAGACTTCATTCTTTCTAAATTGCATGTTGAAGTATTGACTTGGAACATATTCCTTTTTCTTTACGGGACTCTACGGAAGAGGCATGTCAGATTTTGATTTATTCTAAACAGTTTAGTGCTATAAAATACCTAGTACCCACTCCTTGTTCGGCCCGTGTAAATTGTGGGGTGGCTCTGAAACCACTAAATATCTAGCCTTAAACCCGAGAGGTCTTAAAACTAAGTTAATTCGCAATATGTATTGCGTTTAGAGAACATGTCATAACTCTTAATAACAGTACATGACTCAACAGTACTTATTATCTTATGATCATTTCTATTCACAAATGCAGTAATTGTTTCTGCCACGTGCAATGTTATTAACTCCCACTTATGTATGACGCCCTGGTACCATTAGACCAATGTATTGTGCAACTTTTGTTCATATATTGGTCCAAATATGGCCCACTGCTAGATTATATCTTTATGACTAAGAAAGGTTTAGCCTAAGTCCTTAGTCCTTTAATTACTACAGGGCACCGTGTCCTGTATTAGCTCATATACGTTTCAATACAGGGCTATTGCTCTCGATTGTAGAGCCTCTTCGAGCAACGACTTTCTCTATCAATTTTATCTGTACTCTACTGTATTAGCCCATATACGCATACTCCAGGGCACGAGCCTCCTCTACAATCGAGAGCGCGATTGAGAAGGTTTAGGCCATATAGTCCACCACGCTGGCCTAGTGCGGTTTGGCGGACTTTACATACCCTATAAATTCTTACAAATCGCTACAGTATGCAGGTTTAGTTGCATTGTGTCTGTAGTCACTAAAACTACCACCTTGCTTCGTTTTCGTTCGCAGTCTACATATACCTTGTATTTCTACCATTTTCACACTTGTAGAGCCGTTCGGATCACAGCTCAGTTCATTGTTGTCGCAGAGCTAAATACGTCACTTCCCGAAACCCTACACAGTAAGCAAGTACGTCAAGTGCTAATTTTATTCTAGAGAAAATAGCTCTTACTGTTGCTAATATATATTATTACTAAGTTTAGTTTGGTTAACAGATTGTGAGGTCTACTACTAGGCCATCGTAAGTGTTGTCAAGTAAGTGATTGATTATAAAAATTGATTAAAAAACCCAAATCTCGGTGTCGTATTATGGAGTAAAAGTTGTCAAAGAACAGGAAGTGAAGGAATGGACATGACTAACTTCGTAACAAAACCTTTGACCTCACGGTATACAGTCAAAACTTTCTAGCACAAGACGAACGAGACAAGTTATACCATACAGTGTAATTACCACTCTAAAAAATCATGGATGAATATAAAAATATTAATATCGGTACAGGAATGGAACCCACACCCTCCCTGCGTCCTGTAACATATGGCACAATACTTGATAAACATTAATAGAAGACATAACGTAATAAACGATAGGAATTAGTTGAAAGCAGTTTAAGACAGTGTTTCACAAGAAGCGATGGAAACCGGAATTGCTGTTACCAGGAACATCATCTTCGCAGAAACATGGGAAAGGAAGTTCACTTCCTTGTACAACTAGTCTTTACCATATTTGTAGAGTATTTTATTGTACTGTATCAGCCCATACACGTCCCACTGCAGGGCACGAGCCTCCTCTACAATCGAGAGATCGGTTGAGAGCGGTTAGGCCATATAGTCCACCACGCTGGCCTAGTCGGGTTGGACTTCACATAGCTTAGAAATTCTTACCAATCACTGATTTTCTGATGATGTTTCCTTCACCGTTATAGTGCATGGTGATTGACTCTCAAGGATTTAGAGATTAGAAACAAAAACATAGAAAACGGGTCACAAAAAGGTATATTTATAAAAAAAATAACATAGAAAACAGGTAACAAAAAAGGTATATTTATAAAATTCATAAAGTGTATAAGGTGAGCCACACTGTAGTTACTAAGCCTACAATCGGAATGGTTCAGATTGACTTGAGTGGTACCATTGCTTTACAGAAATGTTAAGAAAGAGGACGCCTTTGCTGTAGTGTTTCGTTCGGTAAGTGAGTTTATCGAAGGTCTAATATTCTTGAAACAAAACGATTTTTTACGGATTTTATAGCGATTTAAATTTTTCCGTACAAAATAGCTTTATTTTAATGTGTAACATTTGCGTAAATCTAAGAAACCATTATGTTTAATATCCTTTTTCTCCTCCCAACATTTTAAACCATGCCTTTTTCCGTTTAATAAAATGATAATTTATATTTTTTTAACACATTTTTATTCAAACATAAAATGAAGAATGGAACTCAATTAGTCGTCTGTTATTTTTGTTATTTTAACAAGTTTCACGAACAAATTGTTTACTATCGTTAATCTTTGTTATCTGTCAGCGCGTTTGTAAGGTTTTTATGAATAGATGTTATGTCTCACTAGTTATTTATAATGAGTCTATGGTTTGTCTACGGATTTGTGTAAACATGTAGGTTATGGAAATAATTCGCAACGTATTAAAGAATATTCAAATAGTATTAAAAAACGCTCAAATTGAGAACCTCCTCCTTGTTATGAAGTCTTTTAAAAATACGCTATAGAATTATAAACGTCATAGTCTCTAACCAACAGTAATACAAGTATTGCGTCGTGGATCAGAAACGACGTAGAATCCCCGATCTCACAACAAATCCGAATTATTTATGGGTCATACAAACATTACTGCGGGGATTGAACCGTGGCCTCCTGTTTCATATTCGGTTTCTAACACTGGGCAATAGAAGTATAATAATTACTTACTATGGCCTAATACCTTACAATCGACCTATCTGTTGCAGAGGACTCATGTGCCATCACACCCGTCACGGGCTCATACAGAAGCCACAGAAGTATGCTATATCCTAAACTAAAGGTATATAAATAAATATACTATCAATGTTATCGCTCTTACTAAATTTACACCGTACTTACTCAAAATTCCTCCAGTAAAAATTAGTATTGCAATTAAACATTGGGAAAACAGACGGATACTTGTCCTATTTTCCATTAGTCTAAATCATTGAACACGAGCCAAAGTTAACAAAACGATATTAATCAAAGCGAAAATAAAATAAATCATATCGCACCCCGTGCAATTACGTAACATTGCGTACGGTTACATTTCCCTCCATTTTCCAAGCATACGGCGTGATAAAGACAGCGATAAAACAAAACGCGACCCACGTACGTGCGAGAAAGAGAAAGCTATATTAGTGTTGAAGCGCCCGCGCACCACTGAAAGCTCAGGTCATTTTCTTTCTTCAGTCTCGCTTCGGATCTCGCGGCGTACGGACGTGTTCACACATTTGTCCGTTGAAAAAAAATCGATTTCGTTTTGAAAAACGAATTGTGACTGTGTTTTGTGGATGTGTTATTGAGTGACTAATACTATTGAAACTGTTCGGTGTTGTGCGGATACCGCTCGCATTATTTCTCGGAAGGTAAGAGATTTGTGTTATTTTAAGATGTAATTAAATATAGAACACGGGGCATTTATATGAAAACGTTTTGTAATTAGTTTAACATGAAGAATTCCGTGACTCACGTATTCCAAGTATTGTTTGTGATTAGGTATATTTAGATGTAACGGTTGTTTGTAAATTTGGTAACGCGCAGTATAAGTGTAAATCGTGAAGCTTTTATTAAGTCTCTTTATTGTGATATTTATGGGGTCAAGCAAAGAAGTCAAACTGTTATTTAATCATTATGATTCGTAAACATATGACCGTATTTAATTTGACCTGAAAATTAACATTATATCAAAATAAAAAGAAAATTAACATAAAATGCGGTGCGTTCATTTATTGAAAGAAGTAAGAACTAAGCCGGAGAAAATGTTTCAACTGACAACAATAATTCAGTCTCTAATAAATATTCAAATTAAACATTTTTTTAATTTAAAGACAAATATTTCAATTATTAAATTACTTATTATCTTTATTATTAAATATCTAAGAAAATATTTGTCTTTTATACATTAACTGGCGTGTTGATTGTACTGCCTGTTTATAGACTATAATTTTATGTTCGCTACAATATTGCGTCGAAAGCATTGCTTTTACGTTTGTTTTATATACTTGTGATATTACACTTGTTCGCGAACATTATGTGCAATCTCCAGGCTTGGGATACGGTTGATTCTATTTATTTATAGCAAAGGATACATACATACATGCATAAACTCACGCCTTTATCCCCGAAGGGGTAGGCAGAGGCGCCACCAGGACACCCACATTTCGCCTTGTATGTTCCGTCCCATGATGTGATAGGGGGCGAGCCTATCGCCATATCGGGCACAAATTCCTGACTCCGGGCTGATAATGAATAGAAAAATCCAATATCACTTTGCCCGACCCGGGACTCGAACCCGAGACCTCAGATTTGTAATCGTACCGTAATACAACTACGCCACCGAGGCAGCCGAGCAAAGGATAATATGTGATTTTCAAAGTTTAATAGGTTGCGACTAACCGGCGGCAAGGATTATATTAAAAAGACTATGATTTTTCTCGAGTCTTTAATAACAGGACTATTCATTATTATTAGCATCTACCTACATAAACTATCTCTCGTCAATGTTACTTGTCTATCGTAGGATGGTAATATAATACATTAAAATATATAATATAGTTTGCCTCGGTGGCGTGGATAAACCACGGTACGATTACCAAGCTCTGGTCTCGGGTTCGAATCCCGGGTCGGGCACAGTAACATTGGATTTTTCAGCTATCAGCCCGGAGTTCGGAATTTGTGCCTGATATGGCAATAGGCTCGCCCGCTATCACATCGTGGGACGGGACATGCAATGCGAAATGACCCGTGTTCTGGTAGCATCTCTGCCTACCCCTTCTGGGAAAAAAGCGTGTGTTTATGTATGTATGTAAATATACCGGGCTGATAAATATTAAAACTTAGTAGTTAGCAGTGCCATAGTGAGAAGGCTCAGGTACTGCGCTAGCCAACTGTTTAAATAGCTTGTACCTACTCGTATAACTGCAAGATGTACGAGTACAATAATATTATCTATCTCTTAAAGCTTTACTGTAAGCAAAAAGGCAAAATACCTATTTATTTATCAGAAAATAATTACTACAAAATGTAGGCACATCATATTAAAACAGTCGATAGAATTTCTATTGAAATGAAATGAAAATATTTATTGAACCCATGAAATGTTATACATTATTTAGATTCAGTCACTTTTTTCAACTACCACCCGGTTCACAAGGCTGTTTTCGCCAGAGAAGAACGGGCAAGAAACTCAAGCGTTACTCTTTTCTATTGTATGTAAAGTCCGCTAACTCGCAGAAGTCTAGTGTGGTGGACTATACTAAACCCTTTCAATCGAACTGTCTATTCTAGGAGTCACTTGTTTAGCAATTGACGATTATGTTCTAAAACAGCACAGTTAGAGCATATCCTGCGGCTTTTGCGCTGAGCATAGCTTCTGTATCAGCCCTTATACGTCCCACTGCTGGGCACAAACCTCGTCTACAATCTAACTACGATTGAGACGACCGATTCACCAAGCTGGCCTAGTGCGGGTTGGCGGACTTTACATACCATAGAAATTCTTACAAATCCTTATAGTATGCAAGTTTCCTCACGATGTTTTCCTAAGCATAATTTACATAGTTGAAATTGTATTAAAATATCAGCGATAAAAGCGGTTATATTTCACGACTATACGTGAACTTACACGTATTTCTACAATACATAGTTTAAGTTGTGAAACTATGTATATAAACAGAAACATTTAAAATAAACCTACAAGAAAGCGAAACAATATAGACAATAAATAGAGCAGTGTTAAAGTACGAGGATAATAAATACAAAATAGTCAGGACAATAAAATAATCTCTGTATGGTGCCAAGGTCTGCGGGCTAGCGAGAACCGAACCCCGTCCCTTTAGCATTCAGTCAGCGTGCTAACGCGTAACACGTGGCTAACAATATGTTTTTGTTCCTAAGAGAATAAAGACGGATGTGGAGTCGTTATTGGTAGTATTATTAGTTTTTTAAATTGAATGATTTAGTGATGCACATTTCAAACGTTCTTGAAGTTTGGAATATATTTGAAGAATAAATTAAATTATTTAAAAATAATAAGGAGGGCAAATTAATTAACTAAGGAAATCTAATATTAAAAATTACTATAAGTTTTATTTAACTCCACTAATCATAATTTTTATTTCACTTGCTTATAAAATTTATTTTGAATTGTTTTTATTTAAACGGTTCTTCGTTTCTGGCTGTTCCACGTCTTCATAAAAACTGAAACAGCCAGGATTTTTGTACCCATCACTGTAATATTGTTTTTGCAAATAAAACAATTAAGAAAAGCATTAAACCTTGTAATCATTAAGTGAACCACGTTTCGCGATGTTATCATAAAAAAACAAATTAATTAGTCTACAGTAAACATTACATTTGTATGTATTTATGTTAACAACACATTTATATGTTAAACAACATTAACAATGTCAGCACTTGTCCGTCGAAAGAGGGAGCAAAGTGCATGGTATCTTTAAGGAAAAGTGCTAATGTGTACTACAATTAATTAAACGATAAGTAATAGTGTAATAAGAAGTTTTATAGATAAGATGAGTGGAAACCGTGATGCCGTGGGTTCGATTTGTGATCGGGACTTTTTTAAGTACAATTTTTATTCGGAATAATATGATTTGGTGTAAGGTGGACAACCGATGTTAAAGTTATCTCTTTGTATTGATTATGTTCCAAAATATCTAACAAGTTTGTTGTATTGGCGTCGTGTAATTGTCCGATAATGGTCAAGAACAATAATATATTTCATGACATAAAAATCAGATAGCAAATTTATTTTTTCGTGTTCTATGCTCTCGTACAGGATTTATTAATTTTAATTAATTATTTTCTGCAATGGTAATATTTTTTTAGCAGAGAGAATCAAATAAACTACCAATAAATTGCAGAGAACGTGCCACAATTCTGGAATTAAATGGTTGCATAAAAAAAAAAGAAAAAACAGCCCGTGTGAAACAACTAGAACGTCCAAAACTGTTAACACATTTGTAAGATAAAATATTCGTTTCTATAACAAAAGATTTATCGAAATCATTGTGTCGACTCCACAGTTGGATTCGAACGCTGTCCTTTCCGGTAACGCATAACGTGTGCGCAACACGTGGTTCCGAAGGTGTAGCAAAAACTTTTAACACGAGATGAAGATGTATCTGTTGTGCCAATAGAACGATAGGTGGCGCTTAGAATTGTACGCAGGCGTAATGGTTTTGCCTAGGATTTATATGTCTTGCATTTCTTGCAAATATTATTGGAATAGCACTTAAAAATTCAAAATCATTATTTGTGTAGAATGATTTTTTGCAAAACGTTTCATAAATTTTGTAGATATCAAATATGAATTTTTAAACGGATGCAGAACCTGTAATGTTATCAAAATAACACAAATAAACCTCAATCATGTCCAGCTGTGGACTGCAATGGGCTGATGATGATGAAGTCATTGTATCTTTAGGATTATTAATATTTATCTTAAAGACAAAAAAAATTCACTGATCAGTCGTCATTAGAAAAATAATTACAAATTTTATAAAAACGTAAACGCCTCCAGATTCAATCCATAATTTACAGCCAAATGGAATATTTATGAATGGAATGAAACAATTGACAAAACACTGCATTGAATCGCACAAATGGCAGTATTCGTTCTAGTTAATTTCATTAATCTGGTTGCAAGTGGGTGTGGGTACAGTGAGCCGCGTAATGTCTACAGACGATTCAATTAGTAATAATAACTCGGTCTAGAACTATACAAAAAAAAAATACACCCAAAAGTCACATACATAGTCCTGACCCCACACTAAGATCGAGTCTTGTATCGTGGGTATCAGGAACTACGAGAGACTTTTCGGTGTCACAAACACCCAGACCCGAAACAAATACTTGTGGTTCTCACATACATTTGACTCGGTGCGGGGATCGAACCCGCGGCCTCTCGTTTCACAGGCAGCCTCTAACCAACTGCGCCACGGAGGCTGTCAAAAATGTTTAAATACTCTAATTCGTTTGATATAGATTATACAATTTTAAAAAATCTACCAAAATTCAGATAATAGTTCCGAATGTTATAGTTGTATGTTAAAGACGACCTTCTTAGGTGGCTTTTTATGACGAACTAAAAGAATTTCGTCATCAATGGAATTTTACGTCGCCAAAACCGTATATGTTTTAGAAACAAATAATTGCCAGTTAATAAGAAATGCGTATCTGAAAATGTCTAGCATCACGCGCAGTGTTTTCTTTCTGATGTTAGCTTAAAATCAAATAAATTATAATGTTAGTAGAGTTGATGGCTTGTATAAACCTAAAATAAAAAAATAAATCATTCAGATTTTCATAAACGTTTCTCAATTTATGGCAATAATGAATGTCGAACGTAAATCATTATAATGCTTTTATGACATTCCGTCCTACGAGTGTTTTGTCTTTTAGTGATGGTCTTTTATTAGCAAAAGCTTTTTAAAAGTATGTAATAATATCGAATCGAAAATAGGTTCGAATCCCCGATCGGGCAAAGTGATATTGGGTTTTTCTCGCATGCTCGCTAGCCTGCGCAAAAAAAGCATGCCTTTTAATTTCTTGTAGAAACTTTTTAGGTTTGCAGATTTTCACCCGATCTTGTCTTTCGTGCGCCGAAGGAATTGAACTATTAACATGTCTTATCCCATGACAAATTTGATATAAAAAAAATATGTCGAACGCAACTGTACGTAAATTAATCGTTCAGCCCAAAAAATTACGCACGTTTGTTATACTTGGTAATTGGTACAATTTGGTTATTGACCCGATTATTCTTTTGATCGTGTTTCAGTTGCGGTAATTTGTTTATGTTATACTTCTTTAATGTACATTTAGTTTTTACTTTACAGATTAAAGGAAATGATTATTAAGTAGGTCATATTTCAAAGTGCAAAAATATTATTTATAGAGATTACTATTTCGTCGAGTTAAAAATCGTGTAATGTTTTAAATGCGTAACTTTTTTATTAGTCCCTCTTTTACGGAGCAATAATTATCGAAATTAAGCACAGAAATTGTTTTCTGACAAATGATTGACAGGAATGATTTTTTGTTACCGGAAAACTTTCTTCGTCATATTTATTCGAATTTTTGCATACCTATGATAATATGCAAAAATGCGATAATTTAATCCTAAGTAAATCATTATAATATAGTTTCAGTTGTGAGAGACTTAGACTTATTATTAAAAAAACTCATCTTTTGATTTTTTGTGTTGGAAATAGTCTTATGTTTTTCTCGAAAAAAGCATGGTTTAGACTTTCAAGAAAAAAAAGAAAATCCTATTCTTCCCACAATGACTACTGAATTGCGGGTAAAAAGCAGTCAAACAGATGGACTCTTTTTATTTTTTTAGAGTCAGCTGACACCTACTCAGTGCGTAAAAGATCTGTGTAAATTCTAAGAATGTCGGGTATTTGTGTTGTATTGCTAATGTTTTTTTTATGTCCGAGATGAGTAATGATCTCAAAGGATCACGTGGCTTCGTGGATGTCGGGGTAAATATACCTTTACGGGGTCATACCACGAACTAATTTTATAACCTGAAATTATTTTAATATGGCGGGAAATGTGAAACGTTATTGATGTGAGTTTCTGTAACAGTAGATATTTCTGCAACGGCTTATTATGTTAGTTTATGTCTGAATAAAATAATTCGTTATTAAACAATTATTCTCACCTTGATTATGTGTACCTAGATTAAAAAACCGATAAACAGAAAAAAAAACATAATTAGAGCTCCTTCCAAGATGGCGCATAACGCAAAAAAAAATGGCGCGATTCCAGATTTTTAAATCATCTTAATGTAATTTGAGCGTACAAAACAAGTTTTATTGTATCATATACAACGCTTCCTTTCAAACTTAATTAGTAGAGATCATAAAGATTTTATATTGCTTCAATTTTCAGTTGAATATGTTTTTTTTATTATATTTTCGCATGATAATGTTTCTTGGAATTGCGAAGCTTCCGCGCATTCTATTTCCACGTCGTGAAGGGATATAGAAAATATGCTTTTTATCACTTATTCAATGTGACCATTTTATTGATATTCAAAGAAACACGTTGCATCAAAGCAGATTGTAAATGTGTTTGTAGCTATGAAATGTTCAATACATTCTGTAAAGTGCAATCATATGTTTAGTACTTTCAGGAAATACATATTTATTAAATTATCTGTATCTTTTGAAAACGTTGAATTTTACAACTATTATATGTATTTGCAGTTTTAACTTGCGTATTAATAGATAATTAAGATACAAATTTAATTTTTCGGTATTGGTAGACATATTAGGTTTTTTTCGCCTTAAAATATCTGTAAAACCTTAATGACCTAAAATACCTCAAAGACTTGCACTGCTTCTAAGGAATGGTTGATTTGTAAGACTTTTTTGCGTGCCATGCTATATCTTTGGCATGAGGTATATGCAATAAAAAAGGTACTGCATTCCAAATTCAAACATCAATATACTTCTCTTTTCATTGTCAGCGTTCTATTTTCGTTTCTATGCGGCCAGTGTTCTGAATTCGTCGCCCTTTGCGCATACTTGACAAAGTATAATTTGCTTTCTCGAAACTAATGAAAATTTAAATGTAGCACTTGCTGCATTAGCATAAGTGAATAGAAAATAATTTCAGCTGCAGTTGTGAATTTGTTATTTAATATGTAGTTCTCGGAGTATTCAAACTATTTCCGAACGAAACTATTTTAAATATGTGAAATTGTTGATTAATGGCCGATATTAATAAACGATCTTCGTTTCTATCTAAAGATCGATCGCGAAAATAAACCAATGGGCTCAAGGTATTGCCGACACGCTCACATTTGATGTGTTCTGATTGGTCTATTTTCCGGATCGATCCTTAGATAGGGATTGGGATTGCTTATTAATTTTGTGTGTTATTGACGTTTGAAAAAGGCGGGAGTTGTCTACGACTACATTCATCATAATATTTTATTGAGCACGCAATAAATAATGTTTCTGTTTGTTTTGTAAACAAATGATATTTCAGTTTTATCAATAAATATTTTTTATAACACAATATCTTATATCTGACAAGATAAATGCATCGATAACATGAACACTTTTCTTTGTGCAAGTATGATGCATTTTTATCAGGCAAAACATCTAATAATCTATACATTTCGCGGTTTTCATTACAAAGTATTTTTAAACATTAAAAATAATATAGAACCATAGACACGAACTCATCACGGGTTCATCGTATTTCCTTGAATTTTAATTATAAGTATTTGCCACATATCAGTTTTTATTCTATCGATACGCCACGCGGCGCGGGTTGCATAACTATAGGCATTTTAACATATTACATGGTGGTATGCTTCTGTCATACGAAATTATGGGCCTTCCTCATCGCGCCCCATTGATGTTCGCTCGACAGTTCTGACGTCATTTGTATGTAGAGATTGATTTTAAAAATAGAATTGTGTGTCATTTTAGACAAATATTCCGGGAATAGCACGTTTCCAAGTTTGCGGTTAATAGTTTTGTTAAGCGAAATAATTGTGGTCTTACTTAGTTTTCAATTGGAAATATATGTATTACTTAATACAATGATTTCTAATTTTTTGTACCTAGCAAATGTTAAAATAATTCAGTATAATATTTGAGCCTTCCTGTGGATCATAATTATAAAATATAGTGTGTCAATATAAACCCCTGAATTATGTCTCACTCCATATTATCAGCTCTAGCCTTAAAATAATCATCATTTTATTCGATTAAAATATATAAATTATCGATATAATTTATTTTTTGTACTCCAGCATACCATAGACAAGACTTCAAAAAATAGGTTAGAAAACAGAATGACATTCAAAATGGCGGTCCACCTACAGCTGCGCGTAACGTGCGATCCCACAAGTCAACTTATCGGACTGGTCATGCGACAGACTTTACTATCGCAATATCCGCCAATATATCATAGCTTCCTTGTAGATACGATGTGCGAATGATAAAGTGCAAGGAAATGATGCTCGGACGCGTCGCCTGTCCGCCTTTGATTGACGTATCGACCCTATGCGTAGGGCTGACTGCTGGACGATTTAAGAGTTTTAATGCCAACCCTAAAGACTTTCGAACTTATTCATAGACCATTTTAAAACCTATTTTAGTTAACGAGCGTTTTGTCTTCGCTCAAACTTAATTCAAAACTCGTTCGGGAAGGAAAAACATTTGATAACTAAAACAGGTTTTAAAACTCTATGAATGGGGCCGTTCGACATTAGGTTTGACTGGTAGAGTAATGCGTAAGGTGCTAAGTCCACCTGTACATTTCTAATACTCATGAAATAAATGCAGAGTGGAAAATGAATATAAAAATATAGGCTTGGATAGCAAGTCTTGGATAAATGTTTAAGAACTGTCATAAGTCATTTAATGTTCTCTACAAAATAAATTGTAACCCAATTTATAAAGAAAAAAATAGGCCTTTACTATGTTACAAATGCATAAAAAGAAGAAGTGCGAATTATTATATTTCTGTATCTTATTCCATGAAATTTAAGCCTGTGTTTTGTTATGTTTATATGGAAGCACACTGGGCAATTATTTATCAGATCCTGTGTGAATTCCTCTCCTCCGTCAGGACTTCTACTGACTAAGTCGCGGCTTCTGTCTAAATTGGCTATTTACCAGTGAGCTTTCTCTAGATACTTGCTTTTCATGTTAAGTATCAATAACTTCTTATATGTACTCGATCTCTTGGTGTCTGTAGAGTAATTATATTTTCATTTTAATCTGAATATTATACTTAGTAGTGACATTCAAAGTATGCCAATTTTTTCATTCATTGAATAACGTTTTTGCGACATCTGGCAACCCTAACATAAAGGCGTACATATTTAATATTCAAAAGAGAGAAAGGTGCGTATGGCTATCTCTTTTTAACTTACGTGATGAATACTCAAATGCTATTGTTGTCCCTTTCTCACACGTGACGCGACTACATCTTTCATAACAGCTAGAACGGCCACTGTTTGAAATGTCACTTTGACACATGTGTTTGTTTTTTGCAATTGGCAGTTCGGAATTTAATTATTGATCGATAGCCTTTGTTTACGATTCAAATTGTGGAGAGGCGTGGATATGCGGAGAGTTTATGACCGATCTTTTTTTAGCAAGGGATCTTTATCGATTTACTTCAATATAATGTAAGTTTTTAAAATACAATAAATACTTTCAAGTAATAGTAACGCATCCAGTATTGACTTCTGATTCCAATTTGAAATAAGCGATTCCAATTTTAAATAAGCCGAGTCGTTTTCTAAATTATAATGACTTATTAATAATACACTTAAAGGTTATCCAACAATATAGTAGTATATAGAAGTATTTTCTTATCAAAATTATAAATAAAAAATAACTAGCATTCTACAACGGTGCAATATTTTACCTTATCAAATCTCGCGGAGATAAATTTGTTTTAAAACACGTAAGTTTAAGTGAAGAGTGCATATAAAAATTTCTCATCCCAAAACTGTACTTTTGAAGGAATCTTTATCCATTAAGGCGTTTACAAATGGTGTTGTAATGTGGTGACCACATGTCACTGTCGTCGTATGGTGACCATAGATACTGAGAAAGGACTCTAAATTACTGTAGAGTTGTCTAAAAGTTGTAACAATTTGTTCAAAACCCAAGGAGAGTTTCTTTAACAGGAATTGTTTCTTTGAGATAATGTTTGGTACACATCACAGACTTCAGGAGATTTTCATTTAACTTTATTGTATGTTCGGCTTACAATGTTTTACATTAGATTATGCATTTGTAAAAATTATAAATGTTATCTTGCCGGTAACAATTATATTCTTAAAAAGAAAATTATAGATACAATTAATAATTATCCACTTTGCTAGAATCGATATTAAACTTAACTAATCAAGCTCTATTTATCTTCACTTACCGTTCCTCCCTTTTGAAGGCACCAATGAGCAAAAATTACGAAATTATCGTGTATTTTTCTCAAATACACGCGTTTTTTTTGCGCTAGATAAAAATCTAGAATAACTACGCACAATTATACTACTGAATAGCAAATATTTTTACATTTCACATCTCAAATTAGAATATCTACGAAGCTTATAAATAGTTCAGTTGTGACAAGTTTTGATTTGTCATACTTTATACGTGTTGACGTCAAATCGCCAGCTGGGAGTAGATAATGCTGTGAGTCCATTAGGACACGAGCAAAAATAAAATAAATTAGTGTCCGGTTCACTAATATCATATTAATACAACACCGAATCTGACAAAAAAGTAGTTATAAAATAAAATTTCAAAAGGGAAAGTTCTCTCCAATGTTATAGGTAGCCAAGTTTATTTCCAAGATGTCATAGAACGTGACTTTCGCTGTATCGGTTAGTACCGGGCAAATCACACAAGAGTTTTAAATTGAATTACTTAAACATGTTAAATGTTCAGCCCTGGAAATTGAACCTGGAACGTCACAATTCACAGATGCTATACACGAGAGCAACGCGGTGGCGATTAAAATCGAACTATTGCTTACCGAATTCTACATTAATGTGTTTTTGATCGTTAAGTCGTAGCGATAAACGCCAACTTGCTCACTGGCCGTCTCTGGCTGCAACATTTTTAACGTACATACGACACTACAACCGGTTTTACCTTATTTACATAAGTAATACTTGATATGAATTGATCATCTAGTATAAAAAAAAAAAACTTACCCGTCTTCAATGGATGCTTAGCTTAAAACGCCATTTTTCATATCAGCACATTAAATAAACATTTACTAAAATGGCTCAGAGTTGCCAGCTTTAGCAAACTCCCGGGATCTTGGGCATTTTATTCTTGTTTATTAAAGCGAAGGATAGCATTGAATCAGTATTGATAGAATTTGGGGATCACATCTTCAATTATTTAAATATATTTTGTAAATATTTTATCTATTTAATAAAAGAGATAGCCCTGTATTCCTGACAGTTTTCGTAAGTTTTAAATGTATATCTAACTCTTACTATTATGCCTCCTAAGAAACAATTTTTTTGCAAAATTTGTACATAAAAAATATTTTCTGACCAACGATTCTAACCCTAAATATCCTGCTTTACACTCCATGTCCATTGGACCAAAGAGATTAACCCTGTAATATATAAGGGCCGGCATAAATATATTACAAAGAAAGCATTATTCGCGAGCGGTCTACATCAATTCCTTTGCATTTATGTGGGTGGAACAAGGATTGTAGTGATTTAAGAGCATTTAAATCCAACCTTAACAAAACAAGTACAAATAAATGTTTATTTGAACGTATAAATTTACTGGTGATAGAATCAGACGTTAAGGAATTGCTTCTAATGCAGACGACACAAGATTTGTTTTTAATGCAGTCAGTACTATTTGATTATTAGGTGTATTGAATTATTGTCTGCCAAAATTACATGTGTGATTGTCAAAAAATTGAGGATCACATAAAAAAAAATCTCGTTGCGGAGATCAAATCGACCGAGTCTAACCCACTACGCCACGGAGGCTGTCCAAACTTGAAAGCTGGAACTGCACTTTCTAAAATCTGTATTTTTATTTTAAAACTGTCACAATAAAATGGGCTTTTTTGCGATTAAAATACAGTTCATTTTTTATTGGCACACCTTTTCTTTTCGCTTGTAGGATTATTTCTGCATAACTGGCTGGCAACTCTGACTTATTAATCTTCATAATAGTCTCATATCCTATATTTACGTTGCTGCGTGATGTATCGTAGTTTAAAGGCGAATATGAGATATTAATTATATTTACTTCTTACTGTTTTGTTTAGGCTACCGATAGTTCACTCTGATCTGGCAACAATGATGGCGTGTGGATATTAATAGCTTATAATTTAATTTAAAACCCAAAACACCCTAAGTATCGAGATAAGTCATGTGAAAAGAAAATAATATAAATTGACTTGATTATGCACCAAATAAATCTTATCATTAACTTTTTGTATAAAAAAGCAAATCTTGTTATTTATAATTGATGAAATTTATATTTATCGCATTAATAACACAACCTCCTCCCCTCCTCTCTTCATAAAAAATCAACAGGTATTTAATATTAATAAGTGTTTTTTCTTAAACAAAAAAAAACGATTTATTTATTAACAGAGCTATTCGCAATCGATTATATAATATCGATAATCGTAGTGGCATAATCGACTGTAACACAAATTTGATTTCTACGTTGCAACACTGAAAGTCAGGCGTCATGTCAAAGAGTCAGGACTATGAGTCAGGTTTTAACCTTGTATTAAACACCACGTGTTTTTGCAAAAACATAGAGAATAATAAGATACTTAAACTTGTTATTATTTTTTATCAATAACACACTCGATAACTTGATTAGCGTAATCATTTTATTCGATTTGTCGTGTTTATCTATTTATCGTTTTAAAGTTTACTAAGTTTTTTGTTGGCTACTTTCGTTGAGGAAAATATATGTAAGTATTTATATTTCTTAGTAATTATAATTAAATAGCGCGTGGTTGCCTTTTGGTAACGGACGGGTCGCAGCTGTCGACATGTTCACGGTGGTCGCGGGTTCAAATCTCTAACTAATGGAGCCAATTTTTATTGTATAATATAATATAAATATTAGAAAGAAAATACTTTGCGTATTACTTTTTTTTAAACTCTAGATTTAATTGTGGGGAGTTGAATAAGGAAATAACAGTTACTTTGTTTTGCTTTAATGACTCCTAATATTTGATACCATTCTTGTAATTTCGTGAAAGTCACTACTAAATTACAAAAAAATGATAAAATATGTAGCTTGAAATATGTATTTAGATTTTTTATTTCAGGAGCATGGGATAAGTGGGCAATCAAATGAAGCACAGCATGATTCAAAAGCAATTCGTGGAATATAATATGCAGTAATTACACTCAATAATCACATAGATATTTGCCTCAGTGTGGGAATCGATTTCGAAGCTTCACATTCCACAGTAGCCGTCTCAACCCACAACGCTACTAGGCCTTTAATTTTTTCTAAGATTTTTACAATCCTTTATTATTTTAGTCGACGTGTGAAAAAAAACTTTTAAAATGGGCGATCAAAATGATGATTACAATGATCAGATGTTCGAATTAGATGATCAACGACAACAAGGAAATGAATCTATGAGTAGTCCCAGTGATATAGGATCATCATTAAGCAATTTTGGAATTGATAGAGATAATCCAGAAGATAACCAACGATATATTCAACAAAATCAAGATCTACATGCAATCATTCAAGGAATCGGAATTGCTGAAATTAAATCTGACAGTACTTCAGAACACAAAGACAGCGGATTAGCCACTTCAATAAGCAAAACTAGAAATACTGCATTTACGCCTGAAATAATTGAATATTTAAAAGAAACTATTTCCGATGTTACTTCGGAAGTAAATGAAACAATTGAACCACAAGCTGGACCAAGTAGTGGTGTAAGATATGGTTACGATCCAAAATATGATGAATCAGAAAAGCTTGCTGAGAATCTACAGGAATTAGATGTATCGGCCTTTGATTTAGCTCTAAAAAGAGGTTACCACGACCAAGCAAAGCTCTATTATGATGACGCGTCAGCAAAAGGTTTACAGGTTCAAACAAAATTCATAAAAAAATTGACACAAATTGTAGGTAAAGACCGTCAAAGAGAAATAGCAATGAATGAAAACCCATCACTCTTAGAAGAAGATATTTGGTCCCTACAATATTGTTTACAACGTGTTTTCATGCTAAAAAAAGATTTTAAAGAATATTTAGAAAATATTGAAAAAAATAACCACAAAAAAGTTTTGAATATGTTGAATAGTAAAGATATATTAACTGAACAGGAAAAACAGGTATTAAAAAATATAAAAACGAAAGAAAAACGCAATGATTTTAAATTAAAAAGAGAAGTTAGAAAAATAATCGCTGATTTTATTAAAATTTTAGAAGAACTTGAAGAACAGGTCAACAACCGCATAAAACATCCTGAAAAATATAGAGAAAGTGAGCAACTTTAGTGTGTACTCAATGAGCAGCAAGATTAATCCAGAGCAATATTATAAACAGCTTCGGTGGCGTAGTTTTACTTTGATACGATTACAAAGCGTCTCGAGGTCTCGGGTTCGAATCCCGGGTCGGGCAAAATGATATTTTGTTTTTTATTCATTATCAGCCTAGTCAGGAATTTGTGCCCGATATGGTGATAGGCCCGCCCCTTATCACAATATCGGATGGAAAATACAACGCGAAATGTGTGTGTCCTGGTGGCGCCTCTGCCTACCCCTTTTGGGATAAAAGGCAGGGGCGTGCGCTCCTTGTAGGCAGAAATGCACTGCTTTACTTGCTATTCACAGATATTTTAATAAAACGTTCGTACGTTTTAGATGACTTTAATTAATAGTAAATAAATGAATAAACAAAATATAATAACTTAAAAACGCCTAATATTTTATAAATAGCAATAGCGCTGCAAAATACTGTACCTAATCAACCAAGTCATGCCGCCGCGTCCCGCAGGAGATTTGTTTGTATGTGTGTAGTAATTTTGGTGTCCGTGCACAGTTCGCCAACGCACACACCCATGAATATCGAGAGCATCGAAAGCCGCGACTCCTGCGGCAGGCTACGGAAGTTCGGCAGTTGTCGGGAGTAATCGGAAATGTTCGTTGCGTATAATCCGAGTAAAAATAATAGACGGACATCTAATAAATCACGTATGCACATTATGCATTTTTGTTTGGTAAGGTTTTATTTGTTTAAATAGCAGAAATGTTTTGTGTTTCGCGGTGGCCATTTTGCTTTTTTCATGTGATAAGCATTGTTTACTATTTTGTTTGCGCCAGTATATTTATATTTTTCTTAAAAGAATTTTCTACTTAACATTTGAAAGTGTACACATTTAACAGTTTATTACTGAGTTTCTATAATAATTGTGATTTGCTTTTACTAGTGCGATTGTTAATTTTTGAAGTGAAACTTCTTTATCGGGGTTGGAAAAAATTTTGCGTTACGCGCCATCTTTATTTCTACGTCACATTTTTGCGTTACGCGCCATCTTTATTTATTTAGTAAATTAGTAATACTTAGTAGTAATCCTGTGTATTGTAACTGTATTTAGTACGAATCCCACACTAGTGTATCATCCCACATTTGGACATAATACAGTGTATACCATTAGAACACATTCTGTACCCACTTCAGTAAGCCACACCCCCAACCGTTTCCAAGCCCCACCCAAAATTTTAAGCCCCACCCACTTTTTTGTAATTTGATCCTTACCCCCCCTCTGGCCTTCCCCTACCCTAAATCCAAAACAGTGCCCAATAGCCTCCCCACGAAACCTCCCCCCCCCGCTTACCCCCACCCTAAAAATTTTACCTCACCCCCCCTACTCATATCTCCGGCATTATCCATCGTAGACCCACCGACCTTGGGTTCATTGGAACCGGCTCGGTGAGGGCTACAATCCTGCCCCAACAGAATTCCCGAATACCCCCTCACAACTTTCCCCACTCAAAAATATTTTAAGGTGCCCAATAGCCTCCCCACGAAACCTAACCCCCCCCCCGCCCCTACCCCCACCTAAAATGTTTACCTCACCCCCCCTATTCCTATCTCCGCCAATATCCATCGTAGACCCATCGACCCTGGGTTCATTAGAACCGGCTCGGTGAGGCCTACAATCCTGCCCCAACAGAATTCCCGAATTCCCCCTCCACAACTTTCCCCACCCAAAAATATTTTAAGGTGCCCAATAGCCCCCCCACGAAACCTAACCCCCCCCCCCCCCCCGCCCCTGCCCCCACCTAAAATTTTTACTTCACCCCCCCTAAACCTATCTCGGCCAATAAAGGTCGTGGACCCACCGAGCTTGGTATCCTCGGAACCGTCTCGGTGAGGGCTACAAATTGGCCCCGATAGAAATCCCAAATTCCCTCAAAAATTTCCCCCCTCCTAAACTTAAACTTTATTTAATTTAGCTTTATTTTACCAATTCTGTAAATTTGTAAATAGTAGATCATTTTGCGAAAAATGATGTCATAAAGAAGTTTCACTTCTTACGTGTGTACACTAATACACACACACATTTTTTTTTAAAAGTTATTTGATTGTGAGTCTAAGATTGTGAGGTTTGGGTTGAAATTGTGTGTTTATTAAAAATAACAAGTTCGCACAATTGTCATTCAGTGAAAAGATTCAAATTGTGTCTAAAGGTAGGTGTGTACCCGAGTTACAATAATTATACCAGCAAAAAGGGAATGTAACTCGAAAGTTTCATGTTGTAAGTTATGAAACGTATTATTTTACTTATTAGAATTTCTTCCGCCGCGACGATCGATTGCTGTTTTGTCTGCGTTGGCGTAGAAGATGTACATGTATAGTAGTACATCTAAGACTTGTTCTTTTGGAATAGTTTCCGACTTAGAGATCCGTCGCGTGGCTGTGGCTATGCTAAAAATCTATAAAAGAAAAAGTTTTTGTGACCGAGTACTCCGCCGCATACCCAGTGTCATAATCCTGTGCACGCCGCTGATAAAAGGCGTGAGTTTATGTATGTATATAATATTATAAACACGAAAATAAACAACTGTACTTTTTTAAGACTAAACATCTGAACGGATTCTAATAAAATTTAGTTGGTCATTAATACAAGCAATTTTTTTTTGGGGAGAAAGAAGGACAATGTTTTTTACTTTTACCAAAAATGTGCCCTAAAAATTCTTACTCTGCATGTGTATGAAACATCCACAAATTACACGAACTGATACCATATTGAGACCAAAATCCTAAAGACAAACGTCCATGTAAAAATAATTTATCATTCACACACCTCCAGGTTCGAAATAATGCATCAGGTCCGGAAAAATCAGCATGCTTTACATATATTAATCGTCAAATCCAAACTATGAAAGGCAAAAAACTAAAAATACGAACACGACTCCATGTCACACAACGAGTGATTTAAATAAATGATTTGAAAGGAGCAACACTGCTTAGTAAATAAGTACAAAGTATTTCTTGGGATCGTGCGACGTGGGGTGAATCAGAAAATACTGATGACATAAGTGGCGCTAAACATTGTTATTTTAAATTATATGTGAATTGTATTGCTATTTTATTCATCAAGTTTTTATCCCATATTCAACAAATCCTTATCATACATCGGATATAACGATGTAATTTTAGCACTGAATGCGTTTTTAAAATATAACTTTGTGCTAAGCTTTTTGGAAAAATGAAATAAATTTTATAGGATTTTTATTCGTTGTGTACGAATAATTATTTTCAATTAGGGCGAGTTTTCTTGAGTTAACGTTTTGGTATCACGGAGCGTAAATATTTTTCAAATTATCTCAATAGGTACTGCTAATCATGTATGTAGCGGGTTTAAATTTATCGCAATTTTTGCGTACATAACTACATTAGGTACATTGTGTTGCCAACCCTAAGTACAGTAGTAAACAATCAATGTGCGACGTCCTTTATATTATATAACCTGACCTCAGCACCGGCCGTGATACAAACAGAATAATCTACCGGACTAATTCAATAAAACAAAAGAGCTCGGCGATTGTCTCAAATCATATGCATTATCTTCGATTGTCCTACACGACAAATAGTCCACAGCTTGTCAATATAAATCCAAACATAAATGTATTGAGATAATGTGCAAAATCCTAGAGGAGTGGTCCATTTATGCATCGCTATGGTTGGTTACGTACATGCCCCGCAATAAATTTCAATTAATGTTGTCTATGACATTTTTGTCTCAGTGCTGAGATTTGACTAGACTGTTTTTTTGGTATGGCGATTCTGGGAAACTTCTTTCAGCAAGAAAATGTTTATATAAAACGTATATTTCATGTGTTTCTTTGAATTATATTCATGAATGGTGGATTCAGATCGGTTGAGTGGCGAAACATGTGTTTCCTTGTGTTTATTCATAGTTCAATAAACATTCTACTAGTCTGGGAATTAGTGGAATCGATGAATGATCCTGGAGTATGAATCCTATACATAGTAAATACCTATAAAAATGGATATAATATACCCGTTTTCTTAGAACCTTTGTCCTATGTTATAAAGAAGACCCAACACACAAAATATTTTGCATTATTTGATTCGCATTGTCAGGATATGCAGTCGCCTGTCACTAAACCTAAATAGTAATGATTTAATCCATCCAAAGCTTGCCTGGAAGAGATCGCAGTTAGCGATAAGGCCGCCAATTGTTACCATGACATTAACTTTAAGTGATTTACTGTTACTGTGTTATTCTCTTTTATTGCGGTGTACAATAAAGTGTGTAAATAAAAAAAAATAAAAAATAAACCGAGGTAATTCACAAGTTTGATATAAGATTGTATGACACCAGTTAAAATATTTTCCTTCTCATTCCCACTCTCGGTTATGACCTCTGCCCTGTAATGCGACATCTGTTGGTAGGTATCTCATATGTGAGAGGCCGCCTGGGTAGGACTAGGTACCACCGCAATGTCTATTTCTCCCGCCAAACAGCAGTGTAAATGCACTGTTGTGTTCCGGTTTGAAGGCATTGTAGCCAGAGTAACTACTGGACATATTGAGACTTAACATCTCATGTCTCAGGATGGCGAGCGCAGTAGAATGCCAAGCATTGCCTTGAAATTCATGGTGCTGTTTGGTTTTGCTACTGTCCATGAGCGGTTGTATTGCTTACCATCAGGCAAATGGCATACTCGTCTCGCTATTCTTTGAAAAAAAAAAACGACTATAGAGGTAAGATTCATACTTTAACATTGTTATAAACGAAAACAACTTCACGCATGTTATACAAAAAGCTTTCTTCGCTTCGTTGTTTCATTTTTAAATTAAGAACATCAACGTTTAATTTATGGTTATTCAGTCCCCACGGAAGTTACTTCGCATTATTCATTCATGCGTTTGCAAATGACGGACGGATGGCAATTTTTTCGCTATCTACATGTAAATATTATGGGGATTGATGTATATGGCCAGATATTTATGGCGAGTCGACGCCATTGTTGTGCAAAGCCTGTTTATCTTGGGTAAATGTAAAAAAATGGATTTTATCGAGAAAAAAAAGATCCTTTTGTGAGATATACGAGGTAGTTTGTGTTTAGCATTCTGTGTATGTGTATGGCATCTGAATTGAATGTATGGGATTATGTGTGAATGCTGTTTTGACGAGGGACTATTTTAGTATTTTTCTCTTTTAAAAAAAGCTACTTCCCATACGGGAAAACAAGTCTTATGCAGCTGATATTAGAAGCTACGAGATACTTCAAGCAAGCTTATTAAAACAATAAGTTGGTGCCGTGCAATCTATTTCTCTTCAGCTACAGGAACTACACTGCAGATCTAAGAGCTCTCCGAGAATTTAATAAAATAAATACACCCAACAGTCACATACATAGTCCTGACCCCACACTAAGATCCAGTCTTGTGTGGTTAGTATCGCGAACTACGAGAGACTTTTCGGTCTCACGAACAACCAGACCCGAAACAAATACTTGTGGATCACACAAACATTTATTTCGTTGCGGGGATCGAGCCCGCGGCCTCTCGTTTCACAGCCGGCGTCTAACCAACTGCGTCACGGAGGCTGTCAATTTCCATAGAAACTTATTTGAAGCGGCTTGCTACCACTAAACGGTATCAATGACTTGGCTCCAAGAAACTTATGTTAACAAATCCTATTTCATCAGACGAACATTTGTCCCGCGAACATCGAATCTGCTGTCCCTCTTATCTCTACCACGTCACACAGCTTGTCACTCCCATTTACTTTTATCTAACATGGAGACAAGTACATGTTAAGCGGTCTTGTCTGACACTAATCGCAATGTAAACTAGAAATGCTATGGAAATTCTGCTATCGTTCGATATTCGGTAACTTATTAGAGATTACTGTCTGTCTGTAACCGTAGCAGTCCACTGCAGGGTTTGGGCCCCCTCTACAATTGAGAGGCTATATAGGGTAGGCTATATAGTCCACCACGCTGGCCTAATGCGGGTTGGTAGGTTCGAGGTAACTGCATAATGTTCTTTGATACTTCCAAGACAAAGTACAATTAATACACTAGATGGTATGTGCTATTCAAATACAGTATTCATTAGCGAGTGATGTTTATATTCCTTCGGCACAATTATATTTGGGGGTTACTCTATGATCCGAAACGAAGTTTGAAGTTTCGAATTTTGCACGTAAAACTGTACGAATAAGCCTACGTACTTCACAAAATGTTTGAGTCCTCTATCGCACGTCGTAACCATAGACTGAGTTCGGAGTAAATGATAAGTATCACAGAGATTAGTTTTAATGGTTAGAAGTGGAAAACTTATAGCAGACTTCGGATGTCGATTTTGCACCATCGTCTACGGTGGTCTGTTGATGTCGGTAGTTTTATATTTACATACATACATAAACTCACGCCTTTATCTCCGAAGGGGTAGGCAGAGGCGCCACCAGGACACCCACATTTCGCCTTGTATGTTCCGTCCCATGATGTGATAGGGGGCGAGCCTATCGCCATATCGGGCACAAATTCCTGACTCCGGGCTGATAATGAATTGAAAAATCCAATACCACTTTGCCCGACCCGGGACTCGAACCCGAGACCTCAGCTTTGTAGCCGTACCGTAATACAACTACGCCACCGAGGCAGTCATTTATATTTAAATTGTACTTTATTGCGTCCTTCTTTTACGTTATGTCCGCACAAAAACGAACTAATAAGAATGAAATGGTGTTTGAATATTTGAGCGTAGGAAAATTATAACCTATCTTACCATTTATGGGACGTATATTTCCAGTCGAATTTTCGCTTGGGCCTAAAGCCTATCCGAAGATTCTGTATTCGGCTACGCTCTTCGTGAGTCTTATGTAATCTGTAATCTGCAAACGTCACGTCGAGAACAATTTCTAAAGTGAACTCGTGTTCTTAAGATATTGTTACAGTACACGACTTACTGGTAAAATGTATCGAATATCATCATTTTGTCTAGTAGCAATGTGTACGGATTGTGAAATGTGAGGTGGTTTCGAATCCCAGGTTGCGTTTCAGTTTAAAAAATCTTCTACGAGTTCCTGGAGACTGGTATGTTTGGGATATTAGCTTATCAACAATCTGCTATAAAATATATCATAAAAAGTTATGGTATAAAGAAACTCATATAGATATTTGGACCCTATAAACTAAACACTTTTGGGCAGTCGTGTATTAATTACACCCATTAGTTACTCATTAGTCACCCGCATAGTGTTTCCGCCACATCAACACCGTTGAATTCTTGCCATGTGTATCAAAAGTTACGCGATATTTTTCAGATTTGAAACAATTTGTGGATCTCAAATTTATCTGGTAAGGAATTGAACCTGCGTTTTAGTTCAGCGTTAACGCCACGGAGGCTGTCAAAATAAACATTAATTCTCAGTTAAAACACCAAGACATGGATTGGTTAAAAATGGAGTTCAAAACCGTATGATGAATTTTTAATAGCCCTTCGCATCCGCTGTGTAATAGCCAGAAGGAATGTCTGACACGTGACTGATTTGGACCACCATTCTACAGGTGTGAGGCCAATTGTAGGCCATAGGGACGCCATAAAGGGACTTCACGTGACTTTGGACCATACGGAGTATTCTACAGGTGCAAGGCCTATAATAAGCCAAGGAGGGACCATAATGGGATTCGATTTAAAGTAAGGCAAGGGTTTAGTAACGTAATCATTGATATTGAGGACGCCAAAGGAATTGTAATCCAGTCCATAAATGTTGTACGGTAGGGCGTCCTTTTTTTTTTTTCACATCATGGGACGGAACATACAAGGCGAAATGTGGGTGTCCTGGTGGCGCCTCTGCCTACCCCTTCGGGGATAAAGGCGTGAGTTTATGTATGCAATGAATGGCGAGACGAGCATGCCATTCGCCTGATGGACAGTAGAAAAACAAACTACATCAAGAATTACAAAGCAATGCTTGGCATTCCACTGCGCTCGCCATCTAGAGACTTGCTTGGAGCATTGCCTTGTAATTCATTGTGCTGCTTGCTTTTGCTACTGTTCATGAGCGGTCGTATCGCTTATTATCAGGCGAATGGCATGCTCGTTTTGCCAACAAAAAAATATATCATCATCTTTAGTTATCATCTTTATTTTCTTAGGGCCAATTGCACAAACTAACTTTGCCCATAATTGGACTTTAAAAACGTCAATCCCATACATTAGCAATGTTATATACATACATACATACATACATACATAAACTCACGCCTTTATCCCCGAAGGGGTAGGCAGAGGCGCCACCAGGACACCCACATTTCGCCTTGTATGTTCCGTCCCATGATGTGATAGGGGGCGAGCCTATCGCTATATCGGGCACAAATTCCTGACTCCGGGCTGATAATGAATAGAAAAATCCAATACCACTTTGCCCGACCCGGGACTCGAACCCGAGACCTCAGCTTTGTAGCCGTACCGTAATACAACTACGCCACCGAGGCAGTCATAATGTTATATACGTCACAAATATATGGCGATGACATTGTCAAAATTATAGTTATCGTCAATGTAAAGTTTATGCAACTGAGCCTTAAATTCTTTTTGATATATTTTTTAAACCTACAATTTCAACTAAAATACTTCTACTCAATAAAATAAAATACAAAAAAACCTCTCGCATTTATTTTAAAACTCAATTAAAAAGGCCCCTCAATAACTCCGCGCTTACATAACCAAAAAATTATCGACGTCCAACCGATTAATATTTCTATGCCATAAGGAATCATTCCCACTTCCTCGTACGTGAAGTGCATTTATTGGCCATCTGCCGTCCCTTTCCCACACTCACTACTTAGTATGAGTGTGAGTGAGACAGCTATGGATGTCTTATTGCAGTCAATCATCTATATTCGTGATGGTTAGTGGAATATTATCGAGACTTCCGGTTGATTTGAGTCAATGACTTGAAGAAAAGTTTAGATGATTCCGACTCCATATTGTTTTAGTTGAGGGTTTTATTCTTCGGTATTGAATGGTTTTAACAATATATAATGTATTATTTTGTTCCCTGTTGATTTTTGAAGATACTTAATATATGTATTTAGGTAATAAACCGATATGTTCGCTATCTTTGTCGAGCTATCTGACAATGGAACAACTTTTAGCCTTTGTTTTTTCTTGTACCTTTTAATTAGTGCCTATAGAAGCCGAGGAACAGACCGGTGTAATTTTCGAATAGCGAGACACTTTTGTCTGTCGCCGGTCGGTTCCTTGGACGCCATTGTTATCATTAGGTGCAGTGCAGACACTATTCCAAGCTAGAGCAAAAAATATCGGTTTTACAGCTAAAAAAATCTTTACGAAACCTGCATTACTGAGACCCTGGGAGATCTGAATTAGAATTTCAGTATGTGAAGAAAGAATGACGCTTATTTAGAGTCCGGGTTTTGGGAGGTCAAAAAGTCCATAGCTTTTATACCTAAAAATCCATCTAAGTTTGATAATAATATGGGTTTGGGACTATTTGTAGCTATGATTCTTTTCATTTATAGGATAGAAAGACCCTGGACCTGACCTGGATAGAAAAACCCTGAAATCTGTACCTTAAGTCTACACATTAGTATTTGACTGGTGTTTATTTAGATTTCTCTAATCATTTTTGTATGCGCTAACCGTAGACTAAACATTAGAATCTTTATTTTTACTTCGCGTGGATTGGCAAAGTTTTTATTTTCGATGAATTGCATCTGTTTTTGTTCTGGAAATTTAATGTTTTAGTGTTCGTAGTATTACGTGTTGTTAACAATTATTACACCTATGTTTTAATAAGTTAATGTAAAAGACCGAACTATGGTAAATCTTAAGATTTTCCATTACGACACAATAATATAGTCTAAAAAAAAATTAAATTTTGTGCTTTTTAAAACGGACACACATTTCAGTACGAATGAAAAATCATTTAACGATAAACAAAAATGTTTGCTAACTTGCATATAAGTTGGAATTATCTGAAAAATTCTAATATAAAACCTTGTTTTTTTCATAAATCTCGATTAAAACACAAATAGTATTAAAATCTACGATATTTTAAATTCAAACGACCTCAAACTAAGGACGAAGCAGGGGTTGAAAGCGCCGGGACACGAGTTTTTAACGGAAGCATCCTTAGTGAATACTAAACAGATATTTTGAGTACCATCGGATGCGTAACATTACTAAGCTTCTGCGTAAACTTTATTCAACTACTTCCTATATGGACAATGAATTATTCAAATTAAATACTTTGTTCCGAAGAGCGCGGTTATTAGTTTTGTTCTTCACCTCGATTATGTTAGATAGAAGTTGACTCTAAATCGAATTATACGCACAGCTCTTCAAAGTGAGAATTCGATTGTAAGTGTTTGGATCATAATCTGGTTGTAAAGACTACTGCAGGACCAATATTTCTTTCCTCCTCTCTTTCTTTTGCGTTCCTTTTCACTCATTTTGAGACGCTAATAACATATCTAAGGTCGGTAGAAGTTCATGCACGGGATCGAAAAAATCGGTTGCTTATTAACAACGCGAGCGATACCATAAAAATAGTATTCACTGAATTAATGAATACTAACTAGATTCAAGATGGTTTCTTAGATTTACGCGAATGTTACACATTGAAATAAAACTAATTTTTACGGATATTATCGCGATTTGGTTTAATTTGTACATTTTTTAATTTCCCGTTTCGATTGCTTTCCAGCTTTCGTGGTCACGGGGCAGACTTTATTTCAATACTAGATTCAAGAGTAAAGAGTAATCTTCTATGTAACATGTATCTGAAATCAGTAAAATATGTGTCTGTCTGGTCCCGGTGTAAAAAACAAAGTCCAAACGAGGGTCCTTGTGGCCGGCCGATCGGACAATGGGGCCGCTTTATTGCTTGTATCTTTACATTTGGTACTCGGCTCCTTATTGGGACAGCAGCACAGTGACTCGCTTGGAGTCGGTCAGATTTAATTTTTTTAGGTACGATTTTTGAATCGTCATTGTTGAATAAGGTATTCGGTAAATAGCGTATTTATTATTATTAATTCTTTATAGAAATACTGTCAACATTGCAACATTATTTGTTTATAATTTATCTGACGATTGAAAAAATCGGCTCTTAAAGTTCTATTCTACTTAACAAATACATTGCAAATAAAGTATTATGAATCTTATTTTTAATGATAACATTTTAACCTATTTTTTTTTTATTTTCAGGTAATTAAATACTTCAACATTGTTAAAATGCGTGTCGGAATTCGGTGCGTAATATTTTTGGAGTTTTAATTTAAACAGTGCGTGGTTGCCTGTTTCTAACGGACTGGACGCGGCTGCCAAAAAGGCAGTTGAAAGTTAGAGTCCTCGGGCACACTTCTGAGTTTTGAGTCAATTGTGTATTGACACATAGCCACATATTTTTAGGGTAAAGAAAAACATCGTGAGAAAAACTTCACACCATAGAAATTGCCAAGAATTTTTATGTTCATGAAGGCACACGAAGCTTAGGTAAAGAATGTTTTCAAAATGAAATTCCTTGATCGGAACTCTTACACTTAAAAAAATAGTCATACGGCTACTCCATGCCTTACTCTGTCAACCACAAGACGTCCTCATCTCCCCCAGCCAAAATGCCAGACAAGTACCCACACATAAGTCAATGTTAGAACCAATGATTGTAGTATTTATTAGATAACTGTCCCGACGTACGTGATTCAGTTACATTGTCTCATAAAACTTGTACAGTTAACAATGTACTTACTTTTATGTACACTTTCTCTTTGGGAGAATATGGGTGATTTATTTGATATTAAACTTGGCTGTTAAATTAAGTAACGTGGACTTTGTCCTAAGCCCAATCGAACTCTCTTGATATTAATCTTGCCTAATAAATTATGTGTTTTTTTATTACAATGAATGGCGAAACGAGCATGACATTCGCCTGATGGTAAGCGATATTACCGCTCATGGACAGTAGCAAAACCAAACAACACCATGAATTACAAAGCAATGCTTTGTAGTCTAATGCGCTCGCCATTCTGAGACATGAGATGTTAAGTCTCATTATGTCCAGTAGTTACTATGGCTATAATGTCCTTTAAACCGGAACACAACAGTACGTTTACACTGCTGTTTGACGAGAGAAACAGACATTGCGGTGGTGTCCACCCAGGCGTGTAAATTATAAGTTGAGTGCCAACCCGCACAAGCAGAGTGTGGCGGATGGCCTAAGCTCACTCAATCGAATTCTTGGTTGTAGAGGAGTCCTTTGCCCAGCACTGAACCATTATGGGCTGATACAGTTACATTAAGAAACGGACATTGCGGTGGTAGGTACCTACTCAGGCGTGTAAATAAATTAAGCACCAACCCGAATTAGGCCAGTGTGGTGGATGGCCTAAGCTCACTCAATCGAATTCTTGGTTGTAGAGGAGTCCTTTGCCCAGCAGTGAGCCATTATGTGTGATATAGTACATCAATTAAATTCAGAAGGGAATTTGTGTTCGTCAGTAGGTTCAATGCTGAATGTAGTTCCGGGTGGTGGAGCCGTAAAGTAATTGAGTTGAGGAGTTCAAGTGGAGTGGCGTCCACCCGTAAACCGATCAGTCCACAATCTAAAATGGTCCAGTAAATCCTTGACGATCTGATTCTCAAAGGTCGCTGTGGCAATCTTGGGGATTCTTATGTCCAGCAATGGACTTAGTAGCTAACGACCATAATTATGATAAGGGTGAAACAAATCTTTTTAATTAAATATAATCCTTGAAGTCAAGTTACAATGCATCTGATTTTAAATTCAGTGCATATATATCCAGACAAAATTATACCGGCCAGTACAACATTATGATAAATTTATTCGTGTACCAACTGACCTATAGAGTCCACGTCCAAAACCAAATAGGAACCAATCATATATTTTTGATTAGCTGTCAACCTCAGCACTTGCCTATAATGGTCCATTGCTCATAAGCATGGCCCATGACCATCACGGTAATCTACGTGTTAATAATATTAATCCTGTTGCCGCATGCCTGTACAATACGCCGTTAGAATACCGTTAAATTTAATTTACATTACTGTTAATTTAATGTGTTAATTAAATATGCAATAATGGCGGGTGGAGCTGGGTGTGGCGTAATAATGGAGGTTTTCACTACAACCTCAGGTGAAGTGAAATTCATTCATACTTTATCGTAATGCTTGTATCCCATAGGGGTAGGCAGATTTTTATTAATCACCACAATACTTTGTTCGATCCTGACATATGTATTACTTTCGTTTCGTCAACTTTCATTAACTTCTTCATGCATTCTCATCGGTTTAGAGTAATGTTGACCTCACTCTTCAAAGGTTCATACATACATAATTTAAATCTATAATAAATACACATAATATTCACAGTCCTGGCCCTACAGTAAACTACTAACACTGATACAAATATTTTGTAATCTATCATAAACTGCAAAATAAAGCAAATAATTGCGGACACAAACACTTGTCGCGGTGTGGCGATCTATCTGTCTACGTCATTTCACAACTGGCATCTAACCAACTGCGCCACGGAGGCTGTCAATAAATAAATAATTAAAATAAATACACCCAACAGTCACATACATAGTCCTGACCCCACACTAAGATCGAGTCTTGTGTCGTGGCTATCAGGAGCTACGAGAGACTTTTTCGGTTTCACAAACACCCAGACCCGAAGCAAATACCTGTGGTTGACACAAATATTTGTTTCGGTGCGGGGATCGAATCCGCGGCCTCTCGTTTCACAGCCGGCGTATAAGCAACTGCGCCACGGAGGCTCTCAATACAAAACAATTGAATTTTTACTAGAGTTTTTAGTACGTACATCACTGATTCGATTAACCGACTAGTCCAGTCATCACGTTACGATTTTCTCTTCCTTTGCAGAGGTTCAGTACATCTAGACTGTCCATATACGAACGTGAATGAATGACGAGTTTTCCAAGTTTTTGCGCTATTCAATAAGGTGCTTAATAGCTTGTTTCACACTTAATAAACTTTTATAAGAAGAAAGAAGAGCTATGTATGGTCTTATTGGGTTAGTGGGAGCATGTACAAACGACGAACTGTGAGGGTTTGATACCCAGGAATAATTTACTTAGAGTTAGTTTAATAATTATATAGAAATTTGTCATGCTTAATATTTTTCGTAAGAAAATGATACCAGGCAGGCGTTGGTATTGAAATTATAAGCGAAATCCTTCTAAATTAATGAACCTACCTACGCAGACCCTGATAATATACCTGCAGTTTAATAGTTATATAATCTTGATAATTGCAGAATACCTACTTTTATGATCCCTGGATAACCTTACAAGGCTTAGGTTCTTATTCACTTCAACTTGGCAACAAAGTGTTTTTAAAATGTTTAATATTAAAATATAATATAATCAATTATTCGTACACCTGCTTTAGTTCATCGCTGCGTCTAAAGATGGACTTGTAGAAAATGCCTCAGGCATTAACTCCACTTTATAAGGACTACGCATATTAACCTTATAAAAACTTTGAGCATACATTTGCATATCATTTTAAACAGGACACGCATACTAAGAATAAAAAATTACAACATTTTTACGCGCATTTTATCACCAAATACTCGCGTACTAAATCTTGTAATACACTGATTTCGCAGCCGATATTCTGTAAGTCGTTCGACTTGTCATGTGACACATGTTCGACATGCTTCGGGATAACGTTGAGAATGCTAATGGCGGAGTAGCCAGAAATCCACAGTACGCGGTATACGATACGTGTTTAGGAATTAGGACGATGTATTTGCATACGCGTGGTATGTGATAATGAAATCTGGTGTTTACCAAATTGTGTCAGTAAATTAAACAGTTAATTGGGCTACTTAAATGTTGATATTAATTGGCTTTCTTGATAGTTGCTGTTTGGAAAGGGATTCCTTTTGGAAGCAGGTCATTGCTCTGTTTATCGATATAGGTAATTATTGTTTAAATATGTGTAACTTGTTGTTAGGTAAATGTATTAATGCGTGGAATATTGTCATATTTACTTGTATTGTGACTGGCTATAATTTCAGCGTTAAATATAAATTATCTTAATTTCCATTTCCGGCTTATTCTAACAAAATACTTTAAAAACAAAGCAATATATAGACTAATATTTAATATTCACACATTAATACAGAATTAAAATACAAAACAAGAATAAATTAAAAGCAGCTTAACACACGCGTGAATCTCATCCGATAATTTCGCGTAGGAGAGGTGTAAAGCAGCGCCCTCTATTGTGTTACGGTGAGATGCTATCTCGCACGATTGTAATTCGAACGACGCATGTTCGTGTCGCGCGATGTGAGATGAATCCAGAATAGCGGTCCTGTTCTTGGAAATTTTGCTTTTCTTGTTTTTTACAAAAAATGTGTCGATGCAAAGTAGCTTCGAGATTCGAATGAGTGATTGGTTCTTTGTGTGTGTGGACTCTGACTTATGGCAGGGCTGGGATGCATGTTAATGTAGGGGTCGTTTAGGCCCGAATTAATATTAATGTCACTGTCGACAGTCTCTGGGGGTGTGAACCTGACTTTATTGTAGGCTTTGTATTGATTATCATAGAAGGTAATTTTGCCCTTTTAGTTTGTGATACTCATAGTAAAAGATACAGTGGATAAACTGAACTGATAAAAATGGTAAGTTATACATACGCAAACAGAAGGATAATTGGGCCATGAAAATATCACACACAACTTTTGACACATTATTCTCCAAAACATTTTTTCACAACTACAAATTTCAATTATATTAAACTTTGCCGGATATTATTAATTTGCTCGTGACTAACTTCCCTTGTACGAAACACTGTTCTACATTTCCTTCCCGCCAACCTCGATACAAATCATTAGCGTTATGATTTATTAAAACAAACAAAAAGTTTCGATACATCATTCCCGTGTCCCGAAATCTAGGTTCGGGTCGGTGTACGTTGAACATCGGTCGAAGTGGGTACTATAAATGATTGGCGAAGTGAAGGAAAGTTTTCATGAACTTTACCATGAATGGTATTTGTGTGAAGGAATAATTGTGGTAGTATTCTCAGACTTTATTCTATATTAGGAATTATTTCGTAAAGAAATTAGTTTAAAAATAATAAATTGTATGATAAAGATAAGAATTAAGGAGTAGTTCTAAAATCTCTGTCGCTGTCTTTTTCACACGCCCACTCCTTAATGGCGGTGATGTCACTTACCATGTTTATTTTTTTCATAAGCCATAAGCATGAGTTTTTATATCGCTTCATTTTCAATGGTTTTGTGAAAAATATATTTTTATCATTAGTACGACGCAAATAGACATATTTAAAAATGAGTATATAAGACAAAGGCGCGTAGAATAAGACATTATTTCCAAAGACTGAAACTTCACCCAAAAACATATCACAGACCCAGCATCTCAATATTATGATTAACCCAACGTACCTCGCTGGTTATCCAATCCAGTACATTGGCTGGCCCACATACAGTGGCTCTGTTGTTTAGCCAAGCGCTTGTATTACATGACCTATTTCTTAGGTTTTTACTTAGTAAAAAACCTCTGGGTTTTATACTGAATGTGAGCTTGTTTTGTAATTAGACTGTCCTTTTTTGGTATGTCGGTGTGAAGTGAAGCTATTTTTAGAATTAAACAGATTCAATTTTTGGATATGTTTAGGTGGTAGAGTTTTTGTATTTGTCCAGAGAGCGACCACGGTACAATAGTGGCAAGTCTGTAAAAGTGACCAAAGATGTCATGTTTCGAGTTCAGTCTAATAATAATATAACTGTGACTGTTGGGTGTATTTTTTTTGTTCTAATTACAATTCCAATTGCAGGTGTTGTATTAATAACTTCTAATTTCAAGTCTACCAGTGGACTTCTCCGAACTACCGATGATAAATGATTTCAAGAATTCATATCTTCGCTTACTCCTTTGAGAAAGATCTTCAAAAGCACCAGCAACGTTCAGACATCGAGTTGTGGTCTCATAAAACTTCTCTGATGTTAATATCTTCGAGGGCTCTGTATTCGTGTGATGTCTATTTCCGATCCGTTTACGTGTAAAACGTGTCTATCATTGAAAAATGGTTTTTATGGATGTGTTTACGTTAAGAATAATAATTCGCGAGAACAGTCGACGGGCTGAAAGATTGTAGAATCAAAGCTGCCATGGAAACGATAAGTAACACATAACTGCCATGCGCCGTATGTTTTTTGATTAAAGTAAATTCAAAGTTATAAAAAATATTATTAAAAAAAGGGGATATAATCTCTATGGAAATTAAATTACTTTATGGCCATGGAAAAATGCATTAGTACTTTTTGTCTGTTGTTTATTTTATAGTTCCACCGTAAACGCAAAATCTAAATATTCTTTATTAAAATAGTCTTTTACTAGATGTTTTGAATCTTTAAATAAAACTAAAACTGCTTCGAAACGTCTAATTATCTTGTAGCTGTGAAGAAGAAACGGCAAAAGAAACTCCTTCAGTAACACCTTTTTTCTTTTTTTATGTTGAAAATTTTCTATATTATTTCATCATCATCATCATTATCATCATCAGCCTATGCTGTTGTCTACTGCTGGACATAGGTCTCATCAAAATTGCGCCACTTCACGCTGTCTTCGGCTTGTCGCATCCAACATCTGCCAGCGACCTTTCGCAATCGTCACTCCACCTAGCTGGACCCACCAATATCATATAACCCTGTTGATTTTGAATTTAAAGCATCGCTTTTGGATTTTAGTTTCTAAACCCTGCCTGCCTCGGTCGCGCAGCTGTACGAAGGTATGATTGCAAGGCTTAGGTTTCGGGTTCGGGTCCCGGGTCGGGCAAAGTTATATTGGATTTTTCTATTAATTATCAGCTCGGGGTTAGGAAATTGTGCCCGATATGGCGATAGGCTAGGTCCCTATCACATCGTGGGACGGAAAATACAAGGCGAAACGTGAGTGTCCTCGTTGCACCTTTGCCTACCCTTCTGGGAAAAAGGCGAAATTATGTATGTACATATGTCTCCGAACCCTCAAAGCAAAAGGTTATCTGTCAACATTGTCAAAAGGTTCCCATGAATTACGTTTTGTGTTTAACTCTCTCGTTGAAAGGCCAATCAGATATACATAAATGTTGAATTTTGCATCCATTGTTTGTTTTTAAATGTAATTTATTAAGTATACAGTACATACGCTCCTTGTTATTGTAAAGTATTATCAGGATTTTCCTTTGTTTTGGTAAACGTAGGGTAACTTAAACCCAATTTAAGATAGACTTTTTAAATCGTAGACTTTTGAACTAAATCCTCACTTTTCATTCTGAAAGCATTGACAATTTTAAACGTGTAAGTATTCTATACATCTTTTTACTGTTATTTTGAAACTGTAAATCATTAAGGTATTATTATTATGGATTTTAACGATAACTGAATTATCAATTGCATTGTGTGATATTATTTTAGTTAGCTTTTTATTTATTTTTATTGCACTAAATGGCGAGACGAGCATGCCATTCGCCTGATGGTAAGCGATATGACCGCTCATGGTTATTTTATGTGTGTATATTAGTGGTATCTCTGTCTACTTCGTCACTAATATAAGCGTAGTGGTTTATGATGTTACTGAAAATTTTACGTAGTCTGCAAAAAATAAAGTATATATTTAAACAGAGCTAAATACTAGTTTGTAATTAACACTAAGTGAGTAAAGCAGAAAAGTGTATTATGTATACAATGCTCACGTTTTCCACAACAAATTCTGCGTAGAGAAGGCTTACTCATTTTGTTAGAAATTAATTGTATTTTTTATGCCTTTTATTATGTGGGACTATTCTTCAGATTTATGTTAGCAAAATTAATAATAATAGTTACTTTACAGTTTGTTAATAGGTTGTTATGGAGGGTTGAAATATGTTTCTTTAAAATCATTGCAATGACTATTGAAAATACGTCAATCATACCAATTTTCCAAACAGCTTTTTCTGCTTTAAGTAGTCGGCTAAAAATTCATTTAAAATTCGTATTTCGAAGTAAAGCGAAGTGAACTTTCTGTACGATTAATTGTTTGTGCGAATGTAGGTACTTTGTTTGCTCTTCGCGGATTTCTATATATAAAGCTTACAGCATTACGACTGCTGAGTTACGCGCGACCTTCGAATCTTATATGTAAGGTGAACTCCACCGAACAACGCTTTTTGCATGTATTATTTATTTACTAAGGATGCTTAAAAGCTTCAAGAGCTTTTATGGTAAGAGTGAGAGATGTCTTGTCCGGATTGATATCTATGATGCAAACTATGTACTATGCCAGGTATATCAAGTCTGCAATTGCAAACGAAGCCAGGCGGTAGTTTTAGCAACTGAACATTTTGCAAAAAATACCTAGTTTTTGCTAAAACAAACATACACAGCCCTGACCCCACACTAAGATCGAGTCTTGTGTCGTGGGTATCAGAAACTACGAGAGACTTTACGGTCTCACAAACACCCAGACCCGAAACAAATACTTGTGGTTCACACAAACATTTGTCTTGGTGCGGGGATCGAACCCGCGGCCTCTCGTTTCACAGCCGGCGTCTAACCAACTGCGCCACGGAGGCCGTCTTAATTAATAGATTTTTTCACAATTAACAGACTACACTTGGTATTCGTCGTATATTTTTATAAACAAACTACCATTGATTAGTAGCGTTGCGTCCGACGCCGAATTGTAACAGGATAACGATTGGGCGAGTTCTTAGAAGGCTGATTAATTTCATGAAACTGATTATAATTTCTTCATTACTTCACGTGTTTGAACTATAATAATTATCTCTTCAGGTTACGGAGCTTCTCTATAATCAAGAGTACCATTGAGGGGGGTAAAGTTATTAATCATAATCCACCACACTGTCCTAGTGTTGGTTGGCGGACTTAACATCCATTAACATCCATGGAAAATCTGAATAGTCTATAATTATTAAATATTTCAATACAGATCAACTATCTTATGGCCTAACGTCTCTCAACCGAACTCTCGATGTGGATGTTGCCAGTTCACAGTTCACAGTTGCCAGTTCGTTGCAGTCCCAAGTGCTAACCCTTCTCGATCGAAGTCTTGATTGTGGATGTTACCCTTACCTTGCAGTATACGGGCTAGATTATTATTATACAAAGCATTTAACACGGAAACCTGATGGCCGATGGAGCTGATAAGTTTTCAAGTGAAGGCCACGTAGTACAAGCGCAGTGTCGGACTCACAAGGTGGACGATGTAACAAATGTTGCAGTAAATTTTTGGATGCATGCTGTTTATTTTTCTGGGGAGAACTATATTCGGAAGTGGTCTTTCAATGACTTAAGTAATGATGATAAAATATTACAAACATAGATGATCAAATACAATAAGCCAGCTTAAGTTCAGTCGCGAGCCAAGGACGGCTAATAATTGACTCGCAGAATCAACCCCAGGGCGCATACCTTTTGTTTTTCATAGAATTGTATATTAAATTAATTGTCGCTCACTTTCGAAAACGAAACTGAAAATTACATACAAAAATTTCAAAGGTATTTCAACCCTGCATAGGCCGGGTTGGTAGATAGTCTTTAGCCCTCTTATTCGTAGAGCATACTCATGCCCAGCAGTGGATTATTATGACAATTATTATTTAATAAATAGACCAATAGTAAACTAATGCCTACTTAATGTCCGCGGTCTTAGCGTCTAGATAGGTAATGAACTCATCGACTATTTGTTTGTGCAGACATCTATTGTTATTCTAAACGCATTCTAACACTCCTAGTTATTGTACTGTGTAATGTTTTGTTATTGTATCATTAGTCTTGTGGCTATGAGCTATGAATCGTGTGCTCCTGGGTTATTCCCCCAGGTAACGCTATTTATGGAATTTTGTGACATGATTTACTCAAATGGATTAATTATTTTTGCCAGTCAAAAAAACTGAAAAGCCTGAGGTCAAAGTCATACATATGTCGACACATAGGCCAGCGTGGTAAAGTAAGGCTAAGAGAAGAGAGAAGAAAGCGTGATAGATTAAGGCCCAATTGTATAAAGTAACTTTGATGATAACTTTAATTTTGACAATGTTATCGCCACACAATTGAGACGTGTTTTATATTGCTAATGTATAGGATTGAGATTTTCAAAGTCAAAGTTATGGGCAAAGTTAGTTTGTGCAACTGGACCTAAAGTGACAGGGATAAAATTAGAAATAGCAGTACTCTTTGTTACAAAAATTTTGTTCGATATCTCCTCTAGAGTCTAAACTGTATACTAATATAGGTATAATGAAGCGAGAAGGAAGGTATTAGCACTCAATAGGAGTGAAAAAGACAGGAAACAGAAATAAGTACAGTACACACAATTTGTTCGGTATCTCTAGACTCTTGAGATTAGTGTTTTTCAATGCCAAAGAGAATATTTTTTTCCCATCTCAAAATCTGTGTATAGACACGCGGATTTCCTGACCTTGTTCGCGCATCAGCTGCGAATGATTTACAAGAGTAACAAACGTGATGAACCGGTTTGCATCACCCACAGAAATGAATATGACGCGAAATGTTTTTAAATCTGCTTTAGATAAAAGCTTTCAGTGAAATATTGTTATGGATGTACTGAGCGATTTTTAATGCGTATTTATTTTGCGTTTGTACCTTCTTTACTGGTAATTGAATTGTGTTATATCTTTGTAGACTTTTGATTGAGTGTGAAGTACAATGTTCATTTTTCTACGAAGTTTTACTACAATATTTATGTTGCCTTGGATTGTACAAATTTCTTAGAGTTTTTGTTTATTTATTTCTTATTGATTGGTTTGCATATATTCGAATTTTGGATTTTCAGATAAATAATACATCTAGTATCATTAATGCCGTCTCAAAATATATGGAACAAATTTTATCTTGAGAATTATAGGTTTCAGTCTATGGTGGTATTTTGGATAAATTTCCAGAGAATACTCATCCAAAAAACCAGTTCCAGAATTTTCAAAATACTATTCCTAAGGCTGTGCAACCATTGCAAAGTAATCAATGGCTTCACTTTCCTATACGGCAAAGAGGACTTTAAGACTTATAACATCGAACTTAAGTTTTGTTGTTAAATTCTGCCTTCTGATAAATACAATACTGATCATATGTCGACTAGCTTCCGTCGATTTGTTGCCATCCAACACAACTGGACGGGTCAATTGCGTCTTATACCACAATAACTTCTACATCGTGCCCCTCAAGACGACGTAATCTAATATATAAGTCAATATATCAAGACACCAACGAAGACAAATCACCGTCTATTTATTGCCGCGTAGACAGAATAACACCCCAGATAAATACGCTGAACGTAATCATTTTGACGTAATGTTGCTATCATTGAAGTGAGGAGAGATTTGCGAGAAGGTCGAGGAAATCGTGCGTTATGTCGAGTGTTGTTCTAATACCACCCCTCTGATGTATGTATCCGTTCGTGATACGGTACTTGAAATGTTTTGGCAATGCCTGAAATGCTCGGTGAATTAAGGTGTCTAAAATATGCGGAGTTTGACGCAGTTAAATGGATGGAATATTGAACATTTCCATTTTCAGTTTGATTTCAAAATCAACCCGTTTTCTCTGTAAATTTTGTGGAATGCATTTTTTTATTTACTTTATTAAGGACATAAAGTAAATAAACTGCCTCGGTGGCGTAGTTGTATTACGGTACGGCTACAAAGCTGAGGTCTCGGGTTCGAGTCCCGGGTCGGGCAAAGTGGTATTGGATTTTTCTATTCATTATCAGCCCGGAGTCAGGAATTTGTGCCCGATATGGCGATAGGCTCGCCCCCTATCACATCATGGGACGGAACATACAAGGCGAAATGTGGGTGTCCTGGTGGCGCCTCTGCCTACCCCTTCGGGGATAAAGGCGTGAGTTTATGTATGTATGTATGTATTAAGGACATTCATTGGAGACAGTTGACTAAAGTAATAGGTAATATTCTGATATTAATTTTAAAATGTTTGCATAGGAAGATATTTTAAAATTTATCATTGATTTGCAATATGACGCTGATTTAGTCTCATACATATTTTCAGCAACTGTATTTCACATTTCTCCACCGCGAAAACATTGCATGAATGAAAATACATGTAAATTCGGCAATTGAACATCGCAGTTGCCAGCGTTTTGCACTCCATCTCAGTTCATTTGTTTATATAAATTTAAACAGATTAAATATATGCAATACAACCAAGGACAAACAGACATTCCGAGCTAATACAGTCCGACCTGAATACGCGCGCTATAAGATATATTTTTATTCTTATTTTATTGATCTCAGCCCGGTTGTGTAAATCTGTTTTTGTGCACAGGTGGGGCTTGAATGAAATTTGATTGTTATAAGTGTTTTATAGGTTAATTTGAGATATTTGTCAGATTATTTAAAACCTGGTGATAGACGAAGCTGGCTCGATTCAAATGAATCTTGTTTTGCTTGCACTTATCCCACAGTATTAACTAAGTAATTTTCTGTTGCATACCTGCATCTGTAACCTGATTTTTAGGCGTAATGCAGAAATGCTTCGCTTTCTTAATATTGCCTGAAGTGTATTTTGAGACGATTAAGGTTTTGAATCCCGAGGAAATTAAGCGAATTCGGCAAATTAAAACAAAATCGATTAGAGGACATGGGGATTAAACCCAAAATACCATATGGCTTCTACTAAAGATGAACTTTCAGGACTGTGTGTTTGTGAGGCTGTAAAGTCTCAAAGTTTCTGATACCCACGACAGAAGACTTGTATTTTGAATCTATTCTTCGCCCTTTTTATACTATTGAATAGTCAATTATTCAAAATATGCGTGACAAATAATTCAGACAAGGCTTGTCTGTCAATACTGGACGTATGTGGGCTTAAAATGTTTCTATAGATCTTACCTTTCTCCTGTGGAAAGGACTACCGTGGTTATTATTTATGTAAGCTATGTTTATATTTGAAGGATAGAGATTTTCTGCTAGGCCGTGACTGCTTCTGTGGTGCAGTTGGTTAGACGCCAGCCGTGAAGCCAGAGGCCGCGGGTTCGTTCCCCGTACCGGATCCGGGTGTTTGTGAGACCGAAAAGTCTCTCGTAGTTCCTAATGCCTACGACCCAAGACTTGACTTTAGTGTAGGTCAGGACTATGTGTGTAGCTGTTAGGTGTATTTGTTAAACTTTTTACCTACAGATTTTGAGTATTTTCCGAATTCTGAATTAAGAAACGGGTTAGGGTAATAAGAAAAATATTACTTTTGTAGCATTTCTCAAATCAGATTTATTTTCAATCATTATCCAACAGACAACTATGTTCGCTTCACTTAGTCTTGTGGAGATGTTAAAACATCATTTTCACGGAAAAGCACTTAAGTTATACTTTTTTTTACGTTCACATACATAGTCTCGACCTCACACTAAGATCGAGACTTGTGTCGTGGGTATCAGGTGTGTTGCAAGTAATAAAAGATAAGTCACTATTATTTCAATACATTGTATCGCTCCTTCTTGCTATTTAGCTATAGAAATTCTACTGCTGAACATACGCTCCAAATAAATTCCATGGCAATCCCGTTGGAAGCATTATACGTACAGGGACTTCATCTTAAGACCGCGACCGAAAACGAAGCCAGGTGGTATTATTAGTGACTTGAAACAAAACGCAACTAAAAAGTTTTCAATTTTTCTCTTAATTTTTTTACTGATGGTCGTACTTGGATGATAAATACATAATTTTACCAAAATAATAATGTACGACTGTTTATTTTTAAATACGCAATGGTACGCAAATGTCTAATTACTATTTTCGCCAAAACTAGGTATTTACCACTCAAACACGATGATATTTAAAAAATTGCAAAAAAAATCTGACCCTTTTTTCTGTGTCTGTAGTCACTAAAACTACCACCTGGCTTCGTAACCGGTCGCAGTCTTGATATACCCGGTATAATGCAAACTTATCCATGTAATACAATACTTATGAGGCCAGTCGTACGCTAATTCGTGAACAGAATTATACATTCGCAAAAATATTTCGCATTCTCTCACATCGGTTAATGTATTATATTTTGCATATAGTTTTAACGAGTTTTCTACAAAACGTATTGTGATTCAATAGGCGTTGAAGTCCAAATACATTGGTATTGTTCGAATGTCAAATTGCGCGGTTTAAAGGTCCGTTCACATGGGATGGATTAATTTGAATTTGAATTCCAGTTTAATCTTTATTTTTTACCAAATAGGTATGTATACATATAGGTATTTTAAGAAGTTGTGCTAATGATTTTTTTAGTATGTATTTTTATTACAATATGATTGTAGTCTGGATATTATGGTTTGAAAATTGGACTTAATTATCTCAGTGACAGATAGGTCTTATTTTTGGGTATTTTATAAATATATCATTTAATCTACCCATTATTGTAATTATATTTTTATTTATTTCACATATCATAATTGTAGATCGGATTTTGGATTGTAGTTCAATGTTTATTTATTTTATCTCATTACGGACTAAACGCATAATATGACATATTTTCCTCTGTACCTCACTGGAATATTTTATATAAACTACTCACACATTACACAGTTCAAGATGCTCTATTTCGATACTTGGTCACACCTTCATAAACAGGTGTAATAATGCTGTACGTAATAGCCACCTACGAGTAGGGTTGTCATTCCATTAGCTTCTATTAACCATTGTCACGAGACTTGATGGCGCTATTAGTAGCCTGCTGGTCCAAATCCGTATATTAAGGACTATGCTGAGCTGCAGAACACGTAACAGTTATTAGTAGCGATAAAAATGACTTAAGACTTAGATGCTTTCAACTCAATCCTTATTTTGTACGTATTTATAATATTAGCTGTAACAAAAAAGAAACAAAATTGTTTTCTTTGGTGAATTAATAAGGAACTAAAAAGAACAAAAAGGCTTTAATAAAATCAATCTACACTTAAAATTATCTGAAAACAATCTGAAGATAAATTACATTAATTAGTTTTGCCAACCCTAAATAAATCTAGAGATTATAAGTGGTTATTACTAATTCTCACAGATGCTCCGATTTGATTATAATGTCACACAAACCAAGCCTAACGTAAATAATTACGTCGATGTGATATTTCATATTCGCCGAGCATTCAATTAAACTTGCTAGATAGCTGCTACATGCCATTACACTTGTTCAACAAGATTTAACAATATTACAATAATTGGTGTATTCATTACAATGTTTGTCATCCTGATGGAGAAGAAATTAGATGTTTTATTCCTAGATAATGGCTGTAAAATGATGTCCTAATTGAGATAAAAGTTTGTGGGAATGAAAAATACTTGTTACATCTGTTGGTAGTGGACCGAAAAGTAATAAGTAATTGCAATATAACAGACCTTACGATACGGATTTGTGATTTTGTGTGTCTTTATATATTATGCTTTCGGCTTTTCGTGGTATATGACATTTACCATCCCAATTTTATAACTAATTCTAAATTGAATTAAAAAATTAACAAATCAAATTCAATATCGATTATACAATCGCGTGGCGTGTGAAGTGGATGCGCGACACGTAGCCTTCACGCTGCCGTTACGGTGAGTACATGCCCGATGCCATCGTCAAATAAATAACGATTCCGTGCGTGCGCATTGATGTGAAGCGCCATGTGGACGCTTTGATGTATCGATGAAGTATTTTTTGTACGATAAAAAAACAAAATAGTATTTTTATTCGGTATGTGGATTAGAGATACATATATTTATAGTTTTGAATTGTGGATAATAAACAAATATGATGATATGATTTACAAAAAAAAATACAAGTAAACGAATATTTAAAACAGGTTTCATAATATATTTTATGGTGTTGTAATAAATTTGTCATTTAAAAATAAATTCTGAAGAATTTTATAATATTATAATATTTTATTTGCACAAATAGTTAACATAAAAAATATGATAGACCATAATTTCCATAATTGCATTTTTTTTTAAATTGAAACATTTTTTGCTGTAATCTAAACAAAACTAAGTCCGCTACTAAACTATTCAATTCAATTCAACCCAAAAATAAATTATCGATATCTCCAAAGGCACATCACTAGTAAATCTCGGTCTCCTAATCTGTGATTTATAAATTGTTAGACAATAAAAGAACATAGGGGATCTACTGGACCAAAGTTATTCAAAATCAACTATTGAGTAAACGGAAGCTTAGAATATTAAACCACAATAGTTACCGTTTGTGAAATATGAGGGCGTGGTGAATTTTTTTATGACTTTTTTCGGTAAATCATTGTCATGAACTATTGATTTGACGTCAAGGGTGTTTTTGTGTTTAATGTATAGCATTTAAATAGTGTTGGTGATTACCTCTATTTTATTTAGATAAATTGTTATAAACTTCCCAGGGTTTTGGTAAGAAGATTTATGGCATTTTTTGTTATAACAGAGCTTGTTTTTGTACTAGATCATTGGAATTATTTAACACCTTTCAAGCTTTAACAACATATAAGTCAATTTACATTATGTAAAATATATTATAGCGAAATAAATTCAAGTCGTCACCCTAATTCTTAATGCATTATTTTCATTGTCTAAAGGAATTGTCATTATCGCCAATCCATATTCTACTGCCTAAAACAGACATTAATTGCTTGCCACAGAACATAGTTCTGTCCATCCCAATCTCCTTACTAACATAACCATCCTTAGAGCATTTTTACAACAAATTTGCACCATTCAATCCCAATAAACATCCATCTATCGGCAAACTCCACTGCCTCAATAACTTCGCCGATTCGAGCGAAACACGAAACAGAACTGTCTTGTTTACACCGGGTTTAACGCCACAGAGTCCGGATGCGTTCGCCTTCCTGTTGGGCAAGACCAGTGACAAATTCCAGAAGCATTTGCGACTTGGGATTTACTGGGTGAGAGGGATGTTGCAATTTGGCTGGGTTATATTTAATATGAGAACGGAGAATAAGGAAATTATGGTTGGAGGTTACGAGATATGACGATGGATAGTTCTCTCCTTTTGCAAAAGCTCTCTATGTGGGTGTGGTGCAATTTTGATTGTTACATTATAAAACGAACAAAATAGATACGGTTGCACGAATAGACCTGGCACCAGTTATGATACTAGTTTCATGTGAATATCAGAAGGAACAAGAGAGAATACCCGAAACAAATACTTGTGGATCGAGGAAGAAATCGTCTTAGTGTTAGATCGCATTTACAGCCTCTTATTGCACAACCGGTGTGACAAAAAAATGTCAGGAATAGAATGTGTAGACTATCGTAGAACCTTTACCATCTTAACCTATTGTGTCACTAAGACTAAATATTGTTATGTATTCTTGACAAATGCTTGTGTTTTTGTTATTCATAGTTTCAACCTTATGGAACCGCAAAACTACTCCTAATTTCCGATAAGGGGACACGATATAAACACATTGACCAAGCTCCACTGGTCATCAGAGCTGATTAACATTTCCAAGCCGCTCAAACTCAGTTCAATTACACATTTCAACGTCCATACTTTATCTAAAAACAGAAGTACCCTTCTGCTATAAATATCTCAAGTTATGAGACTAAAAAAGTAAGTGCTTTAGTAAGTAGCACTTTATTTCAAGTGCAACCCTTTTGTTGGTTTGTGGCAGGACGGTGGACCTTTTAGTTTTCAAGGTCTTTTGGTCATTTGTTTATAAGTGGGTACCAACTACCAGTCTTTATGAATCTACTAGATTTTCCTGGGAAGTGTATGTCAAAGAATACGGATTTGATAACAAAGGGTTCAGTATGGGCGGTATTATAACCAGATTAGAAGTTTTACACATCCTCTCTCTAAAAGTTTTTATAGTCTACTCTGTAAAAGACGCAATGTTGCTCCTTTGATTTAAGACAATATTTATCATTGTTGAGTCATTTTAGTTTTTAATAAATAAATTGATCCATGACTGCACATCGAGCTATTCATTGAGTATCTAATTCTTACCTCAACTTTCTAAATTTGATTCGATATTTTACAATACGCTTTAAAATTTTGAGGTAACCAACTTTAGACTACAATCTTTCAAGTATGTTTATATATTTTTAAACCTTCTTGAAGCAAAATAGAACTTTCGCTCTTACAAAGAACAAGCTTCGCTACCGATAAGAACCAAAACATTAAGCTCGGTTCAAGGGCGGATTACCTGGCGACTGTAATGGTTATCTATAAATAGCGCAGAAGCACCCCAATACGGGATCGTGGTTAATGTACCGAGGAATATGACTCCAAGTTTTAAGACCACCTTGGGTAATGGCGATGGGGTGATTTTTCTAATATTACGGGTCGTTCAGCAGTTACTTAAGATTTGTGTGCGTACTTCTTTCTAGAACGTTCCAAGATATTTTACGGCTTATGAATTTTGCATTTTGATAAAAACGTTAATTTGTGACGGTAAAATTAAGCATTGTTTGATACGTTACATCTTATTACTATTTATAACTCTGCAAGGGTACCAAAATCTCTGTTTATACCCAAGAGCGAAACCTGAACCATCTCAATACATAGCAAATCCAATATTATTATTTGAATAATAAAAAATACGGATTTAATCGCAGATTTAGTTTTTATAATTAAAATAAAAACTTGCACACCAGCACTAGGCCAACGTGTACTATTGATTGTTGAGGAGGCCCGTGCCCTGCAGTGGGACGTATATGGGCTGATACAGTTACAATTAAAATAATAAAATATAAAATACCTACAACTCTAAAAATGCACCAATCTCTGTCTATAACCCAATAGTGAAGCTAAACAGCCCCAAAACGTCCCACACAACATCACTAACCCTACAAAAACAGCAAATCTCCTTTCGTATCTCCATATCCCCAGAGTGAACAATCCGAATGGGCATTGAACGCGGCGCGGCGCTAGCAACAAGGTGCGCCAGATCGCAGGAAGTTTACTGCGCACGTGCGCCTGCTTCCTCGCACAGGATGTTTTAAAACCACGCAATAACTGCAATTAGATCCTGAAGCAGTTTCAGTATTGTGAATTAAGTTGAATAAAGCTTTGAAATAAAACTATTTTATACGGATTTTATCGCGATTTGGTTTAATTTTTACATTTTTTTAACTTCCCGACGTTTCGATTACTTTACAGCTTTCGTGGTCACGGGGCGGACTGATATATACTGATATATTCTGTTGAATAAAGCTGTATGATAAACTGTTGTTAATATTAAATTCATAAAGTTCTCTGGTGGATGTATTTCTGTCGGATATTAGAATCTTTTAAAAATGATCGATATGTTGTACTCACTTGCTTAGTTTTAGTCCTACTTAGCTACAAATGGACCAATAAATTGCCGCGATTCTAAGCAAATGAGATTGCAGGAGACTAAACGCTTTCTCCACTCTCCTTAAAATACATCCTCCATTTTCAACAGCATCTACCCTTGCTACTATTCCTCATTGTGGTAATTTACAGCAATCATTACTTACCATCCAATTCACTTCCTCATCTAAAGACTTATAAAGGTATATTATTCCAATTTCCTTCAAACCTGACTTCTTGATGACACGGTAAACACAGCTCATCTTTTGACAATCCCGTTAATATGCAGGCAGTTTGCGGTGTTTGTGGTTACCGTCAGATCATCGGCTTACCGACTGCTAATTGCCCTGCCGTGATTATTTTGTTTTATTATTCATAATGGTGGTGGGTTTTGATTGACTTGATGCTAAACGTTGTGTTAATACCTACCGTGTACTTACTTTATACATCCTTTAACATGCCTTCAAGATTTTACAGCAAATAAATTAATAATATCATTGGGACCGTGACGTCACCTAAGGGATATACGGAAGACCAGCGCTGATTTTCTATCAGCACACGCTGAGTATAGCTGTTTTTGTGACGAGTGTTTCATTTTATTACGTTTTTTTTCTCCTTTTAACTCTGCTTGTCATAAATAAAAGCTTTCTTTCTGTCTAAATCTAAAAGTTGTGATTTTTTCATAACTTAAGAAGACATTCTTTTTTATTTCATGAGGCAAAGAGTCAAAGGCACCTGATCAATTTGTCAATAAGTAAGCTGATATGACGTCAACAATCTCAGGAGTATAGTTAGGGATCCGAACTACTGGTTAGTATATTGTTTACAATTCAATTAAAGAAGGACTCAAAGAAGCAACATAGAATGACATTAATCCCACAATTCGTACTTGATGACATAGGAAGTGTCTGTGCTGACACATCTACCATCAGAAAGCAATGTTATTATAAGCGTTTGTGTGTGGAATTAGACTATTTATTCCTGAACTGAATGATATGCTCAACTAAAGTCGTGACGTAAGAACTGCAAGCGTGGGACGTGTGGGACTATCTACTTATTGATCTAGAGGTCAATTTACAATGGTCGGTGAAATTAGGTCCTGAATGTAGTTTGTTCCGTGCATTATGCCAGTCTTTATTGAAGTATAATTTTGAAAAGTTATTTGAGATTTTTCTTCTTGTTTAATTCATACCCAAGTAGCTAGGTACATTTTTCAATAGTCGTTATTAAAATATCATAATATTGTCTTTTTGGATATTTTTTCTAGGATCTAAGGAAAAATAGTCGACTGCTGGACATACCCCTTTTCAATTCCAAGTCTTTGAACTCAGAACTCGCCTTGTTTAATTTATACCAAGGTAACTGCAAAGATCGTCATTCCGTTTACTCCAATATCTATTCATATATAGAGTGTACTACATTTTGGTAACACCCCGTAGATTGCCATAAAACTATGTTTACAAATATTAATAAAAAAAAACCGCTGTGCGCGCGCCATCTGCGCTCGGCACCGGCGTTATGTAATTAAAGTTTAAACAAAACATTATGTCTGAACTCTGAAGACGCAAACGAGATGCGTTTTGTCATTATTTATGACAGTTTTTGTTCGGGAAGTGAGTGATTTCGATGATGATTGGTATGTCTTCGTGAAAGAAAAATTTAAAGACGTTTGTTAGCTTTTTGGCTGTGATAGTTTAGAAATGTGTGCTGTATACGATTTTTATTGTATTTCTAACAACCTGTAATGTTGGTAGTTTTAACTGTTACAGTAATCAGTAAATAGAATAGACGTCTTGTTACAATTTTAGGTTAATCATAACAGCTGACCTAAGGCTTTTTAAATTGTCAAAAAACTACGAGGAAATGTTAAAATCCTGGAACTTTGTAGATGGTTTTCTATTCGGAAATCATTATAAGCTCCTAAATATTTATTTCAAGGAAAAGTTAATACGAGGAATTTTAAAATCTTTAGCTGAATCATTAATATAAATATTGTTAAAAAAAATAAGAATTTCAAAAACTAAATTAATTTAATTTAATTAACACCTTGTACAGTTGAACAGTACAGGCGGACTTAATGCCTAAGGGCATTCTCTCCCAGTCAACCTTAAGGTGGTGCAGAGAGATTAATCTAACATAGAAAATGGATACAAAAGAAAAATATAGCTTTATTTTTCCCCTTTTAAAATCGTAAAACACATCACAATCAATCACGGAAATCCTGTATCAATCCTCACGTATTTTTAACCGTTCAACACCCCATATGATAAATTAACAAAAATGATACGGTGATAGTTCTATTTTAACCATACAATAAAAATAATTTAACCCTGAGTTATATTTATTTATCCCGGGTCAACCCTTCCGACGCGGCACGTGTTAAGCAATGAAATCTACGAAGGTGGGTTAAAAGATTTTAATAGATCCCCTTTATATAGATATTTTTATGTAGCTCGTTAAATTTTAATTGTTTGTGGCGCTTTTGTATAATTCATTAATCCTGATGGAACAACTATTATTTTAGTGGCTATATCTGCTGTTAAGAGAAATGTAGTCTTACGCTTTTCATAGAAAGTTTTAAAACATGTTTTAGTTATCGAATGTTTTGTCCCTTTCAAACGACTTTTGAATTCAGTTTTGAGTGAAGAAGACAAACGATTTTATAACTAAAATGGGTTTTGAAACTGTCTATGAATAAAGTCGTTATAAACATTAGATTTTAACATTAGACTGCGTGCTAGATCTAATAGTGATGGACGTCCCGTATCTTCTCATCTTTAACTACAAGTTGTATGACTTTCGCAAGCCCATGAATAACCAACACAGAGTAAAGGTTTCAGTTAGATTTCAGTAATGTACAAAAATTCCCTTCAGAAGCGTCTATTCTAAGCTACGATATATGTATAGCACAACAAACAATATGATATTCTACGCCAGGCATCTGCTGAATATAGGTACCTACTCCTTTTCTGAATCTAGCGTTTACCGATAAATAATAAATAAATAAATAATAAATACACCCAACAGTCACATACATAGTCCTGACCCCACACTAAGATCGAGTCTTGTGTCGTGGGTATCAGAAACTACGAGAGACTTTTCGGTCTCACAAACACCCAGACCCGAAAGAAATACCTGTGGTTCACACAAATATTTGTTTCGGTGCGGGGATCAAACCCGCGGCCTCTCGTTTCACAGGCGGTGTCTAACTAACTGCGCCACGGAGGCTGTCAAAGCAAATACAAAGCATAAAATGAATAAAAACACTTATTCCTATAATTCCTTTACAATTCACTTTCCAGGCGCTGTCAGGGAACCGGAAAATTCCCGGTAAAGAGTCCGTGATACGTGACACCGAGATTATTTATACAGCACATAAAAACTCACCCTTTCGTTATACTGAGTCGTTAAGCAGTGAATCAAAATCCGATATTATAATGTTTGTGTTATGTTTAATTTTACACGAGGCCAACGAACTTTGGTGTTAAAAAAATTTAAGAGTTGAAGTTTTTCCAGACGCTTCGGTGTAATTGAGGTCTTTTGCTAATTGTTTATTTAAAAAAAATATTTTTTTATGATAATTTGAAAATAAAGATTGCAGGAAGTCGGTGGATGCAGGCTTATTACAGCAGGTCGGTTTAGATCGTTTAGGGATGGCCTATGTTCAATTGTAGACTTTATTTGGCTAAAGATAAAGATGAAATGTCTTTGTATCAAGATGAAGAATCAATTGGCAAGAAATTGTAGGACTTAACAATTAGGCAGGTTCAGATTCATCTCCGTAATTTTTTAATGGATTTGATTTTCTTATTTATATAAATCACGCGTATAATCGATTCACGCAGAATTGAAAATTGCGATATACGCAGCTGGTATAATTTGATCAAAGGAAAACAAATGAAACATGATTCATTCAGTCACTCATAATTTGGTTTGTTTACCTTTCAATCATAATTGAAAACAAGGAGTCTAATTGGAACAACTGTTTATTGACTAGCATCGTTAATTATTACAATCAAATACATATAAATGGTTGCGTATATACTAGGATCTTATTCGTGTCAGTCATCGTGAGAGCTTTTATAGAAGAATCAAACTTGGAAAAAATATTAGCTACTATCACAAACATTGGTCTTCCAACATCACTGCGTTTTTATTCCTATCAAAAATAAATCTTTTCTTTTAAAATTAATGTTATGATGCAAATTTAGTATTAAAATGTTAAGTCCAAAGTTACAAACTTTTGGGTGATTTTACAGATCTCTATAAAAAATCTTTGGGGGAAACCTATGTTTAGCATAAGATATTGTATGATTATCAGTGCGGCGATTTTTAATAGAGTCTAGTTGATAGTCTAGTCAACATTGATATAAACCCACATGCCAAGCCCAAGTCTACGTACCCACAAACCAAGCATTATAATAACATTAACCCTGACAGTAAAGGTGCACCGGTCAACGTTCCTTGACGAAAATAGCACCGTTTATATTTGTTTCTTAAATCTTTCACACCAGTACATTCTGTTTGTCAATCGTTAAATGAATTGACTAATGCGCTCTGACTTTTATTAACAGCTATATCGATGGCTATTCGATTTGTTGTAATGTTTTATGGCATCTCGGCTGATGAGCAAGAGGATTGACTTATTTGCAGTACTGGATAATAGAAGTAAAGACCATAGACCAATATCTAATAATTATTAAGAAGGGGAAATAAAAGGACGGAGAGTATAGGAGAGAGAAGAATGGTGAGGATGTGGAAGGAGTAGATGTTAGCATAGCCAGTTCTTTGGCCATCACAGAGGTCAATATTGTTAAGAATTTGGCCATCTTACTTACCGAAAGTAAAATCATAATTTGAAATAGAGATGTAAATAACGTCATAAGCAAGTAGTTTCGATAAATAAACTCTAATCCCATGACATCTTTATGGAGAAGTCAATGTATGTAGACATCGGGTTGAATCTAAACAATCAATTATAAATTTTAATTAAATCAACAACGACTGTATGTCAGAGGTGAAAAGGGAAAGGTTAAGTAGAAAGCCTGACCCCACGTCATGACAATGCCCGCTAGAAATATTAACTAAAGTTCACGAGTTGATGATTTATTTACTAAATGTTATTACGGGAATGATAAATTAAGCTAGTTTGGCAAATAAGATACGTTAAATACACCAGGATTTTGGGAGTACTAGGTAAGTAGTAATTGTTAGCTTACATTTATGGGTTTCAGTGCGATTATAATAAAATTATGAGTCTGACTTTGAAAAATGTTGGAAAAAGTTTAGAAAAATGATACATTATTGAACGAGATTCAACTGTTCTATGGACGTGGCAATAGCATATATCGTTTTTTTTGTCAATTTTAGAGACTCCTGATTCCATGCCCGATACTTCAACTTCTCTAAGCAAGGAATGACTAGTATGCATTGACATACTATAGTCCTAATATTGAACCCTAGGACTAAAACTTGAAGAGTCTCCGGACACTTTCATATTATATCCGCAAACAAATTGATCAAAGAGAGAAATTAATAGGAAGACATAGAATAAAAAAATCTATAATAGTAGGAAGTGGATGAATCATTGTAAACATTCCCATTGCTAATATATACTGCACTATACCGCGTCTGAGACTCCGCAAACATCGGCAGTACTGAGACTTTACGACCGCATAAGGAGATCTATTTACGGTCTCACAGATGTTACAGCCTATCTAACTTTAGATTTTTTTACCAATCGCGAAAGTTCAGCGTGATTTGCGCGCAGTTTGGTTTAATCAGTAAATATATTTATGGAAACATTATTTATTTGTTTTTTTTTATAGCATGCCTTGTTTCCGTATTTTGCCTTTTTCATGATTTATATTACGCACTGTGATTAAAAATATGATATTTTGTAGGCACAGAAATATAAAAATCACAGCAACCAAGTCTTTTGAGCATCACAAATTTCAACTGCCAACCTAGCAATGCACCACAATACAAAATATAAATAGCACATTGTTTCTTGTTTCAGAAACTAATGGATCCCAACAAGAGTTGAGATTCGTCCAGTAACATGAATCTCGCCGGCATTGCGTTTTGGCGCGAAATGCCAATCGCTGTCACGTTCCTTGTGTTGGCAACGGCGTGCATCGCGACTGCCCGAGATATTGTCCTAGGTAAGTAAACCATACAGCCTAAAAATAACTACATATTTTAAAAAATAAAATATGTTTTGATTAAAGTAAAAGTCACATAAAAAAGGATATGATGTGTTATAATAGTGGATATCTAAAAATAAAGAGGAATATAAATGAAATTCAATTTCTGAAATTAGTTATAATGGATATTACGAGTATATAACACTTTTTTATTTTTTGAGAGTATGTCTTGCTTAAAACCTTTATGGTTTTTCAAATGGACAGTAAATAAGCTTGCATCAACAATGACCGATTGCATTAAAAATAAATAAATCACGACTCACGTTCCATATTTGAATATGATTATCTATACATATAATAAAAATGTAAATGGTCGATGTCTGTACATGGAAGATATTTAAGAAATTTCAACGCGGGGGTTCTTTATAACAGCAACAGAATCCAAAACAATTTTTTTTAGAATTTTTGTCTGTCTGTCTGTCTGTCTGTCTGTATGTTTGCTTGCGCATCACGCAAAAACTACTGCACCAAATGAGATGCGGTTTTCACAGTTGTATTGCTGCAGGTCCAACTTAAAAACTGGTATATGTTGCATTTGCATACAGGGTGTTTCTTTTTGTTTGCTTGCACATTACTCATAAACTACCGCACCAAATGAGATGCAGTTTTCACAGTAATAATGGTGCACGTCCGATTTGAAAACTGGTATATATTTTATTTATAGACAGGATGTTTCTTTTTATTTACTAGCGCATAACGCAAAAACTACAAGACGAAATGAGATGCGGTTTCACAGTTATATAGGTACAAGTCCAACTTAAAAATTGGTAAATGTCTTATTTACATACAGGGTGTTTCTTTGTATTATGGAAGATAAATGAGTGAAACTAATATTTCCCATATTAACACTGGATTAACACTTAGGCTACATTTTATCCAGATAAATTAAGTGTTCCCGTGGGATGAGGACGGAAATCCGATATATCTGTTACTTTTTATACTTAAAGGGATGCGATGGGCGTGGATTACATACCTTGAGTGAGAATGAGATAGGACGGGCGGGATATAACGGGACGGGACGGGACGGGATGAGAAATACCAAATAATCTATACATGTATATTTTTTTAAACAAAGTTAATCACGCAGACGAAGTTAGCGGGCAGAAGCTAGTACCATATAAGTACTGGGTGTACGTAATTCACTCAAAACACATCCTAAATAAAACCATTCACTAACAATGGTGAATGTGCCAAATTAAACCCCACATGAATTTATATATTCTGTTTATTTAAAAAAAAATGCAATTACGTATGCCCAAAACACACTTTGATATTAACGAAAATCTATACGATAACTTAAATTTGAAATTTTAATACTGGCTGCGTACGGAATGTAAATGTTAAGGTACTTAGGGCTCGATTATTTTGGCAATCGGAAACGATTTCTTTTCATTGTTTATTATTCATTGCGCCTTTTAGGCGCCATGTCACGAGTTACATTCATACGTAGGGGGTTATGTAAAACATGTCGAAAGGATATAGTGCCGTTTGCCAACGTGTGGTCGGCATTAAGCCAAAATGGACGATATGCCTGTCAAAAAATATGGATTGATAAATTAGTATTTCGGATAGGTCTTAAATTAAAGCTGTATTTCATTTTGTCTCTGGCTATGATTCCAAAAGTTTTTCCGGTGTTTTAAAGTCTTTAAATAGGAAGTTAAAATGAAGCATATATTGTTATTTATCCGCTAATTTGACGACATCTATATAATCTCTAAAAAAACATGCCACCATTTTTATTTACGGGACAAACCTCACTGTCCAATATATATATTTTATTTCAATGACATCCTACTTTACTGTAACACAAAATTAAAAAAATATTTCCCAACGATTAAAATGCTATACTACGAAAATACCTGACATAAATCTTCTACACAACTTTCTAAGACAAAGATAAAGATTTATTTCATAAAATCTTATTCATTTTTCGCTTTGTTTCATAAATACGACAGGAAGTCTACGGAGCGTTCAGACGATTTTTTGTATGTCTAGACAAAGATTACCCAGTTTTCGACACGGTATGCATATATTTTTAACGTCAAACTGTGCATTTAGTTTTGAGTTATTACTAAAACCAAAGCTAAGGATCATCCATGAAATTGATATTGGAGAAAGATATTTTGTTAACAATAGCATTTATACATTAGAAGATATTATATTCCCCTCATGCTTAAATCTGGGCCCAAGTTTGCTTTACACAAATATTTGTGTTAATACATCCATTTTAAAGTTATGAACGATTCCTAAACCTTATTTTCTATACCCACCCATAATATATTTTAACATCCTCAACACCTTAATGTGCTGTTAAACACAATTATAATTTAACCGAAAATAATAAACGGAAAACGTTATTACTTCACGGGTAGCAAATCGATTGTCGCAACCCTCTCATTTGGTTCCAATTAAGACCGGATGCTTAATTATAATAACCGCCGTCCAACGTAGTCTTTTTGTCAATCTTTTTCAGTAGCTTAATGCGGTTGAATTAACTGGGAACTTTTAAGATTGGCGCTCTGAAGTCTATTGGAGGACCCTTGCTGATTCTGTTGGGTTGATGATTAAGGGAATTATTGATTACTGAGAGACAAGATCGAAGGCAGTTTTGCTAAGGAAGTTTCTTAGACAATTTCAAAAATAATGGGTATCTAAAGTTTTAATTCATTAGAAAGCTTTAAGAATTTCCTACCATTGGATCTTTGCTGTCCTTAGCTGAGTTTTTTTAAAGTAAGACTTTTAATACATTTTGCTAATGATCGTTTTCTTCGGTCAGCATCATAATCGACTATGTTTATGATAATTATATCTAAATATATCATTATTCACTGACGTAGGCTTCTCTTAATAAACGCCAACCACAGTAGTATTATATTCTACATATCCATAACATTAAACGGTCACATGGACGGGAGTGGGGCGTCCTCTGCCCAGATGGCGGGACGACTTGCACAAGAGGGCCGGCAGCGACTCGATGCGTAAAGCAGCAGATCTGACCCTGTGGCGTATCTTGGGAGAAGCCTATGTCCAGCAGTGGACTGGAACGTGCTGATGATGTGTATACAGTTACATTACCAACTATACAAAATTCGCATAAGATTAATACGCTGAAGAAAGAGCTATTCCAACCGGAGATTCCACTGTAAGAGCGAAACCGATCAATACCACTGACCTTCTTATTCTTACAATCCGTAAAATAAATACAGGTGAAGCATAAACAAAATTTCCAGACACACATAGATTTGCCGTGAAAGTTTTATACCAACATTTCGTACAAGGTCGGAGAGAAGGTCGATTTGTATCTTAATTAGTTCTCATTTCTGGATTGCACAAGTTTATTGGATTGATTCTAGGAATTCTAATGTTAGTTGTTAACAAATAAAATACTGTGAAACAACACTCTTCTCGAGGGTGGGATAAATTGAATATTTTGATTCCTTCAGTCACACTAACAATTTTTTGCCGGTTCTTATCCTGCATTTACATAGGGTTTACGTAACATTATTATTTAGCCATTTTACAGTCAATTTAGCTCAACTTCTCAGAAGTAATGCTCAAAATTGTTAAAATGTCAAAATCGTTTTAAGTTACGCACACACTTTTTAATTCTACTTTTTCATACAAATGCCCACTTTTATTTATTTCTTGTCGTACGATCCATTCTATCGTTTTTGGTTGTCTGGAAGAGATCGCTTATAGCGATAAGACCGCCAATTGTACACTTTTTTTTTTTAGATTTATATTTTTATGCGTCTCTGTACTTTGTGGTGTTCAATAAAGTGTTGTGTATCTGTGTATCTGAAAATTGATTAATATATATTATTTTATTACTATCTTTTTTGTCATTTATATTGTCGAAAATTGTATGATTAACATGAAAAATATAAAGCAACTACTGCATCTGCTAAGATAGTATTTATATTGTTTACCATATGAATTGGCGTATCAACGAAGATGATAAATGTGCTGTAAAATGTGCTCTATTTGAAGGAGTATGAAATACCGAAGTATTTCGGTAACCTTATAATCACAACAATATGAGTTGTCTAATCATTTCTCTTTATCAAATTCAACAGCTATGATCGCAACTTGGGTGTCATCGACCAAGTAGGTGGATGCATTTACGTAGGTTTCCTCTACTCAATTGAAAAGATTTGAATGTCTATCTTACTTAGCAATAAACGTCGTCATGTCCACGAATCTTTTATGTCCAAGCTTCCTTATCTCAGTCAATACGTATTGATGACATGTGTGGTCCGAATCCTAAACAAACACTCGTCCATTGAATGGAATCAATAAAAACTTATTTACGATCTTTCCCCGTACATATTTGATTTGGTTCGGTTTATTGAATTTTCTGACGTGAAATATAGAGTTATCTTAGAGATATAAGTTGGGGCTCATTTCTAGATTTCTGTATATCGATAATATGTATGACCATTTTATTCTTAGGATTCATGATAGTCTGGTAAAATTAAAGCTTATATGCGTAATTATAGTATTTTAGATATAACCGTAATATTTTGGTGATTTCAAACGACAAATCAATGTTGATATATTTTTCACTTTCTATACTATAATTTTATTTTTCTCGAATCCTAGGGCATCTTTACTTATTATCATTACCAAAGATGTGGACGGTATAAGCAATACATTAAATGCAAATTACTTCTGTTTTCTACAAGTATGCTAAGGTCAGTCCCCTCCAACTCTCCGATTATATCCTTCCTATTTTAATAAGCAGTGTTTATGGTTTAGTAGGTGCTAATTAACTCGCACGTAACTATGATTTCATCGTCATAAAAGGCTTAACATTTTATTAATATAATAAATCCGAAAGTTAATTTCTTTTAGGACGTAATTATTTAATTTTAATTGATAGGAAAAAATGGACGATTATATTTTAATGAGTTCATTTTAGTATTATTTAGGATTTCAAAATGTTGTCTGCTATTTATAACCTATAATTTTGAAAACATAAAAAGGTTTTTTTGACCACAATAATTTTACGAATTCACGCTTTACAAATGAGGCGATGAGAATAGTCAAGGCGTATGCTTCAAAACAATCGACAATCTAAATACTAAACCCATTCCAGAATCAAACTTGAAACATTAGTATGCACAATACTTCCAAACTTAACCCTCAAATAATTACTCCATGAATCAATAACCGCGAAGCTCGGATATAAACAGCAGGAAGCGTGTTATAAAAAAACACAATTATAACCCTTTCTCGGATGCTACGTGACTCCCATTAGAATAAGCAAGGTTGGATGTCACGATTAAACAGAAAATGATCAAGATTTTCCCAACGTATTGTAAATTCGCTGAGCGTTGTATTGAGAGGATGCAAGCTTGCGTCCGTTCATAGGCTTTCGCGAAGCCGACATCCTTGTATTTGTATTCAATACACGTCCGGCTTTACCTGGTGTATGATTTTAAAGCCAGTCTTATTGCTAAAAACGTGAGGGAGCACGCTTCGCTGAAGGAAGTGTTGTGGGCTTGTGTAAAACATGAAATCGACTAGGTGAGTATTGTATTTTTTTTAAGATATTGAGTTCTGTGTTCTTTCTGTGCTTCTCTGTATGAGTTTTGATTTCAATCAAAATTATAGTTAGATAATATATTACTTGGATTTAAAGTGTATTTTTTAAACATATAATTATTTTCAATGTTCATGAAAAAATGCATTTAAAGAAAGAAATGATTCTGTTTTTAATTCGCTCCTGTATTTCTGAATTGTATTGTAATAATTATATTTAAAGAACTAATTATCTACATTGTAGTTTATCAACCATACAACAAACATGTTATCACTCAACATTAATTCAATTTCAAACAAACCATTAATACTGTTAGTCACAACCAAAACCTCGATAATTCTCGTATCAAAACAAAATCCAGTATCTACGCTCAGAATGAACTCCTGAAGTGGATATGATGCTTAAAATGTCGTAAATTTTTTATAGTTCCAATGAAAATAAATAGTTTTTCGCCGTGTTCCATTTAAGAGATATACAATAAAATCTTTACAACGCGTTGAAAATAGATTTGAGCGGTTTTTATACCTGTTGCTCCTGTTTCTGGTTAGTTTGTATGAATTTTAGGAAGTATTCAATTCATAAATCAGTTTTATTTGCGGATTAGTTATGCTTCAAAATACTTCTTGTTACTAGGACACCCACGTTTCGCCTTGTATGTTCCATCCCAAGATGTGATAGGTAGCTAGCCTATTGCCATATCGGGCACAAATTCCTGACTACGATAATGAATAGAAAAATCCAATATCACTTTGCCTGATCCGGGATTCGAACCCGAGACCTCAGCTTTGTAATTGTACCGTAGTACAACAACGCCACCCAGGCAGTAGAGGCAAATTGAATCAACGTCACATTTTATAGGAAAATAAATGCTTAATGAGCTACGCCGAAATAAACTAAGTCGCGACTTTGTTATCGTCACTGAACTAAACCGATTTTAAAAATAAAAAACTACTTAAATAGAAAGAACTAGTTGTTGCTCGTTCTAATAATAATACTAATAATTATTGTAGAGTCAGTAGTTAAAGTCGAGGATGCAAAAGATCGATGGAAAAGGCGAACCTCCGACCAGGACAACGAATGATAAAAAAAGAAGTTGGATCTATTTTTTTTAATAGCAGTAACCAAATAAGTAATAAATAAGACTTTACCAACTATGTATTTAGATACAATTATGAACATGTTCTTCAGGGTATGACTGTACTGTTCTTGATGCTTTAGTCGCTTGAAGTTCGTGCAAATTAATTAAAGTACTCTAAATCATATTAATATATAACAAAATAATTGCAACTACAAGAATTACAGACGCCATTTCCAATCCAGCAATTATGTTCTCAAGCCGCAAATAACTTAATCATGTTCAAACAAAACGAGTCTAGCGAACGTTATCTCAAAATAATATGTATTTTCACACCAAATAAGTAAAAGAGCTATCAGGGAGAAATTTGTCACATCTCGCATTAAATCTTCAATGAGGGTATGGCCATAAATAACCGTTATTTTCTCTCCAAATGAGATTAATTTAAATTTCCGTTCAGGGGAATTTCACCACTAAAACTCATAGCGTAAAGGCATTAATGCTACTGCGGTGTGTCGCAAAATTAATGGTTATGACAATCTGCTTGGTTTAAGCGTGTCGTTTGTCAATTGTGCCTGCGTAAATTATGGGCGTTTTTTAAATTTCATTATTGCTGAGAAAATGAAAAGCGGCAATGTTGCGGCGCGTAAATCAAGCGCTGCCGGGTTCGTAGGTCGGTTAGGTGCTTGAGTAATCATTTTTAAGAATGTGTCTCTGTTTATTTGTTTTCGAAGGAAAACTAAAGCCAATAATGGCAGAGTTGTTAAAGTAATTATTAGGTTCCCTGAAGATTCAATAAAAATATATATAAAAGTAATAATATCATAGGATTGAAAAACTTATGCAAAAAAAAATCGTTCGCGCAATAATCAAAAAAATATAACCCCAAGACAACCAGGCGAGATTTAGATTAAGATAGCTGGATTAGGGCAACCGCTTTACATAAGACCAGTGTATTTATGTTAATTATAGGATACCGCAATATTATGTGACAGTAAAGCATAACATTATCATAAACAAGGACAACCGTATTCACAATATATTGAATAACATAAACTAACATAAAATAACCATATATCCAAGACCTGTCAACTGCAATTACATTTAAAAAATGTAAAACAATTCAACACATTTATTTTTAAATGTAGCATTAATTCAGTAGAAGAACATGAATTCACATTTCAAATTACAAAAAACTTATTCGAGTAAAATTACGACTTAGATCAAAGGCATGGAGATTATAAAAATGCTTAACAACTCGCACCTTGCAATAAAATCTTCTGTTGTTTGTAACTAGACGGTAGAAATGGTTCGAAAACTGGCAACATAGTCTTTAATGTGTCCGGGAAAATATTGTGTCGATTACACCACGCATTGATAGACAAATTGCCTTCATTTCCATTGCTTTCGGAGGAACATAGAGCACAATTAACAATGATTATCTAGCGGATGATAGGTGTATGTATAAACATAACAAACCGAATATGCTTTTGGATTCTTATTTTAATACAGAACTTTAAGCGTGGCAGCTATTAAAATTTTACAATCATTGGCGCGAGATTCCTTAGTATTAAAACTTGGGTTTCGAGCAATAAAAAAAGCGTGTTGCAGATATTTCTCATTATCAATTTGAAGCAATCTATTTGCGTGCCATATTAGGTTCTTAAGCTTAGTTGCTTTCATTTCGAACCAAAATCCTTCGCTGAGCTTAACAAATGGTGCATATTAGAGTTATTTGAATTCAACAGCTGCTGTCAATAATATAATAACTCTGAACCGTGCTTTAGTCTGATTAATACGATGTAAGCCAGCCTTAGCAACAAACCCTTGCAACACCGAAATCATCTCCAGCAATGCCTATATCTAATCCGTTGAAAATAACCTGACATTCGCAGCTGTTCATTTCAATATACACGTGCCAATAATTCATCGTGCATTGCACACTCCATTTCATAATTTCATACGGTCGCATCTTCATCTTTTATTTCCCCTCGATCTTGTTTCATCGCGTCATCAGCTGATATATTTGACGTTTGTCCGTTAAAATATACAACGTCTCTCGTCTAAACCCGGCACGGTAATAAATCTTCTCAATTTGACGTTCCGGCCGGGACATGATCTATCTCGCACTTTCTATTTTCGTGGTGTTTGGCCTCACAAAAATTATTAGCGTTTCCATTGAACGTGTTTATGTGCGCTTTGCGGTTCATTTTAGTTCGTGTTATCACGTTCAATAAATTATATCTTTGTTGAACGCCGCAGTTGTTGGATGAAAGTTTTAGGTAGATATTATTTAGATTTTAAAATCAATCATAATCTCTGCTCAGCGTTGTTGCTAATACAGAAACATTTGCAAAATTACATTCCAAAGAGCCAATAAAAATCGAAATTTGATGTTATTACTTGGACATCACTGCTTTATTTTTCCATTATTTTGAGATCATCTTCAAACAGTAAATCAATGCGTATTTACTGCAACCATTGCTACCTGTATTTTGTTATGAAAAGGGGAAAAAAAACACGTGTTTGCTAAACATATTCGCAGTTCCACGCGTGGACTGCCCTTTGTAAATATTTGCCATGCCGGTCATGGTATGGACTTCAGTTCGTTGCGCCGGGCTATTTGTGATCTGCAGGGAAACAGCTCCTACGTGGGTTTTGCTAATGATTCGAAAGATCAACGTTGTCGCTTTTGTATGGTAAATATTATTGCTATCAAAATACGTCTCGGCTGCTTGATTGTCTGTGTTTGTTTAGTCATCTTCGCTTTTTTTTAAACGGTTTGTAAAGTTTACCAAATAATAATTAACTTTGAAATAAAAATATATTTCTGCAAAATTGGTAACGATACTCCATTCTTCAAATTTGTTAACATCAAAAGATTGAAACGGATGAGGATTCTTTCCACTAAAGACCTAAAGCAGGCCAAACTGTACATTAGCAAGGCGAAACGCCATGTCAACGCCAAACGGAATAAATGACAAATTATTCTCTTACCGATACACGAACAAAATACTTCAGTGGTTTTAAAAATTTGGATTTAAAACTCTTAAGCCGTCGGAGTAAAGTTGAAATTACGTTGAGTAACATTTTGATATCTGTATTCCAACTTTGTTGGCGTTTTTGGATGCACATGGAGTCTCCTTATTCATTTTACAGTCTGCTGCTATTCTAGGAATAATATTCCGCCATATCTTCGTATATTTCGGTTGCAGGTGCCCAGATGTCGAACGAGTTTTGTAGTTCGTTTTTGCGAAATTTCGCCTGTGTAGCCAATTTGTCGTCTCCAACGGTTTCAATATGCGCTTTGCTGCTCTCGTTTGGTATAGTATTCTTAGTCTTGTTGCGTACGGAGTTAGATGAACTTGATACCAATTACTGGGCACTGACTAATTGCTAATTGTGTCGGTTGTGATTCTTTGTGTCACTGTGTTAAGATGACACAGTCGCATTGTATCTGCCGATGTGCTACATGATAATAATGTCTGCAGCGGAGTTCAAATGAGACGTTAATTATTTTAATGATTGTGATTCTAATTTTAGAGCAGTTGATTTGATATTAAATCTATAGATAATGGTAATAATAAATGAGGTAAGTTTCTCCTGCATCCAACTATGTACTATCTCAAAGAACTGGTGCTGTTTTCAAAGGAATGATAATTAAGAGCAACACTTTAGCATTCCTAATGAGATGTTTTTCTCGTAAGCGAAACTGCATTTAGTAGCCAGTAGTAAAAAAACATGAGTTTTTGCAACTCGCCGAGTTCCCTAGCGCAGCGGGCGGCGGTCGCACAAAGAAATGCAACGTTGCATGTTATCATTTAAATTTTTCTCACGAACACATGTGCGCCGACAGAACTAGAAAACTATGAAGCGGACTGTATATAAAATTGTCTGATATTTTAAAAATAAATGTTTTAAGAATGTTTCTCTCCAACTATCTCGAGTTTTGATGGTATTACGTTTAAAATGAATAAATTAAGAATATCTATTGAATGCAATGGTAGGTCTTTTTCTATTGCCAAACGGTTAGCGAAGTTATTTAAGTAACCGACTTAGCACTAATATGCAATTGGTTGTTATAAATGAATTCAGTAATTCCTTTCCCATTTACGTTAATATTGGGTCTTAGATTTGTCACCCAGATGAATCTGCTATATCAAATTCTAAAGATATGGAAAATTAATTACTAATAAATCAGAAATATCTCAATCAGGATTTTCAAAACACCAGGATTATTATACACCTTCTTAAAATTTCTAACAATGAACTCGTAATGATGCTGGATACTAGGGTCGCGTAAGATAAACTCACTTTATGCAGCCATATTTCATGGATAAGAGAGGCTAATCACATAATCTTTGAAGGCGCATTGAAAAGCAGTAAAATACGGACCTTCGTACAGGCCTGCGTAGTTATCCAATAGGTTTGCCGTAAAACTTGCGCTTATGTTATTAATTATAGACAGGGAATAAAGACAGGCTTCAATAGCTTTTGAAGACGGTAATTTTACAAGCAGATTTAGATAAGTTGATGATGTTGTATTAAGATAAGAACTTTACCCTTAAATATTAATACAATAGTTGCCTGGACTCGGGAAAATAAAATGGGTATTGATTTCTATCACACTTCTGACGCTAATAACAATACAAATCATAATTGATATGGTTCTGAATGTGTACAGTTCAGTTCAGTTTTTTATCTATGGCAAGCTGTGTAGATGTCAAGAATTCTGCCAATTTCAAATGTGAGGCAAATGAAACTAAATGTGTTGAATGGATACAGAAAATTTGTTATTTAATACTTCAAAACCGTTTAAAAAACCGTTTATTCGTATAATTTGTGTGTTTTTAATTTTTTTATGTTCATTTAAAAAGGCCGCAAATATTTCTATTCACTAACACATTATAAAGTTTTATGGCATTAGAAATTCTACGAGAATGTAACGTTAGGGATTTTGCAGGATTTTTATATCGCCTCTAATTTATTACAAAGATTTGAACTTCTAACCCCTAGCGTGTTAAATTAATATCTCCGATAAATCCAACTTATCGAGTTTCTTCCTATATTATGTCTAGGACCTCGTAATATAAAATTATTCTTGTATTTTTAAGTCTATTATTTTGATGTAAGATATCAGTATTCAACTATTATTTAATTTACTTTCATAATCACCTATTGTGTTTAGATATAAGGATAAATATTGATATCAAGATTTACTACATCAGATAAAAACATGCTTAAGTTTAAAGAAAACGTCTCCACAGTTTTTGTGTTTTCAATCCTAACCTCCAGATTTATTGGCATCCTGTTTTTTGTTTTATTTATTTGTTTTAAAAAAGACATCGTGTCACATTGCACAAAAAATGTCATAACAAGCGGACGAGTCGGGATCCTGCGCTGCACAATTAAATCACTTCTTAATTTTACGAGCGTATCATAAAGATTTAATACCTCTTTGTAATCAAGTTCAGATGTTGTTTGGCTGTTCATTTTGCTTTTAATATTCGCGTTTGTAATCAATTATTCTTGGAACCATGTACTTAATTGATTTTCAGCTTTTTGAATAAGTTATGCAGTGAGTTTAAGTAGATCATCCTCTAAATAAGTAAGAAATTTCTCTCTCTCTCTCTCTCTATCTCTCTCTTCAGCCACAGGAAGTCCTCTGCTGAACATAGGCCTCCTGCATGGATCTCCACACAGACCTGGTGGAAGCGGCCTAGATCCAACGATTTCCTGCGAATAACTTCCTAATAGTACCTATAATATTTTATCCTAAGGATTTCAGGATTTAAGGATAATCTATAATCTCCTTGCTCGCTAATTACTTCTAGCTAGCTAGCTAGAACTTCTAGTTAGCTTTTTCTTTAATAACCGCCATTAACATTAATTTTGACATTAATAAGCAAGTAACAATTTGTCACAAAATTTAATTTCGTTACTGCTATAATTCAGTTCCGTTCTCCCTTGGAGCCCAAATTTTGTATCAGGTTACGCCAGAGGTAGAATTACAAGATAAATATGCGCGGCGCGGCATTTATTTGCATTTTTGGGACAAAACATTATTTTCGGCATACTGATTTGCCTTCCCACCGAAGTTACACAATCAGAATAGATTACAGAGTTTTTGCAATGATTCGTATTGAGGATTCGATTAATACTTTTCAAAACTTTGCGTCCGTTGTAGATATAAAATCTCAAATCCCAATATTTCGTATTAAATTTTGATTTGCTAATTTTAGCTTTTGATGAACGGCAGCTATCTTTAAAGAAGCTTCATGGGTGGCCTGAAAATATTTTTGTAATATTCCTCAAATAATAATATGCAGCTAAATCTATATATAATTTCATAGGAAATTATTAAATGCTAAAAGCTTGCATTCCGTTTTAACTGCTTGTATTAAATAATTGCTATAAAATGTTAACTTCGTATTGAGCTCTGGACATTCAGGTAGCAAAATCAAGAAAAACATCGACATACATGTAGTAACAGTAAATTTAATTGAATATGTTATTGAAAAGCAGATTATAGCAGTAATAAAATCTATTTATGAGTTTAAATGATTATTGATAAGTGTTATGACTGCAAGTGGAAATTAGATGCTATAAAAACTGGAATTGAAACAAGTAAGCGATTCGTCCTTTTTGTAATACATAATACTGTATAATGTTTTTTTCTCTACTATGCGCGTGTTTTGTGTATGTTCTCTTTTATTAAATTTCTTTTGTGGACATTAGTGTTGATTATACATTAAGTAAGATTAGATTAAGTTAATTTAAACTATATTGTAAATATAATGCATAATTGTTTTTGTCCCAATAAATAGCAAAAAAAATAGGCCTTTAACTTATAAGTAGGTATTTAATGAAAATAGTAAAGTTAAAATTAATTTTAAATTATAAATATACCTAGCTTTACCCGTAATAAGGCAAGTACTGCAGATCAAAATTCTTTAAGGCATTTACAGCGACATTTATTATTAATATTGAGTAACATAAATACATTTTTCTAACAAATGCAGTTAAAATTGATTTTATATAAATGTCCGTAAAATACAACACGAAACACCACACCAGGGGTTTTCATTCGGTTTAATTTTACCATCCTGGAGTTGGCTACTAAATAAATATTTGTATGAAATCGGTCTGCCGTCGCGGCCTTGGCAGCAATGGGTTCGGGCAAGGGTGGGTAAACTCTGGAAATAACCGTGAACTCAGCTCAATAAAGGTGAGCTTCGACCACGGCTTTGACGAACTTATTTTTGGGTTAACTGCCTCGTCTGTAAACGATTTTTGTAACTATTAAAACCATTGAAGCGGATAATTTATCTGCATTCTCTGTAATGCTCGTGGTTCTATTTTGATTGTATGTAATTCTAGCGACTATTGAATCTGAATTGATGCTTTTGATATGAACTTTGCCTTCATTTTGAATGTATTCAATACTCATTTGTATACATTGAACCACACCTGTAAGGCGTCGATTTATTCAAAGAAAACACTGAGATATTTCAATGCACTAGTTCGAGATTGCAAGATTAATATTGTGCGAATTTGTAATACTTCAGATTATTCTGTCACATTGATAGATTATTCTTTCATTTAAATTGAGAAATAGGCCCATCATATACAGTTAAAGAAATGTGTGGTTTTTTGTCCCTTCCTGCCGGCTGGGCTGGGCTTGCGTTTCCGTCATTTCTATTATATTAATGTTTTTCCTTTGATCTATTTTCTATAATGTCTCCGGTTTGGGTGATATTAAACTTAGAAAGTTTTAATTAAAATTCTCAATCTTTTTGTGTGTTTTGAGATAAATTGTTTATGGGAATTATTATATTTTCAATTACTATATTATTATGGAAATGTTAACTAAAGCGCTTATAATTAATTAACTTTATATGAGAATTTTAAGAATGTAGATATTCAAGTATTAATGAGAATGATTTACTTAACTAATCATGACAGTAAATGAGACCTTTTGAAATCACGAAAGACTATCAAATGTTTGTGTCACAGTAAATAATTATTGTTTTTAACTTTCCCTTTTTTTTCTGAATTTCTTTGCGTTTATATGTTAACTTGCAGCAATATCTGATAGTTATGTTGTAAAAATCTTTACCAAATATATTATTATAACACTTAATGGTTCTTAACAATTACGTTAAACCGTGACAACCTTCACAATGGCTGCGCATTGTAAAAAACTGCAGTTAAATTCGGCTGTGGGTTTAAATGCCTTTTTATGCGTCTAGTTTTTTGTTCGTCTGCAATTGCGCTATGAGGTCATCGTATTGCACTCCTGTTTTAGATTTGTCTGTCATATTAACATATTTCTTTGCTATTTTAGGATTGTTATGGTACTTTGTTATCTTAACTTTCTTTTTTCTTATTATTTTGAATGTAGTAGATAGTTATTTGGTTTAGTTCTCTTCTATCAAATGTTTGTGTGACAGTAAATAATTATTGTTTTCAACACCCCCTATTTTTTTTCTGAATTTATTTGCGTTTATAAGTTAACTTTCAGCTTTCGTTTCATGTTCAATAAAAACTGGAGTTAATTGATCCAGTTTTATTTTCCTTAAACATGCCTTCACGAATAATATTGGATAACCATCTCATTTTATCTTCCTCTTTCTTTCCACGTTTAAACTAATATTCATTTAATTCATAACACAAAATACCGTGGGAGCGATTGCTTGTCACAGTTTATCCGTTCTCTATAATTATCGATGTTAGACTAAATTGTAGCTCAATTAAACCATAGCTGTCTGACTTAATTCACGATAGCTATGCATGGTACATTTCATAAATAGCATATAATTAAAAATAACATATCACAATTGCTACTACATTTCACTTACTGCCGTACTTAGAGACATTTAATGTCAATTAAATCATTACTTAGTGTAGATTTTACAGAGAGAATCTGTACTAAGAAACGATTTAATTGAAATTAAACGAACTGAGTGCGGCCGATAGTATGTTAAACTTCGGGAGTCACACATATTAATAGCACTAAGTAGCTCTGTATCATACATGGCAAAAAGACATTCATCATCTTTATCAACTTAAGATATAGGATAAATATTCTTGACTGCCTCGGTGGCGTAGTTGTATTACGGTACGGTTACAAAGCTGAGGTCTCGGGTTCGAGTCCCGGGTCGGGCAAAGTGATATTGCATTTTTCTATTCATTATCAGCCCGGAGTCAGGAATTTGTGCCCGATATGGCGATAGGCTCGCCCCCTATCACATCGTGGGACGGAACATGCAGGGCGAAATGTGGGTGTCCTAGTGGCGCCTCTGCCTACCCCTTCGGGGATAAAGGCGTGAGTTTATGTATGTATGTATTCTTGAAAATAAGCTTCTCCAAGGATTTCTACTTGTTGGAAGCGTTTAACGTTACTGCGAATGACAAATTCTTCTCTATGTAATGTCACATGTGAAATCGCAGTGAAATTTAATTATTAGTCAAGATTCTCAAGCTTACGAATAAGGAAACGCGTGTCAAAACCAACAAGGTTCTATGTGACATGTGTTCGAGTTATACATGGAACCCTGTCTCCTCAAATAACATGTATAGGAATTATCTCAGTAGTAACAAATTGTTAGTAAACAACTTAATGACACGTAATTAGTTAGCGAAAACGCAAGCTTTCAGCCACTTAATTGTACTTAAGTGAGCAAACATTCACTCCGAACAAATATTGACTTACGACACGAGTAATGCCGTCTTAGTTATTGCAGTAAGTAAAATATTTTACATACATAAATAAACTCACGCCTTTTTCCCAGAAGGGGTAGGCAGAGGTGTTGCTAGGACACCCACATTTTGCCTTGTAAGTTCCGTCACATAATGTGATAGGGGGCGAGCCTATCGACATATTGGGCACAAATTTCTGGGTCCAGGCTGATAATTAATAGAAAAATCCAATATCACATTGCCCGACCCGGGATTCGAAGCCGAGACTTCAGCTTTGTAATGGTACAACTACGTCACTGAGGCAAAATATTATATTGATTAATTATAGTCGATTATGATAAACTAGATGCAGTAATGGACAGAAGGCCAAGTTAAGTCAAAGACAGGAGTATGTCCATAAATGGCTTAATTAATATTTTTTAATCATTCGATTATGATATCTTTATTTATTAATTTATCATAGAAAAATAATGTATGTTTTATTATGAATAAATTTATTGTGTCACATTTTTTTAATACGAGTAATTAACTAACAAGCAGTTACGGTTCACAAAATGCAGATGGCGCTGATAACAATACGCATATCTAATGACTGTTTATCTACCCTCGTATGGGAAAGTATAAGAACAAAGAAAAAGATAAATCAAATGCAACTGATAGTAATTAGTATGCTAGGATTTCTGAAATTGTATAGCTTGATTTAAATGAAATAGTGGTTTGTATGGGAATAGTTTGATCGACTGATATATTTTTAATATTTGCAGGGCGGTACATGTGACAAGTCATGCAATAATGTTTGATTACCACTGTCCATAATACTAAAAACACTTGAGATTTACAGATCAAAATTTCATTGTAAAATATAATTTTTACAATTCGAATCATTCGTCTAGTAAAAGTTGTAAGGCTTTGGATGCAAGCTATGTTTAAAGGCCGCTTTAGACAAACCTATGTTTATCATTTAACTTCTTGTGGTTGAGGATAACCATGAATATTATAATATTAAGACACCTTAGAGTTTTCTTTTCTTATATCCATGATTTATATAACCGCCATAGTCAATATTCTCGCTATATAAAAAGAATCCTGAAATCATCAATAATTCTAAATTTTTAAAAATATTTTTTTTTATCTAACACAACGTTAGTTTGGGATAAGGGCAGGCCGAATATTTTCCACAAAAGTAATAAATACATACATACATGCATACATAAACTCACGCCTTTTTCCCGGAGGGGTAGGCAGAGTTTCCCCTGGTAGCAACTAGGTCACCCACGTTTCGCCTTGTATTTACCATCCCACGATTTGATAGTAAGTAATTAATAAGAGTAACTAATTAAATTATAATAAATACACCCAAAGGTCACATTCATAGTCCTGACCCAACACTAAGATCGAGTCTGGTGTCGTGGGTATCAGACACTTCGAGATACTTTTAGTCCCTATAATCTTGGTATATTACCGGAATGTATGGTAAGGATACCGGAATTTTATTGACGATTCTAACACGATTTTAATATGCGCTTTGCAATGGAACATAAATAAAATGCCCATTAAAATGCAATTAAATTTATGTCTACTTAATATGACTTTCATTTATTAAATTATTGCTAATGTATACGAGAAATTAATGTTAATTATAGTTATTTTCTTATACTGTAAAACGGGTGTTCCTTTGGGTATTTGACATAATATACCAAAATGCACTTTCTATATTACAAATTTTAAAATATTGATCTTTGGGACAACTACGGAATAACATTTAATAAATGTTTTGTACATTAACTATCGCTCAATATACGAAGATGTATTACAAATATATTTTTTTTAAGCATTTTGATTAACATAATATTCTACGCAGCCTTCGAGTTACAGCCCTCAAACTCGAAAGCTGGTCAGAAATACTGGGAAACTTGACACAATGACAATACTAAACCCTGTCTTAGAAGCTAGTATTTAAAGTGAAGTCTAGACTTCATTGCTAAATGACCTTTACTCGACGCGTGCACGCAGACCTCCTGACTCCATAATTATGTTGATTTTACACTTCCAACACTAAAGTACAGTTTAATAGTTTGTTTTTCCACTTTAAACTGTTTGCTAATGACAGTTTATGTAATTTCCTTGATTTACACAAATGATGTGTTTTTGTATAATTTAAGAGGGTTGTTATAAGTAACTAGTAAGAAGGATTTGTGTGGGAACACGTATAATTAAAATAAATAAACATTGTTGTCACAAATTTTGTATTTTGGACAAAGCGAAAGCAAAAAATTACGTGGAAATTTTGTTGCCGCAATAATTGTTGTAAAATCATTTTATTTTAATATTAAGAGAATCATTACCCTTGTTATTCGTTGTAAAAACATTATCTTTAAACTAAAAATAAAAATTGTACCTCTATTCTTTGTCTCCTTAAAACTGCGGCTTTCATAAATAAATACATACCTAATACGAGTAGGACATTGAACCAAAAAGGTATTAACAACTATACCGACATTCCTGAATCACCTAACATGTGGTATAAAACTTAGTGGGAGACCTACAACCATTAACTTACTATAACAAAAAAAATCTCTTCTACACAAATCAATTGACCAAAGAAACCTATACAAATTATCATAATTAATAAAATATCCGAAAATAGCTCCATTAGCGGTCAATATCAAAGCTGTTGCCTGTAGAACTGTCGCCTGGAGATGACTAAGTCCAGGCGTCTCGGAGCCGTCTCGTCTCGAAGGCCGAGTGACTCATTAAAGATAAGTTCATTTGTACAAAGACTGGTTTAAAATAGCTGGAGAATATAAGTACTGTATCAGGTCATAAATAAATAAATAAATACACCCAACAGTCAACACATAGTCGTGACCCCCAAGATCGAGTCTTGTGTCGAACGAGAGACTTTTCGGTCTCACAAACAGCCAGACCCGACACTAATTCTTGTGGTTCACACAAACATTTGTCTCGGTGCGGGGGTCGAACCCGCAGTTTCTCGTTTCACAGCCTAACCAACCGCGTTACGGAGGCTGTCAGGATTGATAAGTACTGCGCTTTTGATATTTCCTAGTATTACGTGAAGAAGCCCTATAATCATCATCATTATGATGGCTTATAAATGAAACATAGCTTTCAAGCCAATTGGTGTCAAAAATTTCAAGCTACAAGGTTTCTTGCGAAACTTAACGGCTATCTTTGCTTTGCATATGGCTGTAACTAAGATTGAATGCTTGAAGTGATCTTGTAATAAAAAGGAATTGTAGAAGAAAATTCAGCCGCAGCATATCAAAATAATAAACCGTTGATTGGTCTGTAGTTTGAAGATTGGTGAAAGCGATAGAGCGAAGCATTGGTCGTTTATTACCCTTATAGCTGGTATAAACCCACAGTTTCTGCAAGATCATAGGCAATTGGGTATTTGACTATCATCGAATTTTTGTATTATTTTGCAGACAAGCAGAAGTGCCATTAAAACAAAACATTTTTGTGAAAACAGTGATAAAGTAGCTTGTAACATGAGGCAAATATTAGTATTTTAAATGAAAGAGTGGGGACGTAGTGGGGACATCTTGCCGTCTCTTTCACACCCGCACACTATAATGCATATTAAGAATAGTGACGTCACTAATTTTGCTTTGCATCCCTTTTCTTTTACCCCCACTACAAGATTTAAAACGTTTCTAACTTTTTAAATTCTGAATGGATTTACAAAATTCTTTGTTTGTTAGATTTTGGTTATGGATACTTTTTGACGAATACAATAAAAAAAAGAGAGTCAAATACCCAATTAACTACATGAAAAATTAAAAAGAGAAACGGGAACTTTGCAGACAAATAGCGTCTGCCTCGGAAATCTAGCCAACTGAAGCAGAAACGCTATTCAGTACAGTATTCAAATATCATGCCATCCTTTCCAGCTATCATCAAAATTGGCTACAATCAACATTCCTGTACAATTCACACATGTGCCCATACAGGGAGAGCGGCGGAACAGGCTGGGTTTATTAAAAACAGCGTGGCCCACACGTGCCTCGATAGGTTAATGCAAAGATTAGGAATTTCCGTTTGTTACTCGCGCCTCTGTGATATTCTGACTCATTCGCATACTTTGAGTTTGGTATTTTCAGTTATAATTACATTATTAACATAATTATGTTTTAATCTGTATGATGGAGGTGTTTTGGGATCTTTTACCGTAACTTGGTGCGGTCTGCTTGCTTGTTTTCTTGATAATTGAAATGATCTGTAATAACATTATCAGACGGGTGTCTATGCATCTAATTTGATAATTTTGATTGTTTGGTTCAGTCCAATTACCATATTCAACTTTTTGGTTCAATTAGTTCATGGTTGTCCTTTCAGAACTGAGTCCAGTAAAAAAGTCATGTTATTTTTACCAATACCGAATGGCCTCTTCGCGGATAATCCAAATTCCACCGTATTTTTTTAATAATCCCAAATCAGCCATCACATCTTCATGATCTAAGAAATCATACAATTTATACTAACTGAAATTGAATCCAGTACACAAATTGACATCCACATATACTGTAGAATATATCGCTGGCGATAGTCCTTTACGTTCAGTTTTATAATGCACCGGCGGCCATAGCGGGCCCTATTACGTGTGTTCAATGCATTATTAATATTTATGGCAGTAACAGTTAATGCTAGCTGATTGTTTCCGATTTGGACGTGGTGTCAATATTATTAGGCTGTTGCTTTAACAGTACCTACCTATACCTATTTAAAGGTAAATTTATGTAGTGTAATTAATTATAAATAAAAGTGTATTCATAGTTAATTGAGGCTTTAAAGGCTAAGAAAACTAAAGTGAGGAAATTTGGATACCTGAGAGCAGTCTAATATAATTTCGAGTGTATGTGAAGTCGCCAGAACGCATAAGAGTGAATTAAAGTGCAGGACTATAAGGCCTGAATCGGTCGATCTCAGCCAGTCCTAAAATTACAAACCAAGAAATTTTTGAAGTGATATAATTTATAACTATGTACTTTTGGAGAATAATAAACCCCACTCATATTCATTCACAAGGTCACAGAAATCGTAGGCCGTATCATTATAGGGATATTCCTTAAGTATGGAATTAATGAAATTGATCAAAAGTATTTTGCACAAATTAATATGGGTCTTCGAAATCTCACTCTCACTAACAGCTCCTTGATATTATGCGAGATATTGGGACCGATCCTGGTCTAGCTAAGCCATTCGTGGTACCCAAGATGTGTTTCTACCATTTCCACATCAAGATTGTCACATAGGTAGTGTGATAGGAATGTGATGTGGCTTACGTAAAGACAATCGTATGTATAAAGTATGAACGTAGGAACGGTAGGTTGACGCATTCGCACCATCTACAGCTGTTCACGGTAACCGTGACCGATGTATAAATATAGTTTTCCTCATTAAATATATAAATACACCCAACAGTCACATACATAGTTCTGACCCCACTAAGTTCGAGTCTCCTGTCGTGAGTATCAGGAACTACGAGTGACTTTTCGGTGTCACAAACCCTCAAATCTGAAACAAATACCTGTGGATCACACAATATGTATCTCGGTGTGGGATCGAGCCCGCGGCCTCACGTTTCACAGCCGGCGTCTAACCATCTGAGCCTGTCAAATACTTAATTATTTTTCGTTACATCGCCCATTTAAGTATTTTAAAATGACAAAAGAAAATATTACTATGACTTTAACTACCTACTTAAGATTGTTCGATAAGAGTTCGAAGGCATGTGAAGTCTATTAAACAACCGCATTAGGCCAGCTATGTGTACTAAATACTATCAAAAGGGTTGATTTTAGTCAGGCAGTCGGTCATAAAATTATGAGTCAAGTCATCCCGCAGCATGACTAAAAATTTTCATTTCGCTTATCTCATCCATGGAATAGGAACTAAAAATAATGTATGTATTACCCGTCGGTAATATCTGGGGACTTGAATAATTGACGTCATTGGAACAAAAGTTCAGCAAATTCAAAATATAGGTTAAACAAATTGAATTAAAATGAAAAAAAAAATAGAATTCGCATCCATCTCAAAACGTTTTTGATGTAAAATAAAATAGTAGATAGGGGAACACAAAAAAATGAAATGTGAACCGCATGACAGCTAGGTTCACAGATATTTCCGACAAGTTATATGTTAAGACCCTCGTTCCGAACATCGGAAGAGTATAATTACAGTAAATACATGATGTTTTCGCAATCTCGGCTCGCCTACATCCGAGATTGAAACAATGTGCTTATCCGACCTGATTTCACGAATTAGAACATTATGATTAACTGTATAATATTAATAGATATTGTTTGGGTTGAAGGAACTTCCCGCTTGTGGAACGATGTACCTTAGCATTTTATTTAGTTCATACGAATTTTAATAGGGTCTTGACGTCATAACCTTAATTGGCTTCTGGAATGCTTCTGGTATCATGTTTAGTAGATAATCACCATCAACAATATATATCTATACTTGAAAATCATAGGTGAAATAACCATTTTAAGGATTTAAGAGAAGAAAAGGGAATTTCTTCATACACAAACCGTCGGCGTTTTGGGATAGGGATTAAAGCTTACTAGGTACAACCATTCTCATTAAAATAGGCGATAAGTTTCAATTATCTTTTGTCCAAGAATGCCATAGACACGACCGAGCTGGTCCATTCGTACCAGTGTGATTCTACAACTTCCAGAAAATCTCTCAGCTTAGGAGTAACTTATAGAGTCCTGAACTGACCATTATTAATATTCTAGCTTATATTCTATCTTAAATCGGATTAGTAGATTTATATATTTACATACCGGTAAAATCTCTGCATAAGCCTAGATTCGACTGGTAAAGAATGCTTCAGGCATTAAGAGTTAAAAATTATTAAATAAAATACTGCACTTTGTGTTTTATTTATTGTATCAGCCCGTACACGTCACACTGCAGGGCACGGGCCTTCTCTAAATTAACAATACGATAAGGAGGGGTTAGGCCATATAGTCCACCACGCTGGCCCAGCGCGGGTTGGCTTTTGTGAAGTCGGTTAAAATGTTATTTAATAAAGCGAATGAGCGCAGTGCAGTACGCGTGTAATTTCATACAGAGTAAACGTGTCAGTGAACTCGATGCGGAAATTGTGAGGAAAATTCCCGAAATAAAATGTAATGCGTCGCAGTTTTTGTGAAAATTGTGACGCGTTTGTATGTATGCGTAATGCTTTATTTGTTTATAAAATATTTAAGGGCGAATTGAGGATAAAATGCATTTTTTACCGATAAACGTTTTGAAATAAAATTATTTTTTGAATGGATATTACATTTAGCAATTAATGTATCCGTTACACATATATTACATGTTATGAGAATTAAATAATGAACTATATTAGTGCTACAATATTAACAAAGTACGATATAGCCTCAACTACTATAGGAAGTATTATTCCTTCCATTTTTCAATTTCAATTTAAGGCACCTCTCGAAGGACTTAATGGAAATGCAAACTACGGAGTCCTCGAAATCGACGTGCGTGTATGAAGAGATTAATGACAGTTGATGAAGCGAAAGAGATATGGACCGTACCACTTGGCGCTCTATAGTCTCTGACTACCCTAATGGGAACATAGGCGTGAGTTTATGTGTTTATGTACTTTATGTCTAATATTCATGACACAAGGCATCTCGTTGTCTCCCACATGTAAAAAGTATACATTCCAGCGTAATTAACCGACTAGACTCATGAAGTTAGTTGCTTAAGCCAGATTAAGTCAGTGAGACGAGTCGGGATAAAGCAGGAGAGCGGAATTAAACCCCGCCTACACTCAGGAAGTGTCTTGTAATGTCACGCCATCGTTACACAGTGCATGTAGGGACAGATAGTTAACTCAAATGTTGTTTTTTAATTTAAATCGCAACTTGGTCTTTGGATGGAGTGACAGTAAATTAACCAACAGTTGGTTGATTTATAGTGTAATGCGTAAATAGATATATCGGTTCTACTGTTATGGTTTTTCTGCTCAAAGTGACTTTTATGTGAACTGTTTATTGTTTCATGAAATGGGTATCTCTACTTGAATCAAACCCAGCTTATTTATAGACTTTCATTCATGCTACCAATAGATCCAATAAATCGATGAGAAATCGAAATACTACGAATAATACTAAATATGCGTGTTTGTGTTTTATGTCCAATGACTCACAAAGTGGCAACGTGTTAATCCAGATTTCGCCACTATCTGCAATCGACGGCGTAGCGCATAATAATATTGCTATTGTTAGCTCTTATCTAATCCCAGATATATTTCTATAAAGTACACGTAGAATGTCTATTTACGAGGTTAATTTTGTGAATATAATGAAAACTAATTTTGTGCAATAAAGAGTTATTTTTTAATTGAAATAGCAATACGTGCATTTGAATAAATCTAGATAAATCAAATCACAGTTCTATAAAATGTTTAACATCAAGTAGTCTTACCACTATCCTAGAAACTAAACTAATAATTGTTTCCACAAAGATCTAACACATAAAATCATTTGAACTACTGCTTAAACATGCACTATATCGTTCGTCTAGCGTGATATTACGTGACGAGACCAATTACAGCCGCCCGTGGACGAATTTATAGAGTGTTGCCATTAATTCGCACATACTTTATGGAAACACGGGAAAACCATTTTCAACTAGTTTCCCGAATAATATACATGTTTTCCTTGATTTCACGCTTTGCTGGAACCGTATATTATTGGATTTAAAGAGAAACAATAAGTAAACTCTTGGAAAAGATTTCGTTCAATATTGTATTGTGCATTGAGGCATTTATTTTGGGATATTTCGTTTTTCTGTGATATTCTGAGACCATATTGTGATCGAACTTTCTCGTATGGTTCGAATTAGAATTACTCATGCATCGTGGGTGCGTATACAAACATTTTCATGTGCACAAACACGTAAAATTCGACAACAGGATTGTAATATATGGCTTACCAGCTGTGGCGCAGAAAGCCAACATCGAGCTGCTACAGCTATAGACATTTTGCTCTATTATTCACTTTGCAACAATAGTCATCTTGTACTAATAGTCATTTTCCAGTAAGTCCTTTTTCTACTGGCACGGAAAATGACTATAATGATCCTGACGGTATTTACAGTGGAGTCAAGAGAGAAAGTGCCAAATAGCAGTGTAAATGCATTGTTGTGTTTCGGTCTTAAGGACATTGTAGCCAGAGTAACTACTGGACATAATGAGACTTAACATCTTATATCTCAGGATGGCAAGCGCTGAGGAATGCTAAGCATTGCTTTGTAATTCATTTGATTCGGACCACCGCCTCGGCGGTTGTCAGGTCCGTTGCCAACAGGCACATTTAAATTTGCGCCAAAAATTCAATCATTATACCGATAATAAGTCCCCTATCCTAGTTAATGAAAGAAAAAAAGTCTGGAAATTTCTCAAAACATTGGGAGTGGGTAAATCACGACAAGATTCTATTCCCAAATCCATAGATTTAAACTCCTTAAATATTCATTTCTCTTCTTCGTTTAACTTTGATAAAACGACTAAAGATAACACTGTAAAACATCTTTCTACCCTTGAGGCTCCCGTTTGTACTCCATTTGTCTTCAAACAATTCGCCACTTGTGATGTTAAGAAAACTATTAATCTCATGTCATCTAACGCAATGGGTAGTGACTGTGTGAGCCGTAACATGATTCTCCCTGTCCTAGACGAAACCCTTCCTATCATCTCCCATATTCTTAACCACTCCATCTCCACTGGGATCTTTCCTACAGCCTGGAAAGAAGCCCACATTATCCCGATTCCCAAGAAATCCAACGCCTCTTTACTTACCGAATTTCGTCCCATTTCCATACTTCCTTTCCTCTCCAAAGTCCTTGAACGTTTAATCCATAATCAACTTAATGATTTCCTCTCTAAGAATAACCTTCTAAATCCTCTCCAATCCGGGTTTCGTCCTGGGCATAGTACGACTTCCACATTGACCCATATCACAGACGGCATAAGATCTGGCATGGAGGAAGGCAAGCTGACTGTCTTAGCTTTGCTGGACTTCAGCAATGCCTTTAACACCGTCGACTATGATGTTTTACTTTCCATGCTACGTTCTCTTAACATATCTCCAATGGCTGTTGATTGGTTTCGTAGTTACCTGTATGGACGCCGGCAACGCATCCGTGTGGAGGAAAGTTTTTCCTCCTGGTGCCACGTATCTGCTGGCGTACCTCAGGGCGGCGTGCTGTCTCCTCTTCTCTTCGCTGTATTTATTAACTCAATTACCAATCTTCTACACTCCTCCTACCACCTCTACGCTGATGATCTCCAGGTATATACTCAAGCTCCTTTAGACAGGTTGACCGAGGCAATATTTAGAATTAATTCAGATATTCAACACATCTGTAATTGGAGTAAAGCTCATGGTTTGAAGATTAATCCATCAAAAACCCAAGTCATTGTTGTCGGCAGTCCCAGGATGATCTCGAAGCTTGATTGGACCCAACTTCCTAGTGTGTATTGTGATGGTATTACCATCCCGTACAGTGAGACCGTCCGCAATCTGGGTCTAATTATAGACAAAACATTTACCTGGGGTCCTCAGCTTCGTGAAATAAGCCGTAAGCTGTTCATATCAGCTAGGTCCTTGCGAAGGTTACGCAATTTTCTGCCCATCGCCACGAAGATTTCGCTTGCGCAAACCCTCCTTTTCCCCATTCTCGATTATGCCGATGTCAGCTATCTAGATCTCACCGAAGACCAACTTAACAAACTTGAGCGTCTTCAAAATTTCTGCATAAGATTCATATTTGGACTCCGCAAATATGATCATGTTTCTGAGTTTCGTGCTAAGCTCAAGTGGTTACCTATTCGGCTTCGTCGGAATACTCACACCCTTTCTCTTCTTTATAATATTTTGTTTAATCCTCTCACCCCCTCTTATCTTAAAGATAGATTTATTTTTCTTAATGACTCACATTCGAGGTCCCTGAGGTCGTCTGAGAACCTAAAGCTGAGAATGCCCGTGCACACCACAATATTTACGGACAACTCATTCACTGTCAAAGCAGTTCGATTATGGAACGCGCTTCCAGTTGTGGTGAGACAATCACAATCACTGTCATCATTTAAAAGGCTGGTTAAAGAACACTACCTTTCTCCTTAAACAGATATTAGTGTTATTTCCTCCGTCTGAATAAATTGGTAATATATTATAGTATAAGTATTTATATATGTACTTGTATATTTATTTATTTATATTTTTATTTATGTATTTATGAGTCATAATATGTATATTATGTTTGTGTATTTATATGTTGAACTAGTATTACTTAACTTTATATCTACACTGCCCTCTCTTTTTCCTTCTCTTAAATCCATCCTATGGTTGTCTGTAAGACATTGCCTAGAGCGATAAGACCGCCACTTGTACTTTTATTATTTTTGTAATTTCTGTATATTGTGTGTCATTGTTGTGTACAATAAAGACTTAATAAATAAAAATAAATAAATAATGAAGCGGATTTTTCTCAAAAGTACGCCGTCCGCGATTCCTTCCGGTGCGTCTAATTTCGCCTCTAACCAAACATCGCGGTGGAAGCCATTTGTCACACCAAACGTTTCCGGGCGCGGACGCCACAAATCTACTAGTAGTTCGATTGTAATATACGGTTAGTTTAATTATGGTTTTGGTTTAATGGGAAATTTGGTTCCTGTTTTACGTATATTTTGTTCAGGAACCACTAGGAATATTATGTATTTGGTGTATTTTTGTGGGTAAAGTAGTTGATGTTTTGTATTACAAAAATGGGTCGCTTGTTAGATCCAATTTTCATTTCATTTCGATAATAAATTCGGAAAAAAGTTTTTATTTGGAATATTAATGTTAATAGTTGATATTATTTCTATAAACTGATTATATTTACTAAATAGATAGTACCTTAAAATAGTATTCAAGATTAAAATGTTGGTACATTTTAAAATAAAGTATTCATCCACCATTTGACCACGCGTTATAATTTCAAATATTCACAGTAAATTAAATTTCACGCACGAAACGTGACTCCCATAAAGTCGATTACCCACAAATCAAAATAATTGAACTAAGGCGCGTGCGCACTCTATAAATAAACAAGATGGCCGCCAACCCTCCGACCACGTGTGCATGAAAAAATCACGTCACCCAAGTTTTTTCAATCAACCATTAGTTGGAATTCGGGCGGAATGCTCCGTAGTTAGGAAATGCGGTGAAATACAAATGGATTTCTGCTGATGGGCGGGATTGTGAACATTATTGATTCCATTGAAGACTTTGAAATTTCGTTGCGGTTAGGTTGGGTAACTTAGGCCCAGTTGCACAGAGTAACTTTGCCCATAACTTTGACTTTAACAATGCCATACATTTGTGACTTATTTGACATTGCTACTGTATGGGATTGACATTTTCAACGTCAAAGTTATGGACAAAGTTACTTTTTGCAATTGGCCCTTAGAGACTTTGCATAACATTCGTGAGATTTGTTTGACAATTTTTTGGACTAATGTTTCCCTAAATATTTTTGACTCTTGACCAGCATTGAGGTATCAATATTATTTCGAGATTTCAATGCTTTTTATCTGCAGTATATTTTATCGATTTAGGTAAAAATTAACGAATAAAAGGCAAGAATAGTAAAGCCTTGATTTTGATTTTTCAACTACAACCGAATGAAAAAAATGTTAATACTATCATTGTTCTGTAATAAAAAGTGAAATAGATGAAGCGAACATTTCAGGATCAAGTAAATTTATGATCCTTATTCTCTGCCTACCTTTAGTAAATACAGAAATGACTATTACGTATACTCTCATAATAATACGCATTCCAACTCATATCAACAGCGTAATATCCTGGTTCTATTACCTGTCACGTATTCGTTGACAGCGTATTCCAAATTACCGGTACCAGAATATTCAAAATTCCAACGCTAATTAAATTACTGGAATTTGGAATTTCGCACTTGTCACGCTGAGAAGGAACTATCGTATTTCGCTAAGTCCTTCCTCCTTTACTAACGTTTAATTGGGCAAAAGGACTTAACAGGAAACGGATGTCGGTGCGTTTCATAATTCTATTTTATATGTTGTAAAAATATTTTTTCGTTTCATCTTTCTACAGATAGGTTAAGTCCCTTTGATGTTCACTCAACTTTGGACATAATAACTGGATTGTAAAGCATTAAAAATGTTGATATTGTTTTATTTATTTTATTTGTAAATCTTCAAATTATTAACGGTTTGTATAAAATAAATTATGATTGTCGTCAATACGATTTCTTATTGATTAAGTAAATATACTATAATTAAACAATATGTACATATATTTAATTTTACAAGTAATATTTCTTCGATCTATGGTTATTCAATAATACAATGAATCAGAGCAAAATATTATACTTTGCAAGATTCACTCTAAAATCATAAATTTTTAAACAGCGGCAAGGTGACTAACAATTAATTTATTCCACATTAAATGTTAACAAAACATTTATTAATTTATTTTAACAGAATTAAACAGAAAATTATACGATCCCTCAGGAAACTTCGCTTACCGCGTCACGCGTCGCCGTCTTATGACATCTGTCATTCGATATACTCCAAACACGGGCTACCCTATTCCCACACGCAACAACTTAATCACGACTCTATTTTTGCAGCTATAAAGTATAAATTCCCTTGGTTTACTACAGCAAATAGTGCTGGGTAGAAGTTGTATCGTTTTAGAAACGACATCGATACTTGACGCGTTATTTCATACGTTTTTTGCTGTGTGTATTTTTGTTTATCACCTGATATGTTGGGACAGGGCGGAAAATGAGATTTGAAAAGTGTCTAATTTTGTAATTGGTTTTGACGAATCGGTACAATATTAGGTACGGTCGTTTTCTACTTATTGCTTGTAGAGAATATGAATTGAGAATCGTATAATCGATTGGTAGTCGGCTAATGTTCCATGTGTATTTTTTTAGAAGTATTTTAGTCACCTTCTGTAATAGCGAAAGAATGTAGGGATAAGCTTGCTCCCTATCATGTTTGAGGCGTAAATACATTGGGCGAATGTTTTTAAATTCAGATGATCCAATCTCTACCCGGGCGTGATTGTGCGTGATCAAACTTCTCATCAGAAAAAGGAAATCTGATTTAACTCACTCATATAAGCGCTGAAAAATTAAATTAATAATTCTTTCGACGAACGGTTATTAAGTCCTTTATTGGGTGTTACAGGAAGTCGTTAAAATACTGACCATGCAGGCTCACAAGAAATATGATTTTTTATAATGTTTATTAAGAGGAGGGCCCGGATTTTCCTCGGTTGATAATACTTCGGTATATTCTATAGCGTCTTGTTATTCCTTTAAAGAACATTTCTAATGTTCTTTAGGTAAAGTGAGAATTGTAACGCAATAGTAATTGTGTGTAGTTTAGCTTTTATTGGCAAATAATAGCTTATATAAATCAGTTCGATTGAGCGGGGTTAGGCCAATGTCCACATCACTGGCCTAGTGCAGGCAAACCAACTTTACGTACCAAAAAAAATCCTGAAAATATCTATTGTATGTAGGTGTCCTTGCGATGTTGTTCTTCACCCTTACATTATCTGTCACGAATCAAGACACAAATCAGACGTCGATATCAGAAAAGTGTCCTGGGTTTCGAACCCGTATTAGAAATAATAATATTCATAGACATAATTTATATTTCGACTCTTCTGAAACTTTAAAATTCTAAGTTTATTACGATTGGCAATGTGGGTGCACTGACAACCTGAACTAGTTAATTAATCTGCCAGATCAAGATCTATCCAGTGTAGTTGCCAAACAAATCGCTAGATTAGAACTTGTGCGTCACACGTTAAAACATTTCAAGGAATCACCTCAAATTGATGTACCGATGCATACAAAAAAATATGCCACGATCATAAAACGGTGTGGATATTATGACATAGTGTCTGACACAAAATGGTACAGAAATATCTAATATTTTGTTGGTCGAGGAAGTGAAACCGCTAGTGTGTTATGTCATGTGTTTTGGTAGGATGTTATTCCATTCATACGTATTATAGAATTAGAGTCAGGTAGTCGATTGTGAGAGATGTAATCGATTTCGAGAGTCACGCCATTGATTAAAGGTAGGTATCAATTTAATTGCTTTCTTAATTAATCTAAAATAAAAATAAATACCCAAAATTCACTGAGGTTTATAATATAACAAGATTATCTCATCTAGAACTCTAATCTGATAAAGTCTAAAATCTAGTTTCCAATATTGTTTGCTGAGAACAATAAAAATATACTGAAAATACAATAATTTTCCGAAAAGCATGACGTCAGAGCACGATTGATCATAAAACTGGTGATTTTACGACAGAAATCATTCTGCATCATGCACGCTTAAGTGTGGATGAAAAATCTACCAAGCATTATGAAAACATTAAAATCAGAACGAATAATATCTAAAACCCATTTGAGAACTAATGCTAGCGATACGAATCACCCACGCATGAAAAATCTCTTTGGCTCGACTCCAGGCAATCAAGAAGCCGTAGAATGAGTGAACAAAAGCGACGCATTATTACTCGAGCAGTTTTTAGCCTGTATTATCTTTATGTCTATCATATCATAAATATATATAGTACCATCATCTTTAAAGCACCAGATATAAGAAATAAGTAGGTATACCCAACAGGCTTGTTTTTTTATTGCGATGAATGGCGAGACGAGCATGCCATTCGTCTGATGGTAAGCGATACGACCGCTCATGGACAGTATACACCCAAACAACACTATGAATTACAAAGCAACGCTTAGCATTCTACTGCGCTCGCCATCCTCAGACACAACAGTCTTAATATGTCCAGTAGCTACTCTGGCTACAATGTCCTTCAAACCGGTACACAACAGTGAATTTACACAGCTTTGGCGGGAGAAATAGACATTGCGATGGTACCCAGGCGACTTTTTACATCTGAGAGACCTACCAACAGTAGTTTTGTGCCGTGAGAATAAGAAACTACGAGAGACTTTTCGGTTACATACCCAGACCTGAAACAAATATATGGATTTTGTTAAATAAAATTATATATTATGTCTTGGTGAGATTCGAAACCGTAGTTTATTGTTTTATCAGACAAACAGAGTTACTACTGGACATATTGAGACTTAAAATCTTATGTCTCAGGTGAGCGCAGGGCAATGTCTTGTAATGCCATGCATTGCTTTGTAAATGGGGTTGTTTGATTTTGCTATTATCCATGAGCGGTTGTACCGTTTACCATCAGGCGGACGGCATGCTCGTCTCGCCTTTCACCGCAATAAAAAAAACAATTACCAACCAAAGAAACTAAAGATTTCCCTGTCAGTAGTCTTCGGTGTGATGCCTTGGATTCAGATCATAGCTGGTATGCGTTCTGAGGGTAGTCAGCTCATCTTATTGAGAGGGAAACGGCCTAAGGTTTTGGGGTGAGCTAAAAAAGACGATTGCGGTAAAATTTGGAAATTTTGTACGTGTTTATTCACTTATTTGCGTCCAAGTGTATTGCTAAAACTTAAAGCATATTTTGCGTTTCCAAGAAAGATTGTATTAAATACACCGCGGATATTTTCGGTCACGGTGCAACCACAAATCCGGAGCTAATAAGGATTCGGAAAGCCTGCATTTGCAAGATGTAGGTCGTGGTATTATAAATTTTGTTCCTAGAGTGTACTATTTATTCATTTTTTATTAATTTGGTATGCATAATTAAGAAACATTCCACAACTGGGATAGATCTTCATTGAGTTAAAATAATGAATCATGTACAATAACATATATAGGAAACTCAGGAATTTATTATATAGTCTAGTAAGGTACAGATATATAGACCACGATATATTATGTTTAATTAATACAATTAAAAAAACTTATTTACCAACACAATCTTTTAAAGGAAATATTTTCGCACAAAAAGATGACACGGCTTTTAAACCTCTCAAAATCTTTATCTATCTCATTTCTACAATTTTTTTGTACCACTTACAATTTTTAAACTATTCGCAAGATGGCGCTCAAATAACCGTTATCCGTCAACGTTGCGCACAATCTTGTATCATTAAGATAAGTATTATTAACATTAAAACAATGGGACTCCCATTATGGTACCCCAATCCGACTTATTCTCTTGCCCTTTTTTTGGACGTCAATTGTGTCGTCTCAATTATGATTTGTCATGTTTTGTGTCGTTTATTATATCAAGGGATTATTTTTCATCATTGTTTATTGTTGCCTTCCAAATGATGAGTTGTGTCAGTTAGTTACTTTAGAAAGTCTATGGGTGGCTTGAAAATATTCTAATATAGCCAGTAATTTCATAAATGAATGTCTGTGCATTAATTATGTGACTTACCAAGTTATAAAATGATGGAAAACCACGGAAAAATGATGTCCAAATGGGTAGAAAAGTTTCGACGTACCAGGCGTCGCGTCGTAACATCATCAAAAAACAATCTGGACGGAAAACGTAATAAATAAATACACGTAACAGTCACATACATAGTCCTGACCCCACACTAAGATCGAGTTTTGTGTTGTGGGTATCAGAAACTACGAAAGACTTTTCGGTCTCACAAACACCCACACCCGAAACAAATACCTGGGTTTCGAACCCGCAGCCTCTCGTTTCACAGCCGGCGTCTAACCAACTGCGCCACGGAGGCTGCCAAATAATAATTAATCAAAGGTATGTGAAATACACAGCACTAAGACAACGTAAAGTAGAGTAATTACTGGTGGTAGGTCTCTTATATGTGTGAGGCCGCTTGGGTAGGTACTACCGCAATGTCTATTTCTCCCGCCAAACAGCAGTGTAAATGCACTGTTGTGTTCCAGTTTGAAGGACTTGTAGCTAGGGTAACTACTGGACATATTAAGATTATTATGTGTCAGTATGGCGAGCGCAGTAAAATGCCAAGCATGGCGTTGTAATTCACGGTGTCGTTTGGTTTCTTAATGTCCATGAGCGGTCGTTTTAGTTACCATCAGGTGAAAGGCATCCTCGGCTCACCATTCATCGCAATAGAAAAAACTATTCTATTTTGACAGCCTCCGTGGCGCAGTTGGTTTGACACCGCCTGTGAAACGAGAGGCCGCGGGTTCGATCCCCGCACCGAAACAAATATTTGTGTGATCCACAGGTATTTGTTTCGGGTCTGGGTGTTTGTGAGACCGAAAAGTCTCTCGTAGCTTCTGATACCCACGACACAAGACTCGATCTTAGTGTGGGGTCAGGACTATGTATGTGACTGTTGGGTGTATTTATTTATTTATTTATTTATTTATTTATTTATTTATTCTATCTTAAACTGCACTAGTGTAGTTTTAATCATTGTCCATCAATCTGTGACAGGTAAGCAGTAGCTGAACACAATATTTTTTTCTGCTAGTGAATTTTAGTAACAAAACACGACATGTTATTTTTGTCCAGTAAATCTCTGGTTTCCGTCTTCAAGCTCATTTGCAAGCGTTTCTCACGGACCTTATTCCGGTCATTGTTTTTAAAACACCAAAACTCTTTGTAATTGACTTTTTTTTAAGCTTTGTGACCCAAAAGGTCTTGCATCTGTTCGACATGTGCAACAGAATCGAAGTTTAAGGAGTTCGCAAAAAGAATAGTGATGCGCTTTGTCGATAACATTTTCGGTTTCAGTTAGTTGCAGATGATTTTTGTAAAGACTCATTATCGATGATATTATATAAGCGGTATTATATAGACCGTAGATTACGCTTGGTAGAAGGTAGACATTGTTCAACCATAAAGCCCTAAACCAAATGCTTTACATGCCTCCAACATTTTTGGGCACAACTTCTAAGTTTCCAAGTTTCCTTCTGAACTTTAAAATACTGAAATTATACGCTAACATTCGACCGCTTAACTTTCTGTAATGGCAAATTTAATATTTCTCATTGAGCATTCCATTCAGCTCCCAATTCACTCTCTTTTAACCAATTTCATAAAAAGGAGAAGGTTCTCAATTCAAGAAAACCCTTGTTCTTCGCTTTAAGTCGACCTCACGATTCATACACACTCTCATGACCCATATCACTAGCCAGAATTTCCTGCTCCCAATTTATTCGCTCAGATTCTTTTGAGGCAATTTGGTAATAGCTGTGCCTACGCAGTACTTAAATTGTCAAGATTTACGCATAGAATAAAACGTTCTTTTCTGATGCCACTTTACAACCGTAGGTCTATTATCGGTGTGTTTTATGTTTACTAAGAGATTTATAATGCATATCTGTTATAAATAACAAGATTTGGGTGGTAGAAAGTTGATGTCATGTGTGTGTTTAATTTAGAACAATAAAAATCCAGTGAAATCGTGTTACTGTCTACATTTGAAGACTTCCATTAGTGATGATGATAATGATAAAGAAAAAAAACTTGAGATAAGATTGAACTTTATTTAACTTGAAACATCGGAAATAAAAATATTAGACAAATATATTGTAACGACGGCTTTTTCAGTTGTACTTAATTTGGAACCGAAAATGATTTTCTTTCTCTTCCAAGAATACAGAACAAGTGACAATAGTTGCGATTTTGGTTACCATAAAAACGATCCACAAACTCTAATTAGGCGCCATTGTAAAATCCCACACAATTACCATAACAGATCAGAGAAATCAGACAGACTACTTTAAAACAAATCCCAATTTGTAATCGAAAACAAAGACATAAAATTGAATATCAAACTGTCGATAGTGGTACAGGGACAGCACTGTCTGAAGCCATAACTCACGGCCACAAATCTGAGCGGTCATTAAAATTTCAACTGGACTCGGCTTGCACACAAAACACTGACTTGTCCCAATGTGTACTGTTGACGACTTATTCATCAATATTGGTGAATTGTTGTATGATATGGTCTCAAAAAGCCTGGATTAATGTTGTATAGAACAAAAGTGTTGTTTGTTCAGGAGATAAGAAAGCCTGTGTTACTTATCGACGCAAAAACCAAAATAAAAAATACGTCAAGTCCATATTACGTTACTCCGTTTACAAGAGGGATCAAAGTGTGAATGTTTCTTATTTAACACATAAACTATAGATGGTTACTAGTTAAAAGGAACTAATTAAACTTAAATTATAAATTGATTAAGGGCATAGGTACTATAATTTCATACATACTTAAGAGCAGCGTATTTTTTTATCAAATAAAATAGCATTATAATATGTAGTTCTTTAGTCTTTCTTTGGCGTAGGCTTCCTACAACTATCCAACTGTATAGAGACGATTATCCAATAGAATCCGTTTGCACTGTTGTTAAATATCAATCAACTGTAAGATTATCCTGTACCCTAACTTCTCACAACAATCTTTTGGACTTATGCTACATTGTATATTTATTATCACCAGTCTAAATATTTTCCCCGCGAAACTGCGCGTAGGATATTCCAAAAATATCCATTTGCAAGGCACCCTCGTTGTAACAACCCGTCAATGCGCATGCGCATTATAATCACGTTTTGCACTATAAATAGAATTTAAAAATATTGCACTAGACACCTGGATGCTAAACATTTTTAAACATTTTACATACGAAATTGTTTTTTGCAATAAGGCAACATATTTGTCTAATCTAGATTTACTCGATTTGAGTTTTTCGCTTCCTTCTGTAACTTAATGTTTACATCGTTGGTCATAATTTCGCATTGTTTGATGAGTTTAGTTCAATAGTTATTCGCACTATAATATGTCTAATGCTGCTATAGTAAAATGCTAGTATCCAAAAATGTATTAGCTTGTTTGTTTTTTACAAAAACAAAAATAATTTGAATTTTTTGCCATCAACCATTCTCAATACTTATTGTCGCCTTCAATCATCGTTTCTTGAGGTTAGAAAGTCCCTAAAGTGAAAAAATATCGCTAGAAAACTTTTTTCCAATTAATTTAAAGTAGAATTCCTTAATGTATGTGACTACAATGAGCTAATGAGGTAATAAGAATAAAACTCTCTAAAACAGTGTGATCATTTAACCTGTGCATTTCATTTATTTGTAACCCTTGTTTCTTGTTCAATTATTTCTATCGTAACTTGACCTATACCAATAAATTCGTTTCGTGTGTAGGAGTTTATTTATTACGCCCTTACAGATGTAAAACCATGTGTGGATATTCCAATGTAAGTTTTACGAATAAACTCAGTATTTTTGAATGTCAGTCTCCTTTGCAAAATTGGATGTGAAAGTTAAATTCTATTAATATTAGAACTATGTCATAAATAGCGTATATTTTTCTTTCAATTGCAGTAAATAGTCACCAAAAGGACGAAAACTTACATAAATATTTAAAAAAAAAACTTGTTTTACTTGGGAAATGTCATCGATTTAAAAAAAATCTCCAGTAGATAAAATTATGCCGAGTTGCTTGAAATTGTTTTTTTTTTTTGATAATGTGACACACTTGGTCGGCCATCATGTCGAGCTTCGGACCAAAGACTTGAATTCTATTTTTTATGCAAAATACATTTTATCACTTTGTAATTTACTACTTTGTAAGTCACACAGCTATTTATAAATCTGGGGCACACGTCATTGCCATTAAAATCAGTTTTAAGGAGATAGAATTGCCAGCGCAAAAATAAATGTCAATTAATCTCTCACTAAATCAGTCCATTCATTTGTCATACGTCTCGAACAAGTGTTGTGTTTTTTTAAGCACATGCAATGATTTATAACGCAAGTACAGATGACCCGCTTTGGCGCCTTTTATTTTGCCAGCGGTAGTGGAGGGTTGGTTTAATTTTTGGCTTGTCGGACATGTGTGATTTTTTTTATTCGACTATGTTAAAGTTACATACTAATGTGTAGTATAGAATGGAACATTTCCGATTGGTTGGAATTGGATGTACAAAACGCAAAGTTAAAACGAAACGCGATGACTTGGGTCATTTTGAATCAAATGTATGAATTTATCTTCGAGCTAAATACCCTAGCGCTAACGTTAATGTAAATACATTATTTGAATATGATTTCAGACTAAACAACACAAATCAATTTAACTAGAGCGATGAAATGTTATGAATCGATTGTGGTTATGCGAAATGTGGACAATTTTTGTTATTACGCAAAAGTTAGAATTTTTAGTAAACAAATCTGGGATTCAGCTGAAAATCAGCGCCGTAGCTCAGGCTGCGGCATTAAGCTGAGCTGGATCCTTTTTGGTTTAGGGAATATATTTAATATATTTTTTTGTTTTTTGTTTCTCCCCATGTAAACAATATTATTAGTACCTAAGTAGATTTGTTTAGTTGATTCTTTTGTTATTTATTGTGATGTTCTTATTTTGATTGTAAGTGTTATCTCTAAACCAAATAAACGTTTTTTTATTTTATTTTATTTTTTTTAATTGCATGCTTGCATCGTACAATATTTGTTTATCTATATAAATTTAAGAAATTTAAGAGATTGTATGTAATGAATTGTAATTGTATTGTATGAAATTTAAGAGATTGTTTGTGTACATTTAACTGTAAATAATATTTTCTTCTAATGAAACTATTTCTTTTTAATTGTTTAAATAAAAACTACCCTCAGTACGGCTGATAATAATTTATTTTAGCTGCAAAAGTAACAATTAATATGGGAGGTATTAGCAAATCAGTATAGAAAATTATTACAGGGCAAAACTGACCGCGATCTAGCTTGAACGCATAGTGTTATTACTTTTACAATTCGCATTGATGAAATATCAAACGTTAAGTACAAAACCAATTATTATAACTCCGTTTTCGTTTTTGTTATGTAAAATAATTTCAAATATTTAACTTGAAAGCATTCCCTTTGTCCGCCGTATTTTCAAGTTTGATTCTACCACGAAGTTAACAATTTCGTCTCCTTGTTTCAGATGATAACTACACGGTATTAGAAGCGTCTATCAACGAAAGGCTACGGTTAGTATGCGGATTGAAGCCCAGGAGTCAGTCCCAAGAAGTCAGCTGGTTCAAAGATGGAGTATATCTAGACGGGCAGTCGAGGAGGGTAACGCAGCAAAGGCAATGGTGAGTAATTTTGAAAAGAAATTTATCAAATGTTTTTTAATTTAATATAATATTTTTGTGTTACTACTTTACACATATAATACTTACTGGTTTTACCGGTGGTAGGTCTCTCATATGTGATTCGATTTTTTTTTGCGATTACATAATATGTATAAGATATTTCTACCGTTTTATTCCTTGCTAATAAAAAATCAAGCAAGTACCCTACCAACTGTTTTTTTTCGTCGAATTCTATTACGCTTTGCAGTCTTTATTAGTTTCAGTAAAAGAAAATGAAACAAAAAATTTAGAAATTGCAGGTTAATTCCTCCAACGTAAAGAAATTTCGATCGTAGTATTTGAAAGGCATGGTAGGTCAATATAGCGATCTCGAAAATAGAATGCGAAGTAACCGTGTAAATGCTCCTCAATGCGCCAGAACCGAATCTATTATTATGTGAATCGTTGAGGATAATCAACATTTCCAAGTTTATGAAACAGTACTGAAATAGAGCTGTATTTCCATGAAAACATTGCTCACGCATCAATATTTACTCGCGATATTTCATACTAGCTGCAACTGAGCGTGAATTATTTGATTCTATTCAAGGCGTCAAAACAAACCGACGTTCGCACAATCTATTAGATCAATCAACTTTATACCGGGGTTTGGAGTTGGGGAAAGCTGCAGTTTTTGTATATTATTTATTTTATAGAACGTTGGCCTGGTATCCATTTTTTTTAAGAGAATAGTAATTATACCTTCAGTAGAACCCCAGTTCTGTTTTATGAGATGTGGATGCATAGATGCTATTCTGCATTTTATCAGCAATCTGCCTTTTTATATTTTATCAGCGTAAAAACCCGATTGTTTTTGATGCAGATTGGTTTTAATTATTTATTGCTAGTTTTGGAATGTTAGAAATCTAATTTTGTAATTCAAGCTCCTCAATGGTAATGTCCTGTGTAAAATGTCCTGTCTATAATCACCTTGATGGATGAAAAAAAATATTATAAAAATAAATCAAATTCTCTATTACAGGTTAAGAATAAAAGGATTCAGAGCGAGAGACGCCGGCGCATACTCATGTAAAAATGAGGACGACAACGTGAAGGAAATGGCAATCACAATCAAACTAAAGCCGAGCGAAGATCAAGAGAACATGGAAGGTGAGAGCGTATTCCAATTACGACACAGCAGTACCGTGTCAACACAGTTTTATTGCGTGTACGAGCACAGTGTTGCTCTGTGCCTTTTGATGGAGGCGAAGTTATTTTCATATTATATTTTATTGAGCATCCAGATGTGTAAACAGAGATGCGAGCACCGGATTCCGGGGTTGCTTTAAATGCAACTGCATGCGAATGTGGAAATGCGTTTTAAAATGTAGCCGTTCTCGTGTTTTTCGATGACACAGCACGGATGCACTTAAATTTCGAGATTCGATGTTTCCTGTGTAATGATCCAGAAATTCGTTTTGTTTTTCCTTACCGTAAACGATGTGAGGAAATGTGTTCTTACTTTGGCTGATCACGAAAGTATTGTGAGTTTTGCGGGGAATTTTCTGTTGGATTTTATGAACTAAAGAATGTATGAAAGTTTCTTTGTGATTGGAAGATTTTAGAAATAAGTAGAATATATGCGCAGTTGGCGCCAGTACTTTATTTATAATTAATTGCCCCAAGGCTTCGCCCAAAGAAATAAATGCTTAAAATAAAACTATCTCATTATCTTACAATACAATAAAATAGACATATGTTATCAAATCACTATTAAACATAGAACTCCACTTGTGAATAAGTTAATCAATGTTACAGAATATCAAGCAGATGTTGACGTTGAAAGGCCAATGCCAGAAATACTATCTCAACGTTCGGCAGCGCTTATTGAAAACAGTACCGACGAGACCATAAAACGCGCAGCCAAGAACATTAAATTTAAGGAATACGATGTTAAAGACGAAGACCCTGATGACAAGTATGAGAAGGACCATCCGAGCTACGGACACGTGGACGACACGAAGAAGAAATTCCCTCCGCGGTTCAAACATCCGTCGAAAATGTTCGCCACGGATATGAAGCCCGCTGGCAGTTCTATCAGGTTGAAATGTGGTGCTGAAGGTAATTAACTACCTATTTATGTTTATATTAATGTCTATAAGTAGTTGATATTCATAATATTTTATTGTAATTAAAAGTGTTGTTCAATGAAAAATATTTGAGATATAAATCTGCGTGTATATTTGGATTCTGTGATGCAAAATGTTGTATGATTTCTTGTATACTTATTGTGAATTTTGCAGACGGTTAAAAATACTTTATTTAGTCAGCTTCGCAAATCGAATGTAATTTGCAAATAATTGAATCGTCCTCACAAGTACCCGAATTAAGAATTCATCATTCATTAATTCTGAGATTAGAGTCATTTTGTAATGTTCAGACGATGAATCAAAGCTTTTCTCTAATGGTTGAGAATGTCTTGCATATTTTGATCACCAATTATTTTGTCCAATAGTTTTCGCATGCTGAAACACCGAAATCAATTTGCACAGTTTAATATATTTCAACATTTAACTCAATAATATTATTTACGGAGTTTACCAGTTATCTAACAAGAATTATAGAAAGTATGAATGCAGCATATTTAAAAAACTTTTTAAAACAGTAAATAATATTACGTATTTATTTTCAGGAAATCCAACACCAAATATCACGTGGAAAAAAAACGATAATACTCCTATACAGAGAACATATTTCCAACCAAGATACGGCAAATGGTCCATGACACTTGACGAACTGACGAAGGCAGATAATGGAAACTATACCTGCGTGGTTTGCAATGAGCTGGACTGCATCAAACACAACGTCGAACTTAACATACAAGGTAGGTGCAGGGTCAGATGAAGGACCTTTAAGTGATTCTACAAGTTGATAAAGTATTGGTGTATTTTCTTATTTGTCCTCCGTATTATGTTCATTCATAAATATCCAAACATTTAAATAAACCTGGAAAGGTGCTGCGTGAACATTGTTAAGAATTTGAAGATTAAAACAAGTAATGGTGTTATAAATCTCATGAATAAGAAAAAATTGATTTTTTAAAACCAAATCCATGACATCATATTTCCTTTCATAGAACGGTACCCATCGAAGCCCTACATAAAGGAAGGGTACCCTGGAAACGTTACTGCGTTGGTGAACACTACAGTGAAACTTTCATGTCCTCCGCTATCCGATTTGGAGCCTTATTTGTACTGGATCAGGCCTTCAAATTACTCTTTGAAAGATGCTGAAGTGGGCCCTAGCGATATGCCCATACCACCTGGAGACACTATTGAGGTGTTCATTCATGTTTAGGTGGTGGTCTTTGTTATTTCGAGTCATTTTCTTGCAAAATTACAAGGTGTTATCCAAGCTATCAAAGTACTACACTTCTATTATATCTTTATAATATAGAAGTATAATACAAAAGATCGATGTAGTATTTCAACCGATGACCTATTTTTATTTCAGTATATTTTATTCAGTAATACTCTTCTAAATTATTTGCATTATCTGGCATCACAGTAATATCATCAGCGCTAAATTCTAAACTTTCTAGACAGATGATGGCATCGTTCAAGATAAAACGAATAAATATATTTTTTGCATTGAAATGTTATCATAGCGGTTCCATTGGGAAGGTCGCGTATTTTTTGGCAGCTCATTCCGTCAACACAGCCAATTTTTTAGCATCTTTGACATCTGTTTATCTCAGTCCTTGATATTAATATGATAGCTGGATGTAATTGTAGTTTTGCAAGACATTCTAATAGTTTCAAGGACAATAGTTTCTAACATGGTCATCACGGGTTTTGGTACATTCTGGTACTTCACAAGTTAGATTTAAGAGGATTGGTGAGGGACATTGGTGTTGGTGATTGTATTAGATAACATTATGTTAAGTTTCATGTAATCTAGTTTAACATTTTCTTTGCAAAGTCTGAAGAGTTTAGATAATGAAATATTTTTACTGGAGATTGCTTGGTATCAAGATATTAAAAAAACAACCATCTTTTGAACACAATCTTCTTAATGATGGAAAGCTAAAATATTAAAGGGTCTGGCAATTTTTGGAAAATAATCCAAGATTTGGAGTGACCGCGTAATATTATAAATGCCCTATCAAGAAGTCTTTTTACATTGAAATAAAACATTTCTTTTAGTTTTATTTATTCCAATATGTACCTAACCATTATTAAATCATTATACCTTAAAAATTGCCATTTACCATTAACGTTATTATAGGTCCAAAAAGACGGATTGGGCCAGGATAATTACTCAGGCTGATACCTTTGCACAATGTAATAAAGCCTCTTTGCAAATGAGGGTTCAAAATTCTAAAGGAACACTTTCCCATTATAGAACGACTCTACGCAAAACCGGTGCTAACACGGGGCCTGGTAAATCAAACTAAGATTGTCGGTGAAACAGCACAATTGTCCTGCGAGTTCCTCACAGATCTGCATCCATACGTTTTCTGGATGTTTTTCACTAAAGACGAGTACGTTTATAACGATACCGTCGATCCAAGCGATGCCTCCAGTCCTGAGGCTGTGGTCTATCGGGATGAAAACAAAATAATATCGGTGAGGGTTTGTGGCTAACATGGTGTTGTAAATGTGATTGTGATTGTTGCATGGTGCATGAAAATGGAATATTGAATCCCGAAATATATATCATTTATATTTAGTATTTTTTGTCTAGCAAGGTTTAGAAGGTAGTTTTCACGAGAACAAGCAACTAGTTCTTTCTATTTAAGTAGTTTTTTCTTTTTAAAATCGGTTTACAGTGATGATAACAAAGTCGCGACTTGGTTTATTTCGGCGTAGCTCATTAAGCATTTGCAGGCTAATTTATTTCCCTATAAAATGTGACGTTGATTCAATTTCTACTATGTTGAATTAAGTACTTTAATACCGCTGAGTGAGGCAAAATCACCCACGACGGAGAATCAGTACGTATTTTGATTTGCCAAAGCGATGAATAATGCTGTGTTGACTATGATGAAATGAACAAAATTTTCTGTTTTGCTTATGAATATAGGAATTTTGCTTATGCAAGTTCCTGCTATCTTACTCATTGTTAAGATCAAATAATCTGATACGGTTAACTGGTTTAGTCGTTAGCAAAATGAACGAAATATTCAATTGTGTATTTAGGATGTTGTTAGATGTTAGATATGCAGCTAAGTTGGGATTAACAAATCTATTATTAAAGTAATAATTAAAGAGTCTTTTAAGAAAAAATTGCACAGCTTTGCGGGTTGTTGCTCAGTATTTAATGCTTGATATAATTTTAGGCTTTGTGTACTGCTTACTTCGCTTACTTATTAATAAATTAAAACAAACGGTTTCGTAGATCGTTTCAGCATATTAAGAAGTGAAAGTTCATTTAAAAACGTATTATTCTAGGTATTAGATTTGCCGTTAATTTTAAGACTATAGTTTTGTTTCTATAAAATTAAATATTTAGTCAACGCCAAAATTAGTCTTTTGTATTTTATATCGGGTTATTTATGTGCATATGTGCATTTACCTTAATTGCATGCCAGCATAATAAAACCACAAAACTAACATTTTCATTTTTGAATGTAAAATTCCCAACGCATGTCTCGTCACGAATATGTAGAATAATAATAATAAATAAATAAATTATTTGATGTTATAGAGCGAGGATCCACTCGACATGCCAGAACAAATGACAATTTACAACGTAACGAAAGAAGATGAAGGATGGTACATGTGTGTTGCGTTGAATTCACTAGGAAACACCACGGCAAAAGGATACCTTACTGTTTTAGAATGTAAGTAATAAGTATATGGTTACTTAATTTCGCTTGCAGATTGACGGTTTGAGATAAGATAAAGAGCTAAATGGACGCGTAACTGCCACTGGGAATTCGGCTGCAAAATAGTTTGATCATCAAATAAAGAAAACAATATTTAAAACAAAAGATGTGATACCTTAATAGGATCCAACTAAAAACGAATCTTAAACTATTTTCGATTTTCCATTGGTATTATCGTAATAGAAGTAAATCATTCTTAAGCTTACAAATGTTTCGTTGCTGATATTGATTTTGCGTTTACTTAGATCACCGATAGATTGCATTGAATGAGCTACAAAAGCCTTTTAGGCACAGCAATCAAAAATAAATGATTAAACGATTAATGAAAAAAGGATAGAAGCAGAACTAATGTTCGTGCGCTATATAAAAAAAAACAACCGTGTTATTTATAGGGTATATCAAGACTGCGACCGAAAACGAAGCCAGGTGGTCGTATTAGTGACTTCAGAGTTCAGACACAAGGCAACCAAAAATTTCGAAAAAAATATCGTCAACTTTTTTTGGTAATTTTTTACTTATCGTCGTATTAGGGTGATAAGTACATAGTTTTCCTAAAATAACGAAGTATACCTTTTTATTTTTTAAGACGCAATGGTACGTTAGGGTTTAAATTACTATTTTCGCAATAACTAGCTATTTACTACACAAACACGATTTTTTTAAAATTGTAAAAAAAATTCCGTCGCTTATTTTGCGTAAATTTTATTTGCATTGTGTCTGTAACCACTAAAACTACCACCCGGCTTCGTTTTCGGTCGCAGTCTTGATATACCCGGTATATTTATGAAGAAGAAATTAATGTCTTACTTTGTTGTGCTATATTAAATTCTAATATTGACTTTCCCGTCCCATTGTACATTTAAGTCCAAGATACCTTATCTTCCGATAATTTATTGAAAGTTCGCGTATCTATCCAGGAACTTCCAAGGTCTATTGGAAAGATTAATGTCGACTATTACTTAAGGAGCAGTAATGTATATCCGAGATTCAATTGTAATGGCTCTTTAGATTAATTAAATTTTCACGATAATTTTAATGGCGACGATTCACTTCTATGTTCTGAGTGAAACTATACTAACGTATGCTTGGATAAGAAGAAATGTATTGGTAATGTAGATAGGGATGAAAATATTGCTTTTAAATTAGTTAAGATTATATTAAGTTGGAGTTATCTTTGGTGTACTTGTGAATGTCGAGGCGTGGGTTTGGGAGATTCATCTATGTATAAGCTGATTAGATGACATTATGTTCTGACTACGGTAATAGATCGATAGCTATTGATATGGAACTACTATTTGTATTAAGACTCCTAGGTTTAATTTATAAGCCACAAATGTAAGATCAATATATAGCTGATATTAAAAGACAGTAATTGGGAGCCTACAATATTAGATATTGAGAGCCAAACATCAATAGAACGTTGTCTTTTCACTATAATTTTGGGAGTGCATTATTAATTATGTAGTGAGACTCAAATAATTAATTAGTAGTAAAAGAAAATGAAAAACACGTTAATGTATATGTAGCTAAATAAAATAATCCTTTTCACAGCTCGTCCAGACTTAGAGCCATTAGACCACGGAAAACACACGCTTCTAATAAACATACTAATGGCGGTTCTCGGAGCTATGTTCTTCGTAGCAGCCATCATAGTAGTGATGATCTTCAAGAAGCTAAAACGGGAGAAGTTGAAGAAGCAACTAGCGATTGAGACGGCCCGCGCAGTTATTGTCACTCACTGGACTAAGAAAGTGACTGTGGAGAAACCTCAGATGAATGGATCTCCCAATGCTACTGGCGAGGCATTGGTAAGTAAATACACCCAGCAGTCTCATAGTCCTGACACCATGCTAGTCTTGCGTCGCGGGTATCAGAAACTATGAGACTTTTCGGTTGCACAATCAATAAGACTCGAACAAATATTTGTGGGTACCATAAACGTTTGTCTCTGTACGAGGTTTGGACCCGCGGAGTCTCGTTTCACAGCCAACCAACCAACAACGCCCCGAAGGTTGTCAAATACTGTTAGACACTGCTTTGTCTAGCAAAAGAATTTGTTTGAACTTTGTAGAAATACAAACATAAAAAGTTGTATAGGACATAGGTTGTAATAAGAATATTTTAATTATACAGGCTGTAAACATATATCAATAAGTAGTCCCCCCTTATCTAAAGTTATGTAAAAACACAAATTGACTCAACAAAATAATACTTATACTACTTCGATTTATAATTAGTTTGTTAACGACTGACTCTTGCAAAACATTGGCTCACAATCACAGCTACTCTAATTCGGTATTTGTGTTAAAAAATATTAATTATCTCACCTCGATAGCCTTTAATGTCGTTTTGTATCTTTTTAATAATATTATTGTTGTTTTTTATCAAGTTTCATGACGTACAGTTAAAGAGATCTGATTTCGGCAATTACAGTGGCCTGTACTCTTCTGCACTATAGCAGTAATAGCCTACTGCTGACTACGGTCTTCTGCAACCGAGAATTTAATTGTGAGGGGTTAGGCTACATTCCACCACGCTGGACTATTCCAGTGTAGTAATTGTTATTTTAGTAACAATCTACTACAGGCTGATGATGATAATGATTGTTACAGTTGATGCCAGTAGTGAAAATCGAGAAGCAGAAGCTACAACAAGTTCAAAGCAACACCAGCGATTCGATGATGATGTCTGAGTACGAGCTACCGATGGACATAGACTGGGAGGTTCCCAGAGAGTCCCTATGTATTGGAAAGGTGCTGGGAGAAGGGGAGTTTGGCAAGGTGGTAAAAGCTGAATGTGTTGGGATATTGAAGCCTGGGTTGCAGTCTGTTGTTGCTGTTAAGATGTTGAAAGGTTAGTTAGTACTTTACGTGGTATGCCTTTAAATTTAATTAATCACTTATTTCTACTTACACACCTTCCCAATTTCTAGTTATCTTACCATCTACTATTTTATTTAAGGTTTAAATTCCTAGATCTTTGAAAGATTGAAAAAAATGTAAAGGAAAACATCGGATTACTTATTATATTTTGCATTAAAAACAATTTAATACCTAATTCAAAACACGATCTAATGAACATGCCAATAAAAAAAATCTTCCTTCCCTTCCCTACAGGGTGATGACTTGGTTTCACCAATATTACAACTTTCTAACTAATACAATTCAACACCTAATATTATATTTCCTCACCTCCTAATTTCAGAGGGCCACACAGACGCTGAGATGATGGCGCTGGTCTCCGAGATGGAGATGATGAAGATGATCGGCAAGCATGTGAACATCATCAATTTGCTGGGCTGTTGCACGCAAGACGGACCGTTGTACGTCATCGTTGAGTACGCGCCTAATGGAAACCTGAGGGAATTCTTGAGGAACCATCGACCAGGGAATAGGTGAGGGGTCTTTAATATTGGATGATTGGTTTCTTCCAGGCCTGAGAGGTGTTGTGGGTATTTATAGGTAATAGTGATCAATTTCTATCAGTTGATTGAAATAGTACAGCGAATTCTCTTTCACGGGTCTCTTAATTTTTCAAGTAAACTAATCCGATCTTTATTTAGATTAGGTTATTAAAAATAAATTTATATGAGTAAATATTCAGTAAAGATACACCACCTAGTTTATAAAGTTTAAGTTTAACGTAGTGTACAATAAGATTTTTTGTATTCTAGACTAATAAATTATTTTCTTCAGGTATGAATCACCAACAGAAGATTTGAAGGAAAAGAAGACTTTGACTCAAAAGGATTTGGTATCGTTCTCTTACCAAGTCGCAAGAGGGATGGAGTACCTCGCTTCCAGGAGGGTAAGATTTTTTTTGTTTGCTAATATTACAAATGTACTTCGTTTTCAACACGCTGGAAACCTGACAGTAATTTCTTGTGAAACAAGATGAAATAGAATTAAAATAAGAATATTTTTAAACTGTATTTCATTACGTAAATTATCCAAGCAGAGATGCTCACCCGTCCTCGTAGTAAGATGAATGTCTTGTACTATGAACATTAAAAACTATTCAATTTTACGATAATCAAAACCATCATAAACATTTACAATTACACTAGTATGCAATCTTCCTTTCTACTACTCTGCAACAGAAGTGCATTTTATTAAACACTCATCTTCCCTCCACAGTGCATCCATCGGGACTTGGCCGCTCGTAATGTCCTGGTCTCCGACGACTGCGTACTGAAGATCGCTGATTTTGGACTAGCTAAGGACGTCCACAGCAACGACTATTACAGGAAGAAGACAGAAGGCAGACTGCCCGTGCGGTGGATGGCTCCAGAGTCCTTGTACCATAAAGTGTTCACCACACAGACTGATGTGTAAGTTCTATATTTACTTTAATTTTGACGTACATTGGGGTCTCTACGGAAAAATGTGATATTTACATATGTGTGAGCATGTAACGTATATTCTACGATTGAGGGGTTTTAGGCCTATGTCCATCGTTTATACATGTAAGGTGTAAATGTTGGTTAGCATATATAGCTCTCACTGCCGGATACTTGTCGACACGCCTCTATGACTGAAAGGTCTCAGTACATAACGATGGTTGAGTGTGTTTTGGATTTGATAAACTACCCATATATTCTGAAATTAAACCCATAGAATTCCTCGTAGTGTTTTGCTTCACTGTTAAAGTGACCCATAATAATTGTAGACACACAGGTAATTTTAAAAAATCGAAACCAAGAGGCAAGAAGTAAAAAAACATATTTATTGAAAAACACAGTTGCATACAATTTGAACAGGGGTCCCCAAAGTAAACTAGGCTTGTATCTTGGGGTACCAATACAAACTTTGAAAAACTTGGAATTTGAAGCTTAGCTTATACATGGTTTTACAACTAGTATGCTGCTTTCAATTTCGTTACACATATCTAGATAGATAACATGTAAATTATAGCATATTTACATATATAGCTTAACTGAGACTAGGTAGAGACCATGAAACTTTTAGTTCACCAGCAAATTGTGAATTCCAGGTGGTCATTCGGCGTGCTCCTGTGGGAGATAATGACGCTGGGAGGCACGCCGTACCCGACCGTGCCGGGACAGTACATGTACCAGCACCTCAGCGCCGGCCATCGGATGGAGAAGCCGCCTTGCTGTAGTCTGGAGATGTAAGCATTATAGGAAATCACATTATAATTGCACAAGAGGGCCGGCAGCGACTGGATGCGTAAAGCAGCAGACTGGGCTCTGTGGCGTACCCTGGAAGAGGCCTATGTCCAGCAGTGGACTGCAACGGGCTGATGATAATGATGATGATGACATTATAATTCCAATATGAAGAAGATGTTTTAATACATTTGTTTACAATAATAGTTCGACGTTGTTAATTATGCTTTCAACGCTAAATACCGCTTAACACCTCGTGATTTATCTGAAGTTCGAAGTAATATTGTTGTTTGATAAGAAAGTAGAGTCACTGAATACGATATGTGAATCGCAGTAAATTGACAAGTTTCATATAAAATTAACAATGAATATACCGAATGGTTTCTTAGATTTACGCGAATGTTACACATTGAAATAAACCTAATTTTTACGGATTTTATCGCGAATTGGTTTAATTTTTTATATATTCTACAGTATATATATTTATATTTTAAATTTTTTTTGTGGTCACGGGGCGGACCACGAAAGCTGTAAAACAATCGAAACGTCGGGAAGTTAAAAAATGAAACCAAATCGCGATAAATTATATCCGTAATATATCCGTAATTCAAATTCGTTAAATTATGTTCTAATTCCACTTTTCTTCTCCACAGATACATGCTAATGCGAGAGTGCTGGTCATTCTCACCCGGCGACCGGCCCTCCTTCACCGAACTCGTCGAGGATCTAGACAAGATCCTAACAGTCACAGCCAACCAGGAATATCTAGACCTAGGTCTTCCACAACTCGACACGCCTCCGTCAAGCTACGACGGATCCGGAGACGAAAGCGACAGTGAATTCCCGTTCATAAAATAGACACAAGTCAAAAACTGTGCCTCGGTTTTGAAGAACTGTGCCTTACATTGAAACCTTGTGCCTCATTTCTGAACTAAGTGCCTTAATTGTGAATTTTGTGCCTTGTGTTTGAAGCGAAATGAAAGGACTTTACGTTTATGACATTTTAAAAAATTGAATATGTCTTAAACTCGAAGGATAAGGATGGAAGTTCGAAAATGAATTTCACATCGTTTTACAAAATGAGATTCCTAGAGAATATATATTAATTGATGAGTTATCCCACCTCGGCAAATTTTGTTGTCCGTTGTATTTCAATGTTGTGAAATATAAAGATAGCAATGTCTTTAGAGAATGTTAGGCATAATATAAATATTGAATAATAATGAATGGTCGAGAACTTTCTAAGCTCTTTTGCAGAGATTTTTTGTGAAATAAGATATTTTACGTATTTTTATTCTAATGTATTTTTATTTAAGTATTTGTGACTATAGTATAAAGTCTGACTTTAAATAATCATAGAGTCATGTATTATCTTTTTGAGGTCTATGGTTATTGTTTTTGTCTTGAGTCGTTTGTCTCAAATAAAGCAGTGTTAAAATAGTTTATATCACATTAGTTAAGTTAGGTATTTATTTTTATTCTATATAAACATGCAAAACAGAGTATTGCATAAATTTTTTTAAATGTAAATATATTTTTTCGATATTGTAAATAAGTATTTTAGTACCAAAGCTATATGTATCAACTTTTTTAAATGTTCTTTATAGACGTCATCCATGACAATTACCATAGACAACTTACGTCTAGTCTTTTGACATTTACACAGTTTTATTATCTGTGCTAGACTATTTATGCTTCCTATGCACAAAAATGTTCAATGCATATTAGTTTGATGAATAAGTATAGAGTAATAGGAACAGTTGTACCACCAAATCATTTTTGTACTTAATTAGCATTATTTATAATACGCAAGCATTTTAGCAATGGAAATTATTATGAGATTATTTTGTAAATACAGTACAATGAGATTATGAATGTGTGTAGATGGATACAATATTGTTTATTCAGTATTATTTGCAGTTATAGTAAATTATCTGGAACGGTCTCTGTAAGAATGTAGTTTCATAAACGGCGCACACAACGATGCTTCATTTTTCATATAACATTAAATAAAGTGGCAAAAAAATGGTATTAGAAAGGTTTTTAGGAAAAAGAAAGGTTTTAAGGACATGAATTTACTAAGAAGTAAAAATTATAAATTATCAAAGCTTTAAAGTTACATTTTCTCACGCCTTGTGGCTTTTTTCCGCCTCTGCGCAAGAAAATATTGGTATCAGAGCATAAACATTAATGATCAATGCACAAAGATTGTCACAAATCTTTAAATTAAGAAGATCTATTTTCCTGAAGCATTTAGGTAGAGTTTGTTCCAATGAAAAGTAGACTGTTGATTTTATATCTTTCATGTATTACAACGCATTTAGACTGCCTGTTTTTTCTTTCTTTATTTTTGGTTTTTAAGGATTTATTTTAATGTAAAATGTTTTTGGTAGGTATTGAAATTAAAGTATTTAGCTCGTCCAAAGATGTTGAAAGTGGAGCTATCTGATGACTGTTAGGTCTTGGCTATTTGTTTGTATATTTGATAATGGCTTGTGCATACGATGTGGAAATGTATGAATTGTGACGGGAATAAATGTACTACGAATGTATATTTTGTTTTTATTTCTGCCTAAGCTCCTTTACGCAAGACCAAGGCAACTTGCACAAAATGCACCAATGAATAATAAAAGAAGAAAGGCCGGTCTTTAAAAAATAGTAAAATTTTGGTGACATTGAGTAGGTATTTGTAGGGTAGGTAAAAAAAGAAAATTAGTTTATAAAAAATAAGCACAAAAGATCGCTAAATACATGAATTCCAACAAAACGAAGGTATTCAGAAAACAAAACAACATATTAATCTGTAAGAAAATTCCCAAAAATAATTATTACCCACTTAATTTGGCAATCGGTTGCAGAACTGTTTGCTCTTTAAGTTGTCCCGTGCGTGAAAGAGAAAGCACTATCTTCCCTCTCATTCGATTTCCAAGTGCGTCACGAGACCTCCTTGGATTTCATGAGCGCCTGGTACTTTTTGACGATTTGACAAGTGAAATTAAGTGAAACGACGATATAATGTGCAACCTCTTCACCGTTCATGTATTCCTGGTACAAATGTTTAAGATTGCCACCTACAATGACAACCCGCCAGCGACATCTATCCTTTGCTTTACTAACTATTTACAATATGTTGATAATAAATATTTAGAATGCCATCTAGTGCTCTATTTTTGTACTACTTCGTGACTAATTAACTGGCCTGGTATAATTTTCCACATAGATGGCGCTAATTATGCTGTAGTGTATTGAATCAACCTATGTATAGATGGCGCTAAGGGTAGGGTAAATCAAAACCGGCATTTTCATCAAATCTTATATTTAGTATTTTTTGTCCATTAGGCTCCGCCTTATATTTAATACAATTTCAGTTACAAAAAATAGGCTAAATACAGCTAAGATACACTAGTTAGATAGAGCTAAATTGTCATACAATATTCATAATTATCACAATATTTAAGCTGTGGTTATTCTACAATTACGTTTTCCATGTGTTTGTCATAATTATACGTTACATTTTTCTTATGGATAATCTAATATTCCAGTAAAGTATTACGTAGACAGACAAACACATAAAAAGCACATTATTTTAAAATATATGACATTTTAACCATTACTTACATAAATAAAAACACAGTATCATTAAATCATTTTAATCACAAACGAAACTTACAAACTAGTCTAGATTCATAGCTAATACTTTATTTCATTATTTGGTATCGTGTGCGCGAGTTGTATGCAACTTCATCTTTAACCCGTATAAGAACAGGGAAGCAATTTGAATTGGGATTTTTAGTGATTCCCTAATGTTAGTAATTCATAAAATTGTATGGTCTTTACATGAATATTATACATAATCCTTCTCCACTCCTCAAAATAATTTCTTGAGTATGATTTATAAATCTTAAATGTTGTACAATGAACTGAAACTAAAGTCTGTGCTAGGTCAATACCGTAGTCCTTATTGAAAAAATCGACACCATACGTTCAGTTTTATGTCCAATCACTGAGCATACGTAAACGTCACGCCTGTAATGGGATACAGGGGTTGGCAGAGACAATGGATCTCCACTTTGCTCGGTCTTGACATACTACTACCAATCACTGAACATCTAGGTATATAATAAGTTAATAACATGCCATTGGTGGATTTCGAATAAACTAGACAACTTTTATAATAATTGTGACTCTTAAAAAGTACTTTAAAACCACATATTTCGAGATTTAAATGCACCGTGTAGACAAAATTGTACATTATTTACTATTAGGGAAAATTATTATTTATGGGAAGATTTCTGATTCATAATTGCGTTTGCATGGAAACCCGTAAAACGTATGTAATCGTCCCTGTGTCAACTGTCGTGACAGAAAAAAATATCAAATGTGTGATATAAGAAACTAAATGGCTTTGTTTAGGCTTTATAAATGTCGTAAATTGTTGTGTTTGTCAAGATAGATTAATTATTTCGTTAAAACATTAGCGTAATACGAAATGACATAAAAATGTTTAATCGTAATTACTAGTTACTGGGACATTTACAAAATATCATTAGTTAACTTGACGTATACGTGTAGTTTTTTTTAAATCAATACTCAATTTTAATCTATTGATCTTAGTCAAGTTAGTCTGTTTTAGTATGTCATAACATTAATGTTAAATAATAAATTACGGAAAGAAAGTTTCAATATTTTCAGCAAAATATTTAAAGATCATAATATTTTCTATTGAATACTTCAATAACAAATCTGTAAAATAATAGTCACTTCATAAAATGCATTTTTCAATATCTCATTGAACGAACTAATCAACTGTTGTTATTATTTTAATTTCACCAATATATTTGTCAATGGAAGTTTCTCGTACACCCCTTCTACAAAGTAAAGTCCACGTCACTGTTATAGTTAAGTCCAATAACAAAACCTGCCGTACCGACTGTACATGCTCACTATGTTTTGAAGAACATCTTTTGCCAAATGAAAACAGTACCATTATTTTGCATCTATTGTCTCGAGACAATAGTGTTGCTATATTAAAACTGTCTTCCATTTCCTTAAGTAAAACCATTGCATATTATGTATAACTATTGAGTATATTGAACAATCAACTTCTATGTAATCACTGTAACTTCATTCAATAAAACGTGGGTAGTTTCAAAACATCGGTAGCTGTAGTTGATGATTAGTAATAATAAAATAAAATAATTTTAAGTTTTTGAATAATAAATAATAATTGAAAGTCAGTAAGTATAATGAAATCATACTTTTAAGAGAGTAATATTTTTCATAATAATTTGGCTGGTAATATGAATCTAATAGCAAAATTTACACATAGCGTATAATTCACAGAAGCCGTTATATAAATTACACTTAATATTAATAGTATTCACCTTATCGTCATTTCATTTGAACGTACAGTCAGGTAGGGACATCCATTACATTTTAAATACCCTTAAATCTTTAGACAATCATAACGGGTTTTTACTACGTTTCTATGTATTAGCACAGCTTACCTTCTATTGATCTTCTACTGAGGAAAGACGATTTCATATTATCAACTTATGAAATGTTTGAACCATCCCAATAGTACCGGAATTCACATCAACTCGGACACAAAGCACACGTTTAAAATCCAAAATTAAAGCTCAGTACAAACGGATCCAAAGCAAAAATCACATATTCACACAGCGCAGTTTCTTCTCCGGAATCCTCGATGCGAACTGGTTGCTTGGTGTCTTGACTTCCACCTTCTCTTCTCTTCTATCCTGAGCTTCTCCCATCAGGCTTCTCAAGCAAATCTTCATATCACCAGCGAATTTCCTAACTAACCTCTCTAAGGAGAACAAGTGCTCGTCTAAAGCTTCGGGTATTTCGTCTCTCATAAAATCTGCTAGCCTTAGGAGATACTCCGCGTTGGTACCAGACGATCCGCGGCATTCTAGAATTTGTTTAGCTATTTCTGGCAAAGGCGCAGCGCCCAGCCAATGTCTGTTTTCAGGAACGGCAATGTATAGCAAAGCGTCTTTTTTGTCGGAACTGGTTGAAGGTAGGAACGGTTTTGGGTGGAAGTTTACTTTGTATATTCTGTATCCTCCAAGTTGGCACTCTCTGTTGCTGAGGTAGGGAAGGGCTGCGTTGTTTTCCGCTGCGACAAGGAAGGCTTTGCCCCACGTAATGCCCTGGAAAAAAGAGAAATTGTATTTAGAATATGGTCAGCAGTTTTTCAGTTCACAGGGGAAGGAAGTTATCTGGATACCTACTAAGATACTAATTTGGAGTCTCCTATTTCGTTTTTACGGTATATTCTATATACTTATTTGGATTCGTATATGAGTACACTTAACATCTGTGTAATTATATATCAATCATTATAAAATATGTAGTTGTATACCTAAACATCATAAATAATATTTACTGTTGATGACCGGAACAAAACACCACGTATTGTATAATATTCAAATGCCAGTCATTCTGTTTTCAATACAATGGAGATAGTGTGCCACTATCTCGCGGCCCGAGAATGATCTTCAGGGTCTATTTATCTTCTACTATAATAAAATATTGACACATGTAGAGCGATCACAAGACGTGTGATAAGTCCTTGATAACTTAGGGTTATCAATGACCCAGCAACAATAACGAAAGAAATATAGTTGGAATGTCTAATTTGCTTAGCGATCACTGCAACTCCTGTCAGCCAGGATCATGAGCATACAAATAAATTGACAAGTGAATTCAGCGAGATAAAATGCCATTAAAAATAATAATATTAATGACAAAGAAAATAATTAGTAAGGGGAAACAAATAAAGATCCACTTCCCTCCTACAAAAGGGGAGATAAAATATGACACATAATATGTTATCCTTTGTTAAACAGATTTATCTGGAGAATGAGCTAAGTATATCCTCGAATGATTATAGGTTTTCTAACATATAATCATAGCATTCATGTACATTGGGATATCAATATAGCATATAATATGCACATTGGGACTCATATTATGGGATTTTTAATATCACATTCATCGACGTAGAATGGGAAATTAATAACCACATTTTTTATAAATTACTTATAGCTCGTGCTTATCATAAAGAGACTTGGGTTCAAATCTAATAACGCTAATGGTGATTTGATAGTGATGATGGAAATATAATTGATAAGGCTTATGCAGTTACGATTTCTTTTCACATTTCTTCTAGTACACTATCTCTATGTGATCATCAATTTCAACAACAATTTTCAATATACCTAAATATTTTACTGTCAATTTTTTCGGAAACTATGACTAAATATTACCCTTTAGATAATATAATACAGGTAGGAATCAACCACATTAAAGCACATAAGAAATGATAGATTTTGGAACGCAATGTTTTTTTTGTTTTAAGGAGGTTAAATGAATAATAACCATATTCCTATAAAAAAATGACTTAACGGAATGCAATTTTGGATTAGGCACGACAAATATACAAGAAAGAGCTCTGGCCTTTGAACAAATCACTTTTTTAGCTGTATTAAATACACCGACAACCCTACGACACGCATCACACACATCTTCTGCGTGCCTGATAGATAAGGCACCCACAATTACCAAGCATTTCTCTTGTTTTCATGTATATCCTTCTTATCCAAATAACTTGGACACGAGGCTGATCTATGAGGTCGCGCGTCAAGTTATCAAAATATTGGCTTTGGGCGTGAAACTATTTGTATTAACATTACGTCAGCTGTCTGTGTGATTACAAAACATTATTGTCTCAGAGAAATAATCAATTAGTCGGCATGGGGATAGGCTTGCCACCTGTCATAACTTGGACAGTATATAAGTTCGAAGAACTATGGGATTTCTTCCTGAATTTACAGGGATACAGATGTGCGAAATTAACGACAAAATCTAGTTTTATAACATGTTATGAAATACGTCATTTGTTATTAATCGCGCCCGTAAAGGAGATCGGTCGATTTGGTCCAACTGTGGACAAGAAATTCATTACTACCAAAAAATTTGGCGTATTTTTTTAGATTTATTTCTCTATTTACTTTTATCCTACACCATTGGAATTTGATTTACAAAAAAATGAGGATATCATGAAATATTTCTACCATTTTTGTATTTGTCAGCAACATTAATAGAGTTGACATCTGTCACGAGACTATTATCTGTCAAATTGCATTGTTTATTTCGTCGTGTATTATTGTGTATTTAAAATTGAATTAATTTGAAAATCATATAATTTCGTTTTGTGGCTGGGTGTTGTGTTTATTCTCTACGGCGTCCCTTGCAGTCAATTGCTTACCTCGATTCAACAATACTATAGCATATAAATAAGTTAAAATGTTTATAATCGTCATGTAAGCAAAAACTACGGGAAATCATTGATGCGCGCCTGAAGCCAACAACTACGAGACACCGATCTGTAATGTCTGAATAGATTCATCCTCAATCATTGTTTTATTTTTTCATTATTGTGTACGGTAGCTTCAGATATTTTTTAAACTAGCGCATGACAAAGTGACTAACTACATACAATAAACCTGATATCAAAATAATATACTTATAAATATTCAAATTTGTTTTTTTGTCTTCCTTGATAAGCTTACGTACTTTATAATAATGTATATTCATACTCATCCCAAACTTAAAATATAAGCCAACTATGACATTACGTATTCAGATAGCAGAAAATGGTAGATTTTGTAAAACTTTAAGAGGATAAATCTTAAAAACCCAGTATCCTAGCTCAAGAAGACTATGTTATATTTGAAGGATAAAAAATCCTTATTATTTAATTCTATGTCTCATTTGTCTCCACCATGTTTCCACTACTAGGCCCAATATTCATAGGAAAACGACCGATCTCCTTTAATTCTCACACATGCGGAAATGTTTCCAATTGTTTTAACTCATGTTATTGTGTTCGTTATTAAAATAGAGTAATTTGCGTCATCGGAATTGATAATTAGATTTTATTGGTTTTTATTTAATTATTTTAATGACATAATAATTGTTTTGTTTTGAACTTAAAATAACGATTTTCACACATTATCTTTTGATAATAGTGGACACATTTGAATAAGCAAAGTTATAGAATGAACTGAAATGCTATTTTTCGTATTTCTTGGTGTGCGTTTAAGAAGTTAACAGTAATGAAGTATTTATTATAACAAAAAAATAATCGTATTGTTTTTAATATCGTTTGGAATCATAGATTTTTAGTCGTTCCTATGCCTGGCACAAATATGATGATGATGTTATAGAAGTTTCCGAATTACTTCAAGTACCTACTGACTATTTCTCAGGTAGCAGAGGTATTGACGAGGGAAATAATTACACTTACTCAATTATATTTATTAAAATTACTATATAGAGACCGGTTTCGGGTTTATCAGTTGCGATGGCCTTAAATCGGGTCACGGACTCAATCATTTGAAACTGGCCACGTGTTCTCATAGTGTGTACTGTGGACATCAAATGAATCTAATTTGTTACTTTGTTTTTCTTTACATAGTGTTATTCTACTAAAAATTTAGTTATTTTTATAAAGAGTTACATATAAAAAAAATAGTTTTTGATACATACGAAATAAGACTTGGTGTCGTATTCTGAGGTTTGGACTAAGATGTGTCAGTAATGCTACCAAAGCGAATTTATAAAGTCAATTCTGACATCAAAAGATCATAATTTTTGCAGTAATACCACTCTTGAATTTTCCGTAAAGACCCAACATTTCTATTATGTAACATATTAGCCTCAGTACCCAAACAAGTATTAAGTATTATTAGAGTGATCCGATAGGAAGTGTCCTAATATTGATAACACAAATAACTTACAAATCCATTGTCAAATATTTACGTGGACGTAAGTGCGTGTTTAAATAAAGCATATTCATATCATAGCAAAAAATATGCGCAAATAGAACATATATAATTTGGTAAAGTAGGTTAATAGTATTTTTCCTTATCCATCTCCTACCATATGGTTAATTCTATAACATCAATCTTTCAAAACCAGCAATGGACTTGCAATAAGGGTTATGATGGGCGGCTATGATAACTTTTCATCCGGTGATCCGAATGTTCATTTATGACAAAAAAAATATTTTTTTTGTACAATACATACATACATAAACTCACGCCTTTATCCCAGAAGGGGTAGGCAGAGGCGCCACCAGGACAATAAACACTAATGAATTGGGTTTTATTTGTATACTGTCTAGGTCAAATGATTATCTAGCAACTAATGGTATGCGTGCAATTTAAACAAACTGTATATATTTGACACATTATATCGATCTATTTACTTGCTTCTTGTTATGTTTAAAGAACCTAGAACTATAGCAAATAGGGAACAAATGAATCGGAAAATTATTAAAAAGCTGTATTTTTTATTTTGTTTGCTTCAAAATAGTAATAATAATGTGTAGTAATTTTTAGGTAATTTCGTACCATATGATAAGCGTCGAGAGTTTAATATTCCCGGGTTACAATAACTAAAAGCTATATTTGCACAATCATTAAGAGCTGACATATTATCGAATTAGTATGTTATTAAAGCCCTCGAAACGATAATGGACATTCAGTGTTTATTATGGCAACTATGTTATCTAATATTTGTAATCTTTGTACAAATAACATTCATTTATTAGTGCTTTGGGGTGATTGACACGTGAGGAATTATTTTTTGTTTAAATTTTTTAGTCAAACGAAAATATATTAGTCCAATCTTGCTTGACTATCATTGACATTGATGTACTGATTAATATTTTTTTTTTTTACAAATTTATTTTATTTTTTAATTTATTAATAAGAAACCAACGGCGCGGCGTTACAATTATGAGTTACATGTTATAGTTACGCAAGAATATGGCCAATTAAAGGTTTCAAGTTATTAACAAATAATATATACCTAATTTGTCGATTGCCGCAATCATAAAAGAAAGTTTTTTTTATTACATAATTATGACTCCAAGATATTAGGTCTTAAGTTTCTTAATCTTTATTTATCCCGCTATAAACGGACTTTTTAACTATTATTAAATAATTTTCCTTTTCAGTATAACAATCTAATAAAACATACTACTGGAATTCTCAATACAAACACTCGCGAGTGTGATAAGAGAATAAGCGGAACGTTCAAGATAAAAACTTCAAGATTTTGTCTTTGAACCGTTGTTCAATGCATTTATTACGGCCATTCTGGTTTATTGGTTTATACATTATTATTATTATTATTCTCTTTATTTTGTTCTTTTCATTTTTTACATTTTTATATACATATATTTAAAAAAAAAACAATATACATATAAAAATATATAAAATACATATAACCCTTCGGTGGCGAGGCTCAAGACCCAAGCCACCGGTGGTTAGGGATCCAAAGTGAGGAACCTCCTCACTATGCGAGCCGTGTCCAGCAACACTGCCTTTTGGATCTGGCTCTTGACCCAACGACCAATTGAGAGCCTCTGTAGATGTTGGTCGAGGCTCTTTGCTATCAACCCATGAGCAGAAACGACAATCGGGACAATAATTGTTGAGTCCACATCCCACATGTCGGTAACCTCGTGTGCCAAATCTGAATATTTAGACAATTTGTCTTTTTCGGCTTTTACAAGGTTATCGTCATGCGGAACGGTAACGTCAACAAGTATAGCCCGGCGCGCACATCGATCTATTATCACAATATCAGGCTTATTGGCAACAATAGTCCTGTCTGTAATAACAGACCGATCCCAGTACAGCGTAGCATGACCATTTTCAAGAACTGGTTGGGGAACATACTGGTAATATGGCACTTCAGGAGTCACAAGTTTATACCGAAGAGCAATTTGCTGATGTATGATCTTGGCTACTAGGTTGTGTCTATGCAAGTACTCGCCGTTAGCAAGATACGAACAACCGGAGATAACATGCCTGATTGACTCGCCAGGACGGTGGCATGCTCGACAAATGTCGACCGTACCGTCCTTCAGGATGTATTTCCTATAGTTGTTCGTCTTAATAACTTCGTCCATAATTGCAAAGATAAAACCCTCAGTTTCCCCGAAGAGGTTACCGAAACGTAGCCAAGATACAGACGCAGGACGGTCCACATCAGGCCCGTGGAGGGCCCGATAGAACCGACCATGCAGCTCTTTGCTCTTCCATATTTCCTCGCGATCCCTCACGCTCATCACCAGAGGTTTCCGCCAGTTCTCATTTGCCAATGAAAGCGGGGTAAGTCCTTTATCTACCGAGACTACAGCCCTATGCATACCCACGTCACTGTGAAGGAAATAATCCCTGAGATTGCACACCTCGCGATTATGCAGGACCTTAGCATTAAGAATGCCTCGGCCTCCGCATCTCCGCGGGATGTACAATCTCATCACTGACGAACGTGGATGATGCATACGATGTGCAGTCAGTAGAGTCCGGACCTTACGATCCAGGGCGTCCAATTCGGTCTGAGTCCATCTGAGTATGCCAAAAGAGTACATAAGTACAGGCATAACCCAACCGTTAAAGGCGCGAATCTTGTTTCCACCTGACAAAAAACTATTAAGTACTTTTGTCAAGCGGCTAAAGAAACGTTCCTTCAACGACTGTTTTACGTCTGCACTCAAAATACCTAGTGACTCTGACATACCCAGATATTTGTAAGTTTCCGTCTCAGAGAGAGATCTGAGTCTTACAGTCTCTGATACTTGTATATCATCAGAGACTGCAACTTTCCCTCGCTTGACATGGATAACCGCACATTTATCTACACCAAACTCCATATTGATTGAGTTGCTAAATTTTTCAGTTATTTTTAACAACTCAATCAATTCAGATTGTTTTGATGCAAATAACTTGAGATCATCCATGTAAAGTAAGTGAGAAATAGGCTCAAACCCTCTCCGTAGACAGTAGCCTAACCCCGAATCCAACAACAGAGTGCTGAGAGGATTCAGGGCCATGCAGAACCACAGTGGACTCAGACTGTCACCCTGGAATATTCCCCGCTTGATTCTAATGGGCTCATCACAATCAGGAAGAACCGTACCACCTGGATATCTGAGGACAGTGGTCCACTGCCCCATACAAGACCCAAGAAAGGTGCATAAATTTGTATCAATTTTGTACAAACTCAACACCCTCCTGAGCCAAGTATGGGGCACCGAATCAAAGGCCTTTTTATAATCAATCCAGGCAGCCGATAAATTCCTACGATTGTGACGAGCCTGTTGGCAAATGGTCATGTCAATGAGAAGGAGTTCTTTAGTACCACGTGACCCACTCTTGCATCCAGTTTGACCAGAAAAAAGAATATTATTTGAGGTAAAATGGTCTGAAATTTTTGCTCTTAATATGGATGTGAAAAGTTTATAAATGGTGGGAAGGCATGTGATTGGTCTATAGTTTTTTGGGTCCGTGGTACTACCAGATTTGTAAAGGAGGTGAGTGACACCTGTAGTCATAAATGCTGGAAGCGAACCTCCATCAAGCGCATCCTGGAATTGTGCTGCCAAACGAACATGTGAACTTGGAAACCATTTCAACCAGAAATTATGCAAGCCGTCCGGGCCAGGGGACTTCCAATTTTGTGCCAACTTATTATCATTATTAGACTGCCTCGGTGGCGTAGTTGTATTACGGTACGGTTACAAAGCTGAGGTCTCGGGTTCGAATCCCGGGTCGGGCAAAGTGATATTGGATTTTTCTATTCATTATCAGCCCGGAGTCAGGAATTTGTGCCCGATATGGCGATAGGCTTGCCCCCTATCACATCGTGGGACAGAACATGCAAGGCGAAATGTGGGTGTCCTAGTGGCACCTCTGCCTACCCCTTCGGGGATAAAGGCGTGAGTTTATGTATGTATGTACATTATTATTGGACGTAAGAAAATTATTTCAATATTACATACATAGGTTAGCTCACGCCTGTGTCCCTACGGTGTCCACAGGGGTCGTTAGTGTCACTCACATTTCGCCGAGCTTAATGTGAGAGGAAACGTGCATATAGTCACGTCAGTTTTCATTCCGAACCTAAATCTAGTTCCAAGCGACTTATATTATGATACTTTCTACATCAGAACTAAAATACTCAAAAGTCGCAGGTGGGTATCTAAAACTTTTTGTTTCAAAGCCAAAGCATGGAACAAATATTTATTGACATCACAAACATTTGACTTACTACGAGAATCGAATTCACTACTTATTTCTCAGCCGGTGTCTTAAGCAACTGAGCCAAGATTCCCAAAATGCTTATGAACAACCTTAAGTAAAATAAGTGAAAAAAGCACACTAGAGTTTATCAACAAATTGCTTCCGTTTATGACAATTAACTGCGCACAAAATTATGATAAATAAACATCGTGATGTTAAGAAAACGAGAAAAATATACACAACACTTTATCGAATCTGCGAAGGAGATGTTTATTTTCGCGATACAATGGAGATCTTTCGGATGTTTATGGTTATTGACGTCGAGATAATTTTGATAGGGACTTATTGTTTTAATTAAGTCAGATTTTATTTTTTAAAGATAACACAAGTGTTTTCGTTGTTGGTAAAAATATTTTTTTCACGTTTTCGATCAGGAATTTCGCATTCTCATGCTCATTTTTACAGTAAAGAAAACACTGAGGAAACTTGCATACCAGATTTATACAAAATAATTTTAAAGGTTTGAAAAGTTCGCCATACTACATCAGACCAGTATGCTTAATTTATGCCTTACTCTTTCTGAATCACAGAGAGTGCCCTGTGTTTAACAGTAGAAGGTATATTTACTAATACGAATGCGAGAGGTTAGAACATAATCCATAATCCACCACGCTCGGCTAGTACAAGTCGGCGGACTTTACATACCGTGAAAACCGTTTAAATCTATTAAGAATTCATAAATCTTAAATATCATTGGATCTCATGACCGATTAAAGGAAAAGGGGCATACAAGATCCCACGACGGGCGGAACAAGATCACTTCGCAAATGGCACTACAATGTCCTGAGAGATCGCGTCCGCCAATTTGCAATAATTGACGAGTGGTGTGAGTCGGGACGTTAGCACTGGGGATTGCAGTGTCATGTAGGGTACGAAATAAGTATAAATAGGGGTATTATTTATACCGACCGGCAAAGTGACTACCAAGTGCCTGATAGTGATTCCAGCATAGTCCTGTTGGCTATCTCGTGCGTACACGATGCACGTGCAACGTCTCGTGCGTGCGTTTCAATTATTCCTGTCTTTATCCGGGTATACTCACGAGGAACCCGTAAACGTGAAACACGTAACACTTATCACTATAACTGTGAACGGTGGTTGTTTTCGAGCGGATGTGACCACACCAATCAAAATTGTAAATATTTTATATCATTCTTTTGTTCACACTGCCAGTGGTCTGGGTCTTTGTGAGGCCGAAATCTCTCGTAGTTTTTAAGATTGAATTATTGGAATTTGAGATTAGGACTATAATGCGTGTTACTATTTATCCCCGTGTATTTCTATTCCGATTAATGTGATTTTCCTGTTAATGCTATCGAGAATTAGAGAATGCATGAGGATAATAACGCTAAAATTCCCCGAAAAGCATCGAATGAACAATCAGTTATTTACAAAACTTAGTTTATCTTCGAGATGCGCAATTACAGTGTTATAACAAGGATTTAAGGAAACTTTAAAAAGTTACTTAGGTATTTTTAACTTACTACTAAAAAACAATATCATTTAAGGAAAGTTAGTATATTGAGGTCGACGTTGTGTTTAATTCCAAAACCCATGTTTCTGAGTATCTCAAAAGAAACGATGCATTCGCCATTGCTCAAAGTTTTGGCCATATTTAATGGTATTTTTAATAATCAAATATTTTACGATTGAAAAATTCGCGAATTACGCACATCACGCATCGGAAATAATCGCAATTGCTCTTTTCAGGATCGAAACGTTCGGGATCAACCTTCGCGGGTATTTTTAAAAAACATTGGCACGTTTCCAAATTTAGCATTCTTTGTTTAACAGTGGGCCACTTTGTCACGAAGTTGAGGCGTGATGCGTGTGTAATCTGGACAATTGATTAACATATCTAATTAAATTTTGTACGGCAATTGGCTTTAGCTCAATAGGTAGAAAGCGCTTTTGTGATCAGGGTAAGGTGGGTTCAAGGCCCTGTCGTGGAACGGTCATTGTCGGTCTGGTCATGATTCACAACGGCATTCAAAATCCATTGACTTGGATATTCTGGCCATTGGTCTTTAAATATTGATCTGCCCGCCATCTGTAAGATTACGTTTGGGCTTGTCACATTATTTCAAGGCAGGCCCAGCCGTGGGGAAGTAGTCTGAAGCTAGGAACGCGCAATTGTAGCTTTTATGGGAGACCGTTTTTTATAAAGCATACGAAACAGGTTTCTATCAGTTTTTAGGATTCCAACCAGACTTTCTGTAATAGATTTGTAATATTGATTCAATTATGTGTAAATAGAGACTCATTAACATAATACGCGTTAATTATAGAACTAACACTGCCATAAGATTCTAAATATTTACTTTATTTATAACAAGGTCAAGTTCACGAAATATTCCAAATACTTGAAGCGAATATACCGGTTGCCAATATATTAATAGACAATGTGAGTAGTGAATAAAGTTTCTTCCGGAATCATGGATCCGAGTGATAAATTTATTAACATTTTTTTGAAGTCAATATTGGATCAAATTGTCTCTTCTTTGGAACGTTTAAGCCCGTATTGGCTAAAAATGTTGCCTGGTATTTGCTGTATAAATACCAAGTACCTGCTAAATTCAGGAGGTCGTTGGATGCAAATAGCTCCCCACAGATCGCTTTTAAACTGTTTCGGGGTCGTCCATGTTCAGATACAAGTGATCCCTGACTAATAACTTTGATGTTGATATGTTAAATGATTACTATAAAAAAAAAAATGATTTTATATTAAAACCCATCACAGATAGGGTAGATGAATGAACCAAGAGTCCATAGTACAACGAACTTCTTTATAAACAAGGACAAATAACTATTCTATTGTAAAGAATCTACGCGCAAACTAATAATAGAGTGGAAGCCAATAAAACAGCTGACATGTGTAGGAAAGCACGTGTTATCGTAATATGCGCAGTTAGATGTAAAACGAATGTTCAACAAGAAATAATATTAGAAACTATTCCTCGTGGGTTCGCCCACGTGAAAATGTTTTCCGCTATATATTTTCCAGGGATAAAAAGCCTTCCCTGGTAAACGGACTATGCAACACATTTTTTTTAAATTCGACCCACTATTTCCTGGGATTATAGATATACAATACTTTATTGAACACCACAAACTACATAAAAAATCATCAAAACCTTACAAATAAGTTAATAATAGGCGGTTCAAGCGCTATGAGTGATCTCTTGCAGAAAACCAAAAACGATAGAATGGATCGTAAGAGACGAAAATAAAAATAAAAGATTAGCACGTACAAACCAACAAACTCTTAGCTTTATATATTAGTATAGATTAAACGTAATATGCACGAGTGAGTACGGCACTCCTCGATAATCGAGAGTTATCTTAGACCATAGTCCACCACACTGGCCTGTTGTGGGTAGGCAGACTTGAATATGGAATTTTTTGTAAAGATTTCTATGGTAGGTAGGTTTCCTAAGTTTTCCTGAATTGGTACTACACTATATTCTACAAATGCACATTGAAGTAGAAGAAGAAATAAAAGTAAAATATTGGAGCCTATTTGGCAAAGTACGTTATAACAAGAACCCCTGTTCAAAAATATCGTGACAACATAATGGGGAAAATGTCGAGGATTTCCATATAAATATTTAGGTCGTAGTTTGTACATATGCGAATGTAAGTGAAAATAAATAAATAATCAAAGAACATTCTAAATGAAACAAAGAATTTATTAATTTAGCGCATAATTAAGAGGTAATTTTGCGCTAAAGTCGAGCGGTGTATTTGACTCATCACAAATTAACCCGAAATAACAGATGCTTAACATCACACTTACCTTGGAAAACATTTTTAATTGTTCTGAGAAGCATCACAAAACAAAACTAATAATAATAAATTGTTTCATAAATTATATTGACCAATAAAAGCGAAACCCATGTAAATGCGATTAGTACTTTTATATGGTACATTGTGAAATTGTAAATGAGTGTGAATCTAAAACGAAGTAGGTAACAGTGGCGAAGGGTGACTTTTTTCAAAAGGGAAGCCGATTCTTCTGGTGACTAGTTTTATTAAATTAACAAGTACTCATACTTATATTTTTACTCCGTTATGTACGTAAGATATTGAGCGACATATTTGCTTAGTAATACCTACTATATTTTCATACAACACTTGCACGGAATAGCACTGTGCCCGTTAGGTGCTTTTTTTAACGTTTTTAAAGTAAATTTCGATTCAATGCAAAACACAACTTTAGCCTGTTTTGAAATTGATCGACAAAAAAATTTCAAACGTTCCTTATATATAAAAAAAAGATGAAGAGATTGATGTAAGTGGACGAAAGTAAAACGATGCCAGTATAGAGCTAACTGGAGATCTATCGAATCTGGCAACCCTCATGGGATGCAGGCGTGGGTTATGTTTGTATGTCCTATTTTGAATCAACGCTAACAAAAATACGGCATTACAATATTTATGAAATAATTAAAACTTGTCAGTTGCCGTTCTTTCTCTGGTACTTAAATGTATTATCAAATTTAATATAATTTCCAGTGCGTGTTTTAATTACGTAAAAGCAGCATTTTTAAAATTACCTCATAATAATGCAATTCATGAGATAAAACGATACATACGACATTATCAAGTTTCATTCATCATTAAAGTTTTGCTAAATAGATAGATCTGTTTGCACTTCGAAACCAGTAAAATTTCATAAATTACGCACTAATTATATACAAACCTAAAAATAGACACCGCATTATATATATACACTGAAACAACACAGTAGTAAATAATATTTTCTAATTATAAACACGAAATAAAAGAGGCGCGAACTGGCAAATTACTTTATAAGCCGTAGTCCCACCGGCATATTCACAAGCGAATACCGTCGTATTTCTACAAATAAATTTAGACCTTAAAAGCTAAGGGTTTTAAGGTGCAATTTTGCATGCAGTTCTGAGCAACAAACGTGTAACAGAGATGGCAAATAATGCGTTGGAAATGAGCGCGAGAGCAACGGGAACTCGTGCTGTGTCCTTGTAGCCTGACGTGACGTCATCGGGATCTAGGCGGCCGCGTGTTTCGTATGCATGTACTTACGTTGAACATCGCGCAATGCGTTTGTCGTTGTGTTATTAATTGATCGATAATATTTTGTTTCTTAATATCGAATAACATTTGTTTATTGTTTATATTTATTTTAATATTGTTTATTATTTGATTATTTTCTTCATATAACTTGTTTAAAAAAATGTAAATAATTAATAATTTCCTTTAAATTATAAGGCGTGCTGTTAGGAATCGGCTTGTATGAACCCTTCGCCACTGGTAGGTAATATCTATTGAAACCAATGTCACGGGAAATATTGAGAAAAACGAAAGCCTAATAGAAGATAAAGATACCCTGACAGAAAGGCTGCATCATTATCAATAGACAAGTAGATAGTCGATTAGTAATCGGTAAATGAGAAAGATTCTTTAATTGGCCTAGAATTGTTTTACATCGACAGAATCATGTTTTTCTTAATTTTGTTGTTAATTATCCGTTTCTAAAACCAACACCGGATTAAGAATGGATAAATCCGGGAAAAAAATACCATAAAATATTCTGTGATAGATAAACCTCGTTGCATGGAACGTACAAAATTGGGAAACGGAAAGATAAACAAGGAAAAGAAAATTACTATTCATGTCCAACTTGTAAACACTGCCATTATAATCAACAAATTTCAAATATTGCTATAAATACGAATTATTTAAATGAATAACAAAGTTGACGCAATTTTTTTTTTGTTTGACCGTTTGTTTTCTATGTTTTTGATAAACACTACAAAGTACGCAATATAGTAACAAAGATTCTTTGTGAATGAAAATTAAGTAATCACTTTTGCTATACCTATGTGTATGTAAGTCACGTACAATGTTTTAGAATACTCCTCATTGTAATTGTTCAAGAAAATAATAGTTACATTTATCACATTGCAATTTACAATGCATGTTCATGGATAACGTCATATGAAGCGATGTTAATGTTATTTATTTTATTTTCAGGCCTGGCAAAATCTGTTTTTATTGCTGAAAAAAGTACGTGGGATTTTGATACTTATAATAACATCTCAATTTTCCTCTGACGTATTCACACAAGATAGTGATCTGTAAATCATTCCCACATTAACAAAAGACACGTCAAAGATGTTATGAACTCACATGTGACTGCTCATAACAAAAACATAAAGATATAAAAATATTTACTTATCGCTAAAATAATAATGTGAGTTATGTTTATTAGTATTCCTTAGGTATATTTGAACTCATTATTTCTAATTAAAGAAGGATTTATTACATAGAAAATAGTTAGTGGCGATATACTATTAATCTCTGTTTACGACGAATAAATAAAAATAAATAAATGGGTGTATTTACATTTATTAGTCAGAAACATAGTCCTGATCCAGGATTAAAACTAAGTTTTGTGTCGTGGATATCAAAAACTACTTAAGACTTTTTGATGTCACTACATCGAACCCAGGCACAAAAATAGCATATTACTTCGCTTATGTTTTCCCTCAAATCAAAATTGCACACTTTCGTACAATTAAATCGCAGTAAATAACCATTACATGGTATTAGCCATAAGACATTGCCCTTAATTGCATTTGGACATTTGAAATCACAGCAAACTATAATTTCATTGAATGAAAAAAGGTACCAATAATTTCCATGCCCAGCCAGGTATGATAAACCAAATAGACATTACGAATCAACGTTGGCAAATGTTTTGCGAAATTGAAACAATGATCGAAATTAACTCGACAAACCGAATAATCAGATGAAATTGCAAAACGATTGTTGAGAGCTGATTTTCGAAATAATCGAATGATAAATAATCGTAAATCGAAAACTTGTGTTGTATTTTATGTGGAAAGTCATTACATTGTTGATCGCAATAAGTAGTGACGCATTTATGAACCAAGGTTTTTTAACGCTGGCACGGCAAAGTGACTTCATCACATCTGATGCCGTCCAGCGACAGAATATCGAATCTGACGGCAGTCCTATACCATTCGATACAATTAAGCCAGCCAGCAATGACGCTTCTTAACGCTACGGCGGAAGGACCCGGGGTTATAGGAATGAGGGAACACGTGCGCCAAACCATTTCGCAGCATGAGGGAATTCCCAAGTAGATTGTATTGTGACGCAATTGCTATAAACGTAATTATTTTACTATGGGGAAAATTTATTTCCAAATTGAATGGTTTTAAGATGGATAATGCGTAATTTCTATCCCAAAATACCTAAAGTTGAAGCATGATGATGATGATGTTGATTCATGACACAATTATTGGTTTTAAATGGCATCGAACCAACTGACCCTTTATTTTATAAGTAAGCCACAGAGCTGTCTATAACAATACTAAACCTATACCTAATAATTGACCTATTTGTGAGGAACCGAAAGGGTATCTTTCGAGACTACGGCTTTGAATCTAAGGACATTCCCCTGACATTACGAAATCATGTGTGTAATAGTCAATTATCACGTACGTTATCTATGAAGAATAACATCGTGAGGGAATCTGCAAGATTTTCTGTGGTATGAAGTCATTCAGACCTCTAAGATGGCGGATTAAAACCCTTCCAATCAATTGCAGAGGAAATCTGGATTCAGTTACAGACCCATGATTGTAATACCATAATAATTATGATACCACCTAATCACAAGATAAAGTGAAAACTAAGTTTTGTGGGAATATCTTTAATGATTACTTTAGAATTAATTATATTTTCCTTAACAACTGTATCGTCCATCGTATTCGCCGTAGAGATATTACCTCCGTTTTTAAAACACTCGGTCACGGGTCATTCTGAATTGATAGTGTTATCGCAGTTTAATTAAATAGCTCGTATTTAGATGTTTATTTTACGTAATTGTGTAGTCATTACTCGATAAAATTTCTGTTTGGTGGTTGACATTACTGAAGGCTTGATTTGCTGGTGGCAGCTGGTGGAATGGTGAACACCGTATACAATTATACAGGGTGTAATACACGCTATAGTAACCCATGCAAGTGTGTCGCGTTTTGGGAACAGCCTGTGTATATTCAGTTTCAAACAACCCAGAATCATTGTGCCGAATGGAGATAGTCGTAATATATATATATATCTATATCAGCCCATATACGTCCCACTGCAGGGCACGGGCCTACTCAACAATCGATGGAATCGATTGAGAGTGGTTAGGCCATATAGTCCACCACGCTGGCCTAGTGCGGGTTGGCGGACTTACATACCGTAGAAATTGTTTAAAATCGCTACGGTATGCAGGTTTCCTCACGATGTTTTCCTTCACAGTTAAAGTGCGTGGTGATTGACTATCAATACACACATAACTCCGAAAAGTCAGAGGTGTGCCCTGGGATTTGAACCCGCGACCACCGCGAACATGTAGGCAGCCGCGTCTGGTCCGTTACCAACAGGCCACCACGCACTTCAGTCGTAATAGGTTTCGATTTTATCCTCCAAACCTAATATAGGGCGGATTTTCCGACATAGGAATTGTATTCAGGGTCTTACGGTTCATACCTTATATATTATATCTATTTAACGGATTATCTAGGAATTTATTAAACAACTTTCTTTAAATCTTGGCATCGATTGTGAATATGTTGAAATATCAACGTGTCCTATTTACTGAAACCGACCCCGATATCCAAATAAAATGTAGCTATTTAAAATATTCATCCATTCCAATTAAATCGTCAAAATTGTAGGCCGTGTAGTATTTTAATAGTATGTAATGTTAATTGGTTCCTGTTCTGAACCAGAAGTTCTATTTTGGGATCGGTTTAAAGACTCCCGGAAACTGCGACGAATGGCAAATATGACGTTTTTCCAACGGGTTGAAATTTTCAACGTTTTCACGCTGGCTTGGAAAATTATACTTTTGTGAAAAACAGTATTTATAGATCGTTACAAAGATCGACACAAGTATAGTCAATTATACAAGTAAAATAAAAATCTTTAGTACGTACTATTCGGTATTCTAGAGTATAGCTAAGTAAAAGTATACGCAACAAAATACCAAATACTAGCCCAAGTATTGTTACAAGTCTAGTCAAGATGAAAATATTGTATTGTATATAAATTGAGATTTACTCACTTCTTTGTCCTCGATGAGCGTCGCGACCCGTCCCGGCTGAAACAAAATGAAAAAAATCAATAAAATATAATTACTAACTTTATCGGGGGATCTTGTATTAAAACAATAATTATTATAGGTGAAGATGTAACTTATGATTTGAGCGGGTCATGTACTCTATATTTTTCCACCTCCCTTAATGAGATAAAAGTATGTTAAGCGATGCAAAACAACAGAAATAAAGAGGTATGTGGCTTGCATTATGAATTTCAATTATTAGAAATTATGATTTTTATTTTCCCTTCTCATGGCTCTCTGAGCCCAAACAAATAACTGTTGTCTGGGAATGGGGATGGCACCCCATAATTTCTTGTTTTACAGCAGGTTTCTTGCCTATATTCCCTTAGAAGTAAAGTAAAATTAATTTTAATATCAAGTCATATTTTTATCATTTATTTATGCTTGCGTTTTTAATTATAAAAATAGTAATTGGTTTCATATAAATTATAAAGTGCAACATTTTATTAGAAGGCCAACAAGATAATATGTATCAGATTATATACATATATGCTAAGAAAAGTAACTGCAATGATTAGCGAAGTATGTCATTACAAAACAAAAATATTTAATTTGAATGTGGCTACGACCCAGAATTTTTTGTACTAAAAAGAACATACAACTTTCTTGTTCTCAGCATTTGAACTGTGTAATCAGGCATGTAAATAAAATTGTACATTATTTTTTAAGCATTATTTGCAAAAATGTTCAAACATGAGGTGATTTCAATGTATGAGAAATGTAAAGATGAACAGTATAGAATATACCTTGAAAGTATGCCAAAAATTCACTAGCAAAAGTAGTATCAAGGTTTTATTTTTTTTACATGCAAATGAAATAAATGATTATGTTTTGAAGACAATACAGACAGTGTGGCTGGTTGACATAGGCAGACAACAATTAAAAATATTATTGTAATCCTAAAATGTCTTGCAGTAGACAAATACATGTTTAGTACCCCGATGTACCACCTCATATACGTCCCACTTCAGGGCATGGGCCTTCTCTACAATTGAGAGGAGTAATGCCATTTAGAAAGATAAAAATATAATGTATGGATATAATTAGAATTTATTTTTTATATACATTTTTCATAACATATTATGTAGTTGTTTTAATGAGCTAAACTAAAAATATTAATACTTTCCTAAAAATAAAACACTTAGGTACATTTAAGAATAGCAGGTACTTTACATTAGTCTATTTTTTTTTAATGTGGTTCTTTATGATTGATATTGTTTTATTACCTTGATCACAGCTCAGCAATGAGTTCTAAGGAGTAATTTTGAAAGATATATAAAATATATGAATTATAATAAGCTGACTCAATGTTCATATTCATATTTCTGATATAAAGTACAGTTTTAATTTTATAATAGTAGTTTATACAAGAAGTATTGGTGATGTCCTTGTCAAAAAGACCTTAATAGTGTTTTGAGTGTGAATGCTAAAAATATATTTCATTATTTACAAATGTACATACCTAAATAGTTTATATCATTGACAATTATTTTGGATTTGCAATGAACACACTAAATTATTTATTATTTTATAATAGCAATGTTACTTTTTAGGTAATAAAACAAATTCAGGAAAAATCAATAAATGTATAACTAAATCTTTTTTTTAATTTAAACAAACCATTCATGCAACAATATTGTTTGCTGACAATGATATGGTAAACAATAAAAATGTTTGCATTAATTTATAAACATAAAACAAATGAAAGCAGGAGCATACTAACATGATAAATAACAGCTTACTCATTGCATCAGAACACCTGTTCATAATAAAGAAACAAAAAATACAACATTCACCATTTTATATTGGTTATGAATTTTATAAGAAATTATAAAAGACCTAAGTAAAAATATATTTTAGAGAATTGAAACATGAAATATTGTTCCTAAAGGTGTAGGTGCCTACTTAATTATTTATAGTTGTGGGTGGTGAAAAAAAATTATTACCTTTGTATCCGTACCGCGATGCGTTGTGTTTCCTTGCCAAAATCTTCTTGAAAATCCCTTAACGTATCCAGTAACAGCCTGTTTATATTCAAAACCTGGATTCCAGCACAGTGAACCATAGCCAAATATCCAGAACGATTCTTTCTTGGTTTCAGTTCCCTCCATTTCGCTCCTTTTACTTTCTTCTATGTTGTCCATGTCTTCTGTGCTCCAATAAAATCGTGTTCGATTTCCAAAAAATCACAGCCGCGCACCGCGGTATTTACAATTTCAAATTTCGATTAGAAAGTGTTGAACGTGGACCGCGGATTTATGTGGTATCACAGAATATTTTCAATATATACTTAATAATTTGTGTTTCATTGTTCATTAATGTAATATACGTATTATCAAATTAACTAACACTATGAATAAATAGGGTAAAATAAATTATACACACTACCCATTGCAATGTTCTGAAACAGACTGACATTTCCAAGATGGGTTTGACAGTTTTTACAATTTCCTTTGGAACTGGGCTCTTGTAACGTTTCGTTACACGCAGTAGTGGTGCCAGCAATTTACAATCAAATAAAATAGAACTTAACTTATTCTTTAAAGAAAATCATGTATAAATAACTATGTTACTTAAACATTAAGAAATATTTTTAAACATGAGGTATTTGATTTTATTTAAAACTTATATTTATTATTTTATAGCTCTGTTATGAAAAATATCTGCGTGAAACAAGGTCATGTTTGCTTGCCCCTGCAACAATCCCTTTCATCGACCAATCACGCGAGGTTTGAAATTTTATTCGAATGCCATTGGCTGTTCATGGCATGATGCAACATTTGAAATTCTTTACAGATGAACCCATTAAAATGTACCGCAATTTCGGACCTTTCTTTACTTTGAAGACAAAATCGATTATGCAACGAATGATAATTTGGTTGCACGTTTACCTAATTTATAAGGAAATATACTGCATTCATGACATAAATCACGAATGTATTTTATTTGTTGAAGGTCAGCGTTGAAAATATTATGTTTCCGTCATCGATCCGCTATTTATGGAATGTATGGAGATGGATAGATAGATATTTGGCCTAATGATGACATGTGGATGACAATGTTGGATGACAGCCTCCGTGGCGCAGTTGGTTAGACGCCGCCTGTGAAACGAGAGATCCCCGCACCAAGAGAAATGTTTGTGCGGCCCACAAATATTTCTTTCGTGTCTGGGTGTTTGTGAGACCGAAAAGTCTCTCGTAGTTCTGATACCTGCGACACAAGACTTAGTTGATCTTAATGTGGGGTCAGGACTATGTATGTGACTGTTGGGTGTATTTATTTATTTAATTATTATTACAACATCTCGATACCTACGTTTAAAAAAGATTCATGGTTATTTGGAAACTTTAGTTTTGTATTTCAACTAGTGTATGGCAGTAATACCAAGGTGCTCGAGTTTAGACAAGCAATATGTGACGGGGAAATATAACGTTCCGGAAGATCGTAAATAAAAATCAACATCGCTCTTTGGCGTTCCCGGATTTTTCGATAAAAATGGCACGATTTAATAAAATAATTTAATAACATAATATTTGTATAATTAACAAAACCTAATAGTCGCACAGTGGTTTCTTGTGCTGAAACTCTTTGTCGGCCTCGGAGCCCTTAATTCTTTAGTTTATTATATTGTTTTCCGTTTGACCTAGCGATAATAATTACTATATTATTTACTAATCATCCTATTCATTTTTCTATTTGGTTAATGTCATTACGAGTTAATTAGAACTCAGAAATTCTTAAAGACACTGTGATTTTTGAAGATCGGAGTTAATAAATTGGAAACCGCTGGCGTTCTTGGTTTAAAAGAGTTCCAGGAGCGGTTACGAGGGCGGAAAAGAAAAACAACAGTTGCACACTCAATCACTTATGTCACAAATGTCGGAAGTACGAGAAAAATTTCGATCTTGACCCACAAGGCCACAACCAAAAGTTTTGTTGCTGATCACACAAATATTGTATCGCTTTGGAAAGCGAAAAAGTCTCATACTTCAGTCCGGCTTTTGCCTACTTCATTACAAGCTCTGTTAAATCTTAGGAGTGGTTTAAAAATTCAGACCCTAGGTTAAAATGAAGAAACGACCTCGAATTGTTTTTCTAGGCATATTTTTTAGCTTCCGCGGTTTGAATTGCGGTTAAACTTTAATTTTCTAGACCTGTGATCGAATAGTAAACTTTTTGTGTAATAAGGAAATTAATCGCAGATTAGATGAATTCAAAGGATCAATTCACTTCTTTAATTCTTTTTTGCTATATCAGAGTAGGGCAATTGAGTAGCTACTAAACACAAGGGAAGTATTTTAGTGCAAAAAAAAAACGAATAGTGCAAATATTACCTAGTGTACGTAATAGTAAATATTCCGGCCGGTTTGTAAAATTTATAACTTACTTCGGACGTTGAAGTTCGAACATTCGAACTTCATTTCGGATAATAGAGTAACCCCCTGGTTCGTGCGACGCGATTTGATACCCGTGACAGAAGACTTATATCTTAGTGTGGGGTCAGAACAGCTATGCCTGGGATCATTGGGTGTATTTATTTATTTAAAGCTGACAATACATATTTGAGATTTTTTCCGTTCATTATTTCTTTTGTATTTTTTGTCGGTTGCAGGTCAAATAATTATTATAAATAAAACATATGCAGAAACTCTTTCCTCCCTTTTCTTTCAATACCCTATCCTGAAAGACTCGCGTTATGTTACCTAGATACTTATTATTTAAAATTCTGCTTGTGTTGTACCTTTTTCTTTGAGGCGTTTGTGGTTATAAAATAATAAAATATTATGATTGTAGTGAATAATTAAAATAAATATATAAATCGTTTTATTTTTTATATTTTTGCATTTTTATTGTAATACCTTGTACCTACCCACCGCTATGATTCAGCGATTAGTCGGAAAAATACTATGTTAGGTTCTATGGGAAAAATAATAGCTACGTTTGTTAGGTTCCTTAGGTTTTACACCCATTGGTGATAGGTAGAGTCCCTATTGAATGACTAAACTTTCTACTAGCATGTGTTGAATACCTACAATTGTTGGTCACACGTTATTTTCCTAAAACCCTGAGCTTTGTCAGAGGAATATAGTAACTATGGGTTGTAATAGAGGATGTTGTTATAAGTAGTGTTTTATATTCTCTTTGGTTGTTATAAGCAATAATTTATATTTTTTAGCGAATTTAGTATCTCGTATATAGTGAATTTATTTTCAGACAGAGTTGTATATACTATATACATACGTAAACTCACGCCTTTTTTCCAGAAGGGGTAGGCAGAGGTGAGGTTTGTTCGTCCCGAATGCGATAGGGGGCGAGCCTATCGCCATATCGGGCACAAAATCTTGACTCCGAGCTGATAATGAATAGAAAAATCTCATACCACTTTGCCCGACCCGGGATTCTAACCCGAGATCTCAGTTTTGTAGTCGTATCGTAGTACAACTACGCCACCGAGGCAGTCAGAGAGAGTACAGAGAGAGAGTCAGAAAACAGTTTTTTTTTTCTCTTTATTTATTAAATTAGAGGCTTTTAATCTACACGATCATGCTAACCTCATCATACCTTATAAATAATTAGTCCCTGAACAGAAAAACAAGAGTACAGAATTTTATGTTAATATATTTAATGTTACAGTAGGAATGTTCGCTACCACATAAATAAAGCTATTTTATCCATATATTATATCCAAAATGTCCTAATAAATACGATAAGTGTAATATTTTCACAATAAAAAATATTCCATAGTTATTTCAATAAAATATTTACATATTTATTTTGAATCAACCTGTATACTATGCATCATACACTTGAATTAATCTTAGTGCATAGTCAGCTGAATTGAATCATAAGGGTTTACCCTGTCTTATTGTTTCCTATATTGTTTACGTCAGGTTCATTCACTTTCGTCAATCTTATTCATGTTTAGGGGATGTACAACGTTAATAAAAGGCGTATAGAAATAATTTGCGGCTAGTGATGTAGGTAAATGTTTAATTGTGGAGTATTTGACTCTTCCTGTATAGTCCCTACGTGTAAATTCCGTAGCGTGACGCGCAAATGTGTCACAAATGAACGGGGCTGTGGCCTAAGCCTTCTCAATGGAACTATTGTTTGAGGCCGTGACCTGCTGTGAGCAGTGAGACGTATAAGTGAATAATGTGAATTTTAAAATCGTTAATTTGTTAAGCATTTAGTACAAATCCTTGGCTATGACAATCTGACTGTACGGTCCCCTTTAATTTCAAAATTACTGCACTAATTTTGAATTGATTTTTATCTTTAGATTAATGGATTCACAGAATAGCATAAGTGAATCAATTTGGAGGTTTCGGGTTAATCGACAGAGCCATTGAGATAAATGTTGATGCCCTACTTGTCCTAATTCTTTGTATTGCGGGCTAAAGACAAGCTTAGGTCGCTGGCATTTCTGCTCATTACCGTTGTATTACAGAAGTTGCTGTGGCTGTTGATGGCACGGAGTAAAGTCTAAGTAATTATCAGCCTGGAGTCAGGAATTTGTGCCCGATATGGTGATAGGCTCGACCGCGTATATCGTGGGACGGAACACACAAGAATGTGTCTCTGCAGAATTTCACTTCAATTTTTAATCCACTGAGCTATCCAATTCTAGATTTATTCAACTGAATTATATTATTGTTACTATTAAAAAAAATAATATGGGTGGTAGTTTATTTAAAATAATTATTGCGAGGAACTTTAATGAAATAACAACTACGAACAGTAAAATTATTAAAAGTAATCACTTACCCAAACATTGATTATGAAAACTTTTGTTGACAACAATTCTTGTAAAATTAATACAACACGTAGGGTAGGTAAACATTTATAATTTTAAATTTAATTAGTATTGAGGCAGATACACAAAAGTGTTACCCTTTATCAGAAAATAAATTATATTACGACGTTGTCAGGTAAAATTATTTACTCATTACAAACCTACATTAAATCTAACCGGTTGTAACTGGCTGGAAAAATACCTCTTTTTTATGCTAGAGTCATCGATCAATTATACACTATTATCGATGGCTAAAATGATAAATTTACTATAAAACACCTGATTGTAAATGCAGGGCAATCTAATTGGATCGAGAACATTTCTTAGTCGGTGGACACAATCAGGTCAGTCTGAACCCGGATATCTTCCTCGTTCCCTCATTGCTGATGATTGCGACCACACATGATGTTCCTCCATCGTGTTCGGTCCTGGGTGGCATGAGGCATCAACCGCGTGGTATGGGCTACCACCAAAATCGGATACACTCAGGCTTAACTCGAAATGCGACATTGGTGTCACTATGAAATCTGTAATGGAAATCGTCTACCCCACAAATAAATAAACTAAAAAAATAATCTACTCGGGTCAACCATAGTGTAGATATGAACGTATACAAAGATTCTATAACTGGCTAGTTTATTTTATTTTAAAAATATTACTTTTTCTGGCTAAATAAAACTTCAAAAATTCAATACAATGGTCCATATATTTTCATAAAGAATAAATCACAATGCATTAGTTTATATTACATATAACAGACACGGAGTATTTTACGGTGATTATTCCTATTATCATGAAACGTAAAATGCACATGACTTAACATTTCAACACATTTATCTACTTTTTATATGAAATACTGACTTATTTTGTAACAGATAAAGTGCACTTTAGAGTGTTTGTGTGTAATCATAGGCAAAGAGCATGAACGAGGGCATATCAAAACTAACCCTCTTTAGGATGAGACAAAGCAATTGTGCAACCAGTACAACTGGCTGTTCAGTGATATTGTCTCCGTCATACGTTTAGGTATTATTTTTACATTCATAAAGGAATGCTTTGTCGATAGTTTAAGTCTGTGGCTCATTAAGCTCGATTTATTTTTATGTGTGTATCCGAAAGTATATTCCAACGAAAAAAAGAAACACTAATTTCAAATTAATTTTTTTTTACATTTATTATAAAAGGATGTTAAGGAAATAACTGCATTTTTGGTTCATAATACGAATGCTCAATACTCGGATATACTCTTGTACAACTTTACCTGTTACACTGAAAATCTTGTTTCGTAATTAAATGGAATGTGGCGTGTCTACGGATTTCTCTTAACACTTAGTAACACCGGATAATTTTAAAACTGGCCATTAAATACTATATGTGATGATTTCATGAACGATTACATTTATATATGATACATTCACAGATTACCAACATATTGACTTTTGAGGAATATTATTATAATTTGTGTCACTTTGAGTAAATCATTTTGTGCATTGTGGAAAAAAATACTTAAAACCTGTATTCATAGTGGAAGAGTGCGGTATATTCTTCCCATTTATTTTATATTATTAATCAGAAAATATATAATATAACGTTTATGTTCCTAATAACTTCAATAAATATGGTCAATATAGTTTGACGTTTAATCTGTGAATGTTGCCATGAGTAATATTCGAGCTAATAATATTATTTAAAACTGCACCAACAATTTGTGATAATAGTAGGTAACTAACAATATTAAACTTTATTATTTGAGATTACAGAATCCATAGAATATCATTTGAATTATATTTACAAGAATATTATAATATCTTCATTTTGTGATATTTGGCTTCAAAACGTTTCTCTTACGAGAGGAATTATATTAATATAAACATTGTATGGAGTGTTTTATAGGACTACAATATAACTATTTTAAATATAGGAAAATCACAAATAAATTAAATTTCCTCCATCAGTTCAGTTCTTATATAATCAGGACAAAAACCCTCAGTCAAAACTGATATTTAAGTACATTTTGGGTTTTATTTTATTTCCTACAAAAATATACTGATTTAAATATTATGAATATTTTGGTAGTGATTTGTAGGTTTTCAACAGTGCCAACATAATTTACTAATTTTTATGTAAGTATATTGGTTTATAAATTCCTTAGATAATCTAAAACACTCCCTACAATTATTGTTAATAAGCTAAAACATTAAAATTGTGATGGTCGTTATGCTAAAACGACAGCTAACAAACTATTTACAATCAGACTTTTTACAACACAATCACATCCGAATACATTCATTATTTTTTTATCAAATTACCTTCAATACATACCATTAAATATTGAATATGATAATAATTTAATACTATATATTCCTGAAGACAGGACAGGTACGGTTATTATGTGATTTTTAAATTTGAAAATTATTTATATAATATGACTAGTGATATGTAACGATAACTTTACATAGGTTAATGGTAAAACTGAATTTTCAATAGCGTATTACGAGATTATTTGGAGTTAAATATATGACATTTTATTGAGTTTGGTAACATTTTCTTTCATTTTTTTTTTGGTCTTTAAAACTGGCTATATGGTTTGTCGAACAAAAGGATACAATATCTTATTTTTTGAGGAAATAGATGTGTCAGGAAAGCCGTATTCTTAGAAAGTCCTATGCCCTTAATGGACAGAGTTAATGGATGATACATCATTGACTATTCTCATAATGCCAGAGAATCTCGTATTAGGTTTAAAAAACCTATTACAAATAACAATTGAACTCGTCCTTTCCACGAATAGAAATTAAAAGAATGGAATGTACTGCTGGCAATGTTTAATTCAATAATCAAAGAATGACGAAGTATTTCCTAATTTTTGTCTCTTTTAATTTGCTATGAATGGGTAGAAGACAACAAACATATATTAAGTTAAAGTATTTAAGGCTTCCAAACTGATAATTTTAAGATTCTATTGGACAGTTTAAATTACCACCACCGCCATAATAAGATATCAATATTGTAATGGAAAATAAGGAAATTACAACTAAAGATAAAGATTAAATCATTGTAGAGATACTCATGAATTTATTAGTATGTTTTACTTTTTTACCAAACTCAATAAAATGACAAGCGCGATCGCCATTATGACTATTAATATTCGATAATATAATAATAGAATATCAATTAAAAAAATTATATACAACGCACCACAGGGGGATTTTTTCTAGCTAAGCAATATCTAAATATTCGAACGAGTCAGCCATTTTGGTAATTCCCATTGGGATAACAAGGATCAAAACGCACGTGTGGAGGTAGGTCGAGACAGATTCTACCCGGGCATACCTTATTAAAAGGTCACTGAGGTCAATTCTAATAAATGACCTTTAGAGACCACTAATGTTTTATTACCAGTCATCAATACAGCAGTACTTCAAGAATTATTCAATCAATTTCTATAAATATTACCTTTCGCACCCGGGTATAATCATCAACGTGAACTTTAAAATCTAATTTATTATGCACATTTCATGGGTATTGCAAACATCAATTACATATGCATAAATAGAATATAACCTTAAAACTACCGTAATATCAGATCGGAATTCACTAACTACAATTTTGGTCACAAATTTCAATAAACATTTCAACATTTTCACAAACATCAATTTATATAGATTCTCAACACTTCGTGGTTCAACCGTAACAATCACTTCTCGAACGTTTCTTTGTCCTTTCACCTTTCAGTTATGTACAGTGACGTAGAACGTCTACTTAAGCAGGTTGTGAGGTCCGCTTAAGTGGAATGCTTGGATCATACATTCGACTCGGGTCCTTCTGTGTTGTGCTTGAACGAAGCTCGGATTCTGGCCAGGTAGAGTGCGCAAATGTGCCCGTAGCATTTGTTGTACCATTCTGGAGTACGGCCCCTGAGGAAAAAAATATAAATATCATAATGTATTAATATCTAGTTTAATGGTTACTTCATATCTTTACGAGATGTTTTCAATACTTCAAACCTTAGCCACCATGATCCGAGTCAAATTTCCATACTCTAAAAAATACCAAGACGATGAGAAGCAACCTTGTGGGAGATATTACCAAATCTAATATAGGATGCGTTCGCTATTTACCAGATAACAATACACAATTTGACTCCAATAGACATCTAGTATTCTTCATATTATTTATATCACTATTACTTAATCTATACTGATAGACTTATGAACAAGGGAATGACGTGACCAATTTACCTGGTTTAATCAGGAAACTGGTAGTTTAAAAGTACTTACATAGTATCAACCCTAGCCAGATGCACAAGCCGGCTCCGTCCTTTCCCCGCCGGCTGGGCCAAGTACCGTGAAGCTAGCACCACGCCCCGAGACCCTTCTGTAGACGGAGTACCGTGCGCCACTGAAGTCTCAGCTACAGCACACCAGCCACCGCCACCGCCGCCTTGCTGCCAAGACCTGGGGAAGTGAATTTGAGATTAGCGGGTCGAATTTAGTCAAGTATACGATTATCTATCTGACGATGTGCATAAACAAGTTAAAATATTTGTTTTCCTCAGTCCCTGAAAACCTGTACCTGCAGCTGCAGTAATTATGAATCTTATTATTAGAATTATTATATGAACTTTAAAAGACAGTCAAATTAAAATAGTTTTAGTCGATATGGGCCTATAAGTGTTTCTATAATTCGTGTCGTCATTGAAACTATAAGAGGCCTGATAAATCTCCTTTCTAAAATTGAAACGTACAAAATCTATTCTTACAGATTCCTTTTTGTGCGACGATGAAAATATTGCTTTGAATTTACTAGACATAACAAGAGCTGGTAAACTCACCGCAAAACGCAATATTCCCTGGGCGACAGATTGATGCAAGAAGCCGAGATGTACTGGAACACTTCAGCGTTAGTGCCCAACTTTTCAGCCACCCTCCATTTCACCAACGAATCATCCCATATGTGCCGCTCACGGAGTATCCTGAAAACGAATATTTATTTGATGTAGTTCGCAATGTCCTCAGCTGTGATAAGTGTTTCGTTGGAAATACTGATAATTCATTTCAGACGAGGAGTTTCAAAATTTTAATATCACAGGGTAATTCTGATTGAGTTTAAAATGCTTTTATCATTTCAAGGCACGTCGTATTTTCCTGTCATCCTACAGCCTACTTAATCATAGCATTAAGTAAATCAGCACAGTATTCCGGCAATAAACTTGAAGAGCTTCTAAAGGTCCATCAAACAGCACTTAACACGAAATCATCTGACACACCAACAACATAGTACATTCCTTAACATCTTATAAGCCGGCAACGAATCTCCATGCCCTATGGTGTTGCAGATGTTCATGGGCGGTGGTGATCATTTACCATCAGGTGAACCGTTTGCTCGTTTGCACCCTATTATATGTATATTGGTAACTCTTCCAACCTTTGCATAACCTCCTGCGGCGGTGCCTCGACATCGGTCGTGGCTCTCCACAGTCTCAGCGGGTGTCCATCGCCGACCTTCTTGCAGCACAGCTCCACGTGCGGCGCCGCGCCTGATACCGACATCCATCCTCTTGTCCTGAAATTATCATTCAAAATATCAGTATTGATTACGGACAGGAATGCATCACTACCGACATTTAGAATTTTATTTCTTACCATAAGTAACTTTAATTGGATTCATGACCGTTTTCATCAATAATATAAGTTACTTTAGTTTTATGTGTGTATTATCGTGTTAGGCTTTTACGTCACTTTTGCTAAAAATATTACTACTGATACTCTGATACATACGTTGATGATTATTAAAATCTCAGCTGAAATATTTTTTAAGATCTTTCTCAATTATTATATTATAATGTGTTTGAGATTCATCAATTTAAAATGAATTAGTAAAAACAGTGTTTGAGTTTTATGTTTATTAGATAGCTCTTGGTGCATTAAATTAGACTTCCTCTTAATTGTTGATAAAAACGGTCATTAGAAAACTTTTTACTCGGGGTATTTTAGGAGTACCTACATTTATTAATCAAGCATTGGTATCCGTTTATTTAGCAGCCTTTTAATTAACCGTGTTTTATTCATATCCATATTATCTTATGTTTAAGTTAAAAATAGAGTAATACACTAACACGAAACATCTAGGTGGCCACGAATCGACTACAATGAAAGTGATGTGAAAATCATTCATGATATCAGTAATTCTGTTCTTTGATTAAAAATTACAGACTAAAATGATCGAAATCTTAGGTTTCGTAACAATCATTCTGTTACTTCATAAAAATCTATTATGTCAGTACACGAAGTTGTGGAATAATTACAGAAATAAGAAGTTACGTTTCTCTTTGTTGTTATTAGACCAAGATCCAAAGAACAGTATTACGTTGGTTAACATCAAATGAAAGAAGGTTAATGATCAACGCTCTAACACCGATGTCTCACCTCTTTCCTGAACGGCCACAGACTCTAAAAAAGCATGAAACAGGTTAGACTATAAGAAACAGTAGATAACAGATGTATAGAAGTGTACAGTTAAACTTCTAGGAGTTAGTTGAGAGAGATTAGGAATCGGTTGCGAATATACTTACTTTTCTTTGGCTTCTTTGAGCAATGCTTTTATACAGGCTTGTTGAAAACCTTTCCAGTCTTGGTTGAAATCTGCACCCAACTCTTCTAACGCTACCTGGAAATATAAAGAAATCACATATGATTAGAAAGTTTAAAGAACCCTTATTTTCAGACAATTATTTTGGAAATGGTAAACTGTGGTAAGATTCACAATACATTTTATTGAAAAAATACAACTTTAAATTGATAGTTTTTTGTCGGATTTCTATTAAAATTTAAAGTCTTATTTGGCTTATTGGATTACAATGTATACTTTTTAACCACAGTCATGGTACAATTCACTATAACTACAAAATTTCCTCGAAGAATCCAATCCGGCTGGTACTATTAGTTCTTTACCTCTGTTATTACTTTTCAACACCCTCCTTTCACACAACTTACTAAATAACTGTCAATAATATTTTTTATACTTACAGGTACACTCTCTTCAAAGTAGTTGAACTTGCACCTGGCCAACATATCTGCTGGGGCCAGGAACAAATGCTTGTGTTTCTGTATGAGAAGTAACAAGCACGCGTGCGCCGCGCGGCTCTCACTGATCTGCCTTTGGTCTGCCACGCTTTCTATCACCATCCTGGAATAATCAAATCTTAAGTTTCGAAGCTAACGTTGTGTACATTAATAATTATAGGTAGAGAGACTAACGATTTGTCAGATTATTATTTATCATTTTGCTTTTTAAGTTCATAAAATTTTATAAGTATATTGGTTTGTTTAGTGCATGTTTCGATTATATTTTAGATCAAGACGTTGTTTTATTTTTTGATTTTAAGTATTATCACTATACTGACATATCTAATGTTTTGTCTAACGACTAGATTCATTTGATATTTGAAATTATTTGCTGAACGCTATCATTAAGAAGCTTAATAACTTTAGGGACTTGAAGCAACGACCTTTATCCAAAAATCACAAGCCGAAATATAAGACAGTTATACCTATGAAAGAATTTCCCCTAAATTTGATGTTTGATCTCAAATACACAAGATTAGTAGTATAAATTACCTATTAGAGTTTCCTTCTTTGGTGCTGCCTGTCTGTGGCGGTGCGTGGTGAAGACGCAGTAACGTCGGTGCTAAACATACCGCCAAGTTAGACGCCGTCATTTGATTCACTGCCGAATGTTCTGCGACCTATATCAATAAAAGCATTAATAAAATCGTTATATTATGTATCATCAATTAGAAAACGAGTGAAATACGAGTAATATACACAACGGACACACACAAATTCCGTACACAAAGTGCCCACTAAAGTCTAAAAGTAGCACATCTAGATTAGCTTTGTTGATGAAACAAAATATATTTCTCTGTTGTACAAGTATATTTTTTCTGTTGCTCGGATACGTGTTACTGCACAAAACCGGTCAAAATTAAGATAAACATTGCTAAAGCCTTTTTTTTAGACCAGAGTTAATACAAAGCACAGTAAGTTTGTATATAATTTAAATGTTTAATTTAACAAACAAAACAAACCTCAGCCAGGAATATGAGAAGGGAATGTAATGCCTCCAGATGTTCTTCGGGTAGAAGTAATAACGCGCACTGCACCGCGTCCGGTCTCAGCGGCTCCGGGACATCTGAAACAAAGGAAGGAAGTATTATTAAACATCTTGATGGCTCATTCTTTTAGTTATATATGCAATATGAATATCTGGAAGCTAGATGTTTATATTCCGATGGTAGAATTTTAATAACATTTGTACACAATTGACTCTCTTGTCCACGTGATTCCATTTTCGTTTATTAGAATTGCACGTAAAATTTTATACATTTTATTATATAATATGTACGATTAACATCAGTTGTTCCATTTGTTGACATAAATAAATCTATTACTTGCGGCTTTAATTGCAATCGAAACTTTGGTAAGTTAAAAAAAATAAAAATTAAACCAAATCCGCGAGAAAATCCGTAAAAAATAATTTGATGTCATTATCATCCAGTTTTTAATTGAACTATTCAATCACATACAAAATTCTCATAGCATATCAATCAAAGGTAATTTACTTACGTTGAAATATAGCAATGAACGTCTCACTCAGTTTATTAGTCAACAAAGCATCAGGCAGCTCTCTGAAATACTGCTTGACAACATCAGCAACGTCGTGTGCTTGCGCTCCGTCGAAGTTCAGGCTAGATTGGTTTGGGTCTATGGTGTTCATGTTTTCAATAGCAAAGGCGGCATTGGCAGCACCTGCTGATTCCACAAGCCCTCGAAGTTTCGCTATCCTCGATTTAACCCCGGCTTTTCTAAATATACCCATCTGGAAATCAAGTTCTGAAGTTGATGAAGAGAACGAGATTTACATAATTATGTTTAAAGGGTTAATTAAGTTTGAAGAAGTTATGTTAGTTTAATTTAAAGAATTTTGATTCTGGATTCCAATGAGCTAAAATATTACATTTTATTAATTAGATTAAAGATTTCTAAACAAAGCGGCAATAACAACAGTATTCACTATATCATGAATAATGAATATGGTTTCTTAGATTTTATTTTTATGTGAATAATGTATCAAAATGTACGATTCTGACTTATTCCTTTTTGTTTGTCTTAGACATATCTCATGGCTTATGTATTATCTGAATCACAGACAATAAAAATGTTTTTATTGTCTGTGAATGAAATTGTCTGTAAATTACCTGATCTAAAGCGTTATTCTTCAACCAGTTGAGGGCACACTGTATTGGTTTGGGTAACGCATGTCCAGTTCTTTGTAGTGATACAGTTAATGGTACTCCAAACACGGTTTTATCTGGAATTAATAAAATATCCTCACTATTGTTTAATAAATATCACTTACGGGCTTATTTATAGACAATTTTAAAATTTGTTGTAATTATCGAATGTTCTGTCTTCTTCGCTCAAACTGAAATCAAAAGTTGTTCGAAAGAGACGAAACATTCGATTACTAAAAGAGGTTATAAAGCTGTCTATCAATAAGGCCGTTAGTACTTCATAGCCATTCAAGAGAACCCTTTGAAAAGTCAAACCCAAGAAGACAAAGAATAATAATATTGATAATATTCATTTGCATCTACAAATCGCCTAATTCTACAACGCAAAAACATTTTAGAAAAGTTAATAGAACTTTTTATAAAATTGAATCAACTTACCTTTATAATCTGGAGTTTTAATCTTCCTAATTAGTTTTGGTAGTTCCCAGTTCCATCCAGATTTGTGCGAAGGGCAGTATCTTTCCATACACGCAGTCAATCTAAGTAATGCTAGTTTCCTTAGTATATGGAGCTGGCCGCACGACAACGATGACATTGGTCGAGACACTGAAAACACATTTTATTACTAACAAAAAATTAAATCTTTCCTAGAGGGAGAAACGCCTGACAAGGAGGTAGAAAGAAGGTCAGGAAGTTGAATGCAGACCATTTCAAAAAGGTTGCTCTGTTAATTCTTAAAGGGAAGCTTCCAAGCCAAAATTATCTTGCTGTGGTAAACGATATCAGTTTTCTAAATGTTTACCTTTAAAGAATATCATAGATTTCATACTAAGTCTTCGTATATCCAGACTATCAAGAACTACAGGATAATGTAATTAGAACTATATTGTATACGCCAACAATTACCCTAGAGCCTCAGCTGGGCTAGTATTATGATAACTTTTGTTAAATTAGAGACATAAAACATGGCCGGACAGTTATTACGCTGAAGGTAAAGTTGCTAATCTAGTTATAGCAGCGCTGAAGTGTGAAACGAAATTATTCATTTTATACAGAGTGACCGCATATTAGATTAACCGCATAGTAAATTAGCATGTGGAGCATTTTGCTCGGATTTAAATTGAACATCTTCCTTTATTATGCTAACATCAATCATGTGGAATTGCAAAAGTTGTTTATAGCTAAAAATAAATTTAGGAGTGTTTTTTGGTTTATGAATTACCAAGATTTTGTGGGAAGAGATGTAAATACAATTAGTTTAAGTAATGTGTTTGATAATTTAATTATTAATTTATAAATAAAAAAAAATTATGATGTTTCTAACTTAACTTTCTTTCTATCTCAAATGTTTTTACGTTATATCCAACAATAGCTAGTTAAAATAGTTTCGGTAGGTAGGTCTAAAAATAATTTCAGATGATATTACAATGCGAGGGGAATAAAAAAGAAATTGAAGTTATAAAATAAATGTTAGCAGAAATACTAACGATAAGAATCAGGATCCTTCTGGTTTGGCGTCGGTTGCAGGGTGTTGTTGGCTTTGGGACCACCATTTAAGGCGTTTGTGCGGAATGAATACCATCTTTGTATATTGTTCCTGCAAAAGAATATATTTTTGTGATGTTTATGGCTTAATTCGATTTGTAAAAAAATTTGCTGATGTACAAAATCGGATAGAAGACAGCAAAATTAAAGTCTAGCTGATGTTAAGTAAAGAACAGAAGAAATAAAATTTGCCTGGAACTATTCTATCGCTGCTGGCCCGCTCAGTGCGGAAAATAAATAATTGCCTAACGTAAGCTGAAAATGTTCCTTACTTTTTGCTCTTCATGTCAAGACTATCATCGTCGTCATCGTGGTCCCCATCATGAGACCGGGATCCAGCCGAGTTTGGGCTACTGTCGAGTTCTGAACTTCGTGACGCTGATTTGTCTCTTTTGAGGCTTCTGTCACGAAATCTACAATAAATTTGGTTGGATTTTTATTAAAATTAATGGCAAATTAATAATTATTAGATCCAATGTTTATTCTTTATTGACTTAATAATATACCTATAAATTACGTGAAGGTTTTTTAACTTAGATTAAAACAACACCTAGCGGCTATGTAGACGAATGTTTCATTAGAATTGTAAAAATTTAATCGTGGGGCTTTTTAGAAACCCATACGCGGTGCAAAGCAGCTTAAATAACCCTGCTACTTTAAAATCATCGACCAACACATAGGCATGTTCGGGGCTAGAAGGGTCTCAATAGTCTATTAGCAAGCGTAGCCCCTAACCAATTCTACTCGATTTTATTCTAACTCCGCGTTCTGATAAAATACATTTGACTAACTTATAACCCTAAGCATAGGCCACAACAATAATAATAATTAACCCAATATGAACACTACACTCAAATATGTCACTCCACATGCGAATATAGCTCTATCACTACAAAATGTCAGTAATTAAATTGAATCGTGTCATCGGAAACCACTGGCATGCGGGATTAAGTACTTGTCAACGATGGAATTAATAATATTCCCAATGGAACCTCAGCATTGCAAGGCCCATTGACCTTGCCTTCGTGAGGTATCCTATTAAATTTCAGGTTATTTTTAAAATACTTAAATAAATTACTTTTGAAATGTATTGCAGTATATTCTTTTAATGGAGTTTACTGTCTGTTAATAGTTCTGGAGGTTCGTAGTAACGTCTATTTACTAAATTTCTCTGGTATCATCAAATAATATCATATAGACATCAAATTGCTGTTCATTATTTAGGCTTGTGATTAAACTACACATCAGGTTAACCTTATTTTCAATAAAATATGACTTTGGTCATAAAATTATTCTTCAGATTCAGTAGAGTAATATTTACCTCTAAGCGTCTAAATATAATTGCCAAATTTCATATTTTAAACTCACTTCTGCCCATCCTTTCCCAAGTTAAGAGAGCTGGTCCTAATCGCCTGCCGTCGATGCGGCGTGTGGCCTGGAGATTTCTGCACCTCTCGGAGTATTTCTGGATCTGGCTTCAACTCCACCGGAGATGGAGGTTCCACGTAGACCTAGAAGAAAAGCAAGGACTATTTTAGCATTGCGATTTGAAATGGAAACGAACTTAACAGATATGTAACGCATAGTATAAGGGAAGGGGACTCTAATTCCGAAAATTACTGAAAGTTTAACATGGATACAATTGGGTTTGAAGAACAAAGAAAATAATAAGCGGATAATTAATCACTAATTAGCTAGATGATTCAGAAATGTAGAAAACCAGCTTTACAAAATATTTATACCATAGTTTAGCTGATATTCCAACTATTACAAAACTTTTTTAACTTAACCAACCTAGCACATTTTTATGAAAAAAGTGTTCCAATTACCTCAGTATTATGATGAGTATTATTATCTTTATAGTAATTATGCCTCCAACTTGCCGGTTGACATTCTGAGTCGCTCAACGCACTCGAGTCTTCATTCTTGATCCCCCTGTGGAATATCCGTTTAGCCCGACCTAACTTGGACTTTGAGCTCTTATTACTAGAGCTCATACTCCCATCTGACGCGTAACTTGAGCTGTCATCTCCAAAGGGGTGGTTTAAAACAAAAGACTGTTCTAAAGGTGCTATAGGAGAAGGTGGCATCACAGTCATTGGTGACGGTGGTTGGGTCCTAATAGCTGGGGCGTGTGCTGGTGAACTATGGAAGTCTGGAAAAGGAAATGCTGTTGGTGTTGTTGGAGTCATATCTATGTAGTTTAGATCTGGATATTTGTCTGGCTGGACGTCTAAGAAGTGTGGGGAGGAGACGATAACTTCTGTTCGGTTCTGCCTCTTCCTCCGTCGTGTTTTGAGCGACTCCACTCTTCGTAGTAAGGCTTTGGCGCCGTCGCGAAGGCGTTCGGAGCCTGTCCGACGGAACCGCGTCCCTGTTTCCTCTTCATCTTCTTTGTCACTTGGTAACTGTATTACTGGCTGGCCTGGTACTGTTAATCTGTAAGAGATATATCCGTTTATATTGACAGTTTGTTGTAATTGTATATACTATGCACGTATATACGTAAAAATCTTTATTTAATTTGTCATTTAAGTAAACCCAATTAAAAAGGCAATTTTATATTCAAATATTGTTTTTTATATGGGCAGCTGTGAACAATAATACATTTATATTGCCATGAAACGCGCTTAAAAAGAAGAATTCATAGTTTGACAGCAATTATTTGCTTCAATAACTAACATTTGACAGTGCGAAACGATTTGTAATACCTACCAGTAAATCTAAAATTCCTTTATTTACATTTTACTTTGAAAACCTTTAAACGTTCTTACTTATATCTACTTAAGTGAACTGAAATACAATCAAGAGTTACTAGAAGCTCTTAGGATCAGTTGCTCCGACTTTCAATTTAAGTTGGATTAAACTTGAAGATGATACGAAAGGAATAATATTAAGTATATATGAAAAACACTTTAGAAATTGTTGGGTTTAACTTCAACTCATCTGGGTTATGATGCACATTGTATAGATAAATCGGCGTGGCGAACACGGAACATTTAGATATTATATACATACATACATAAACTCACGCCTCTTTTCCAGAAACGGTAGGCAGAGGTGCTACCAGGACACCCAAGTATCGCCTTGTATTTTCCGTCCCACGATGTGATAGGGGGCGAGCCTATCGCCATATCGGGCACAAATTCCTGACTTCGGGCTGATAATTAATAGAAAAGTCTAATATCAGTTTGCCCGACCCGGGACTCGAACCCGAGACCTCAGCTTGCAATCATACCGTAGTACAACAGCACCATAGAGGCAGTAGATATTATATATTTTTTATTTATTTATGTCTTCACGTACTAAACCGACTATTAAATTAGATTTAGAGGTGGTATATATTATACAACATTAAGGTTTTTAGTACAATACCCAATTTCGCTATATAATACGTCGGTTGATTTTTTTATGGAATCAAAAAATTCTTATACAATTTTTGCATGTACTTATGCGATATCTTTATACTACGTGGTGGTTTGTTCTTAACTATCCAAAAATGTTCTCCAATATATTTTTTTGAATTTGGTAATCATGACCTGACGAATCATAAAAAAATACTTACAGTCAAAGCAAAAAATGTGGCCTCGTTAATTAAATAAATCTGCAATTTCCTGGACGTGCGAGTTAATTTATCCCACGGGAAAATGTTAGTTTTAATTAAAAATCTTTGGTTGCATAACTGGGACGCCATTCCAAAATGCCACTGCTAATCGACGCAAACATAATTTTGAGATAGGAAAAGATTATCTTTTGAAAAATAAAAGATTTATTTTAAACTAGAATATTACGGTTCATTTTATTGTCTTCGTGAAGGAAAAAAACATCTTTTTCCGAATTTGAAATTTGTCTGGCATTTTAATTAAGTGGTGGAACGTACTCCAAAAGAATATGTTTTTAATTATCTAAAACGTAAACATTGTTTGGACTGTTATCTAGGTTTTAGCAATGAAATGTACTTTAGTTTCGTTTTCGTAACGTGTTCTATTGTATTAATAAATATGTTTTGTTAAACATTTATATACCTTCAAAACGCAAAAATAGAAAATCGCTTTTACGAAGAACAAAAACCTTTCTTAAACATAAAGTATTTTCATTTAATTTAAACGCGTCTCTTTTTATTTTTCTTTCTTGACGTGCCTTACTCGACTCTACCAGTTTATTTTTTGTTGAAGTTTAACATTTTTCTATCTAAACTTTTTTATTTTTTTATAAAGGGTTTTCTTACGAGAAGAGAAAATGAAAACGTAATTGAAACTTAAGTTATTTGAAATATGTCTACAACCATTAAAATAAATAAAGAAGTTTTATAAATAATTAATAGAATTATTGTAGTACGTTTTTAGTTAAAGACTAATTAAAAACAAAATGTATTCAGATATTTATTTTCGTATATGTGCCCACATGATAGACGTAGTAACCTACAAATACTACTGGACATAATGAGACTTAATATCTTATGTCTCAGAATGGTGAGCGCAGTGGAATGCCAAGCATTGCTTTGTAATTCATGGTGCTGTGTGACTTTGTCACTGTCCATGAGCGGTCCTATCGCTTACCATCAGGCGAATGGCATGCTCGTCTCGCCTTTCAACGCTATCAAAAATATAATTATTTGTATACGAAGATTTTTCAGTACACCAATGTGTCAGAACGCAATTAATCTTGCATCAAAAGCTTTCCGCTCCAAAAATCTGACGCCCCTTGTTTTACTTATTGGGCCGGAGCGAAACAGATGGGTAAGGTGATGGTGGTAATGACAGCGGGTACTATATTTTAAAGGAAATACATACATACATACATAAACTCACGCCTTTATCCCAGAAGGGGTAGGCAGAGGCGCCACCAGGACACCCACATTTCGCCTTGTATGTTCCGTCCCATGATGTGATAGGGGGCAAGCCTATCGCCATATCGGGCACAAATTCCTGACTCCGGGCTGATAATGAATAGAAAAATCCAATATCACTTTGCCTGACCCGGGATTCGAACCCGAGATCTCAGTTTTATAGTCGTACCGTAGTACAACTACGCCACCGAGGCAGGCATGTTTATCATTTAAGAACTGTGGCATTTTAAATTAAATGTAGAGGTAAGCAATTATCTAGAAGCATTATAATTTGAACTGTAAAGGTGGTTTCTCAGGCAGTACACTTATTTTTTTAAGGAGCTTAAAAACAAAAGGGAAGGACGGATTGCTAGGGTCATAAAAAAAACAAAAGTGTCTGTTTTGTACAAAAAAACAAACACTTTCCAGGGCACTTTCCTTGTTACACACACATATTGTAAGTGGCAAGATCACTTCATTAACATGGGATATAGAAAAATATATTAAAATATTTGTTTTATGATCTAATATTACCTGCCTGCCGAGGAATCAGTCAACCCATTCATTCCATTAATATGTTCTGTTTTATCGGTCTATAACTTGCGCTAACCGCTGACAGCAAGACCGCGTCTTTTGTTTTAACCTATCATTATTGCCTACGGTTTGGCAATCCCAAATGGAAACGTGATAGGTGAAGGGCTAAGTATTGGAGTAGTGGAACAAATGTCTGTGAACTTAATTATAAACATTGTGCCATGCATTCATACGTACTTAGAATTTTAATGGAGGGCAAAAAGTTAGAGCAGCCTTCGTTTGGTATATAGAAGCGATTGACCAGCGTAATTGTTCAATGATGATGCTAGTCCATACTGAATGCATTGTGGCTTTCTTTATTTAAATTTTTACACAGCTGCATATTTTAGCACACCGAAAACACCGAAGGAATACATTGATGAACATCAAAAAGAAGATAAGATTAATGAACCAAGGGGTAAGGAGAAGATGGAAATTAACAAACACGATGTAATGTAATAAATAACTCTAAAATCAAGGGGGATTCTGGCCCACGACTCATTCTCTAAATTCGAGCCTGATAGGCGGTGTGAGTGTTGTAAAATGGATTTGACGGTCATGTTTGTTAAGGGTTCGTTAGTGCGTACATTTGTGTCATGGAAGTTAACCATGCCGTCCCTGGAGTTTAAAAACGGTCAAATATAAATAGCTTAAACGTTTGTTGGTACTTTTTTTTCCTTTATAATACTGTAAACAAAACAAACGCGAACTTTATAATGAATGCCACTGTGTTAAAATGATTTTAAGAAATGTTTATTCAATGAGATAATTTACTCTGATAATGTTAGAAGCTTACAAAACAGTTGTCATATTTCCATCTACAACGACGACGAATGTTTTAAACGGTCTTATAAACTCCTATGGAAATATATTTTTTACTAATCATCACTGTACTATCAGGCAGATCAATTTAAATTTTCTTTCATCTTTCTTATACTATCAATAGCCAGAATTACATCACGTTTCTACACTCAATGGAATATTCATCTACATTTCAATTATCTTTAATATCCATTATTTCATGACCCACCTTATTAAATACGACAAAGAAATTAAGAGGTCTTTGTAAACTGGTTGATGCAACCACATCGCAAGACCCGCTATCACTTAACATCACAATACAATTAAGAGGTCTTCCAAAATTGTAAACTCAATTGAAATTGAAATCATATCAATCCACTTAACATACCAATCAATCAAGCTCAAATGTATTAAACAACGTGAAGTCTTAGCAACACGTGTTCGTTTCGCTTTACTTAAATGGATGGTAGGGTTACCATCATATGTGTGGGCAAGTTCTGTCTCGGGTTTAATCATATAAAGATTGCCTTAATAATCTTCAATATATTACAGTCTACTTTAATACGTCTTTATTTTATCGTCCTCAAAGTCTTCCGTCGTCTTCCAAACTTTACTCTCTTATTCCGTCTTTCCGTACTTAAACATCTTAATCATTGATTGAAGATGGTAAGAGATGGATCCCTTTCGATCTTTAGCACTTCCATGCGTCATCTCTATCACACAAACTTCATTCCATATCAGTCATTCGTCTAACGTTTCATTCTACCCCTCATTCATCATAACATTCAAATCCTTAATACAAGTAAGGAAAAAATCGTGAGGGAAACTCCATTAGGAGTTCTTTACAAGATTTTTTATAGTATTCTTAGTCCGCCAACTCGCTTCAGGCCAGGGCAGGACTACGGTCTTATTGCTGACGATAGTTTATTAGTAGCTTCCCGCGTAGCAACCACTTGTACAACCTTTAAAGATCTTAGTGTGTCGCGTTTCGAGTTAAACGGTATATATTCGTTGAAATAAAACTAGTTTTAACGGATTTGGTTTAATTTTTTTTGACAGCCTCCGTGGCGCGGTTGGTTAAACGCCGGCTGTGAAACGAGAGGCCGCGGGTTCGATCCCCGCACCGAAACAAATATTTGTGTGAACCACAGGTATTTGTTTCGGATCTGGGTGTTTGTGAGATCGAAAAGTCTTTCTTAGTTCCTGATACCCACGACACAAGACTCGATCGTAGTGTGGGATCAGGACTATGTATGTGACTGTTGCGTGTATTTATTTGCGTGCGTGTATTTATTTTAAATTTTTACCTTCCTGACGGTTCGATTACTTTACAGCTTTCGTGGTCGCGGGGTGGACTATTGTATTAATTAGTCTTTAGTCATCCGTTGAGCGGATAGTCAGCTAGTTTTATTTCTATTTGAAACATTCGCGTGAAACTCAGAAACCATTATGTGTATATATGGATATAACTTTGGCTGATATAGCTGTATCTCGTCCTGTTTATAAGCACCTCGCGTTTATGGGTTTTCGATCTGCACTGCAATAACCATCAAGTTAATTGTAGTTACTTTCTAGTACAAAAAATGCTTAATTTCTGTACTGGAATAAAATGTTCATTACACGAAAATGTACCATCCCTACAAAATTACCTAATACCAAGTACTTCCTCTACACTAATGACTACAGTAAGAAAGACTGTCCACTTATCGTCGACCTTTCACACTTTTCCTATTGTGAAAAAACAAAAAAGAAACAAAAGCGCCCGAGAGATCAATCTAAATCGGTCGTTCTTATCTGATCCCCTTTACGTTTTATTGACACGTTCGAGCCGTATTTGGTTTGTCTTTAAATACATTGTGTAGTAATTAACTGGTGTGATGTGTGGGGTGACCATTTATTGGGTAATTTAGGATATTTGCTCCATGTTAATTGTTAAAAGAAACAAAACTATTATGTTTTTGGATTTTTGTAAGAAGAGACCAATCAAATGTTAATTCAGGTGGTTAAGATCAGAAGAGATCAGAATTTAAAAACCAGGAAACACAACACGAACTTTAGAAAGTAATGTATAAAATATTAGATATATAATGCTCAAATAAGCAGGAAAATATCGTGATGAAAGCAGCATATTTACGACATGTGTACAAGAATTATTAAAGTAAGTAAACGCTAACAATGAACATTAAGCCAGTGTGGTGGATTAAGGTCTCCCTAATTAATCTTAGAGAATCCCCGTGTCCACTAAAGGGGCATAATAATTAGGCCTTAGTAGAATAGCTTTGTTTTTAGTGAACATCAAGAACCGTTGGAGGGTCCGGTCGTTTGCATTGTGAAATGATATCGCTCTTATTGTAAAGAAATTTGATTTTGGATCATAATATATTTTATATACAACGCAATTGAAAACTAATACCAATAGTGTCTCAAAGATAAAGAATATTTGTTTTATTTTACGGGTAAATTAAAAAGAATATCCTTAAATAATTCATGGTAACACTACAACTATCATTGTAAGGCGTTACCAGTATGCTTTTTGTTATATCAATTAATGAATGATGCTTTAATAACGGGGTGATTTGACATAATACGTACTCGCAGCCTTACAATCAATCTGTTAAGGCCCATTTATTTAATAAGACCGACGATTTAAGAACGGATTTTAATTTAAAAATTCTTGTCTAGTCAATTCGGAACATCTTTTAGAAGCAAACGATGTTCTCCTACCGTTATAGTGTGTAGTAATTAACTAATCAATACACACATGCCTCCAAAAAGTCAGAGATGTACCGTGGGATTTGAAGCTGGGACCGCAATCTAGGTAGTCCGGTATGGTATTGGTCCACTAAGCACTGACCGCAAAATTAGATTTTTCGCTTGCTTGCCTTCTAAGAGACAGTCTTTGAACAAAACCTACTAAAATACGATAAAAAGACGAAAAGACAGTCGTAAGTACTAAGTAGGTTCTCGTGGAAATACTTGAGTTGTATAAAAGATTTCGCAAAGGGCTAGAACAATGGGGCGCAATGATGCGAAAACTCGACTCGAGTGATCTTAAGTTCGCCTTTTCACTTTCGACAGTTCAAAGAGAACTTATGTTATATTTACAAATCCTGTTTAAATGTAGGAGGTTAAACTGGTGGTAAATAATTTATAGTATCTTATTCAACTGCCTCGGTGGCGTAGTTGTATTACGGTACGGCAACAAAGCTGAGGTCTTGGGTTCGAGTCCCGGGTCGGGCAAAGTGGTATTGGATTCTTCTATTCATTATCAGCCCGGAGTCAGGAATTTTTGCCCGATATGGCGATAGGCTCGCCCCCTATCACATCATGGGACGGAACATACAAGGCGAAATGTGGGTGTCCTGGTGGCGCCTCTGCCTACCCCTTCGGGGATAAAGGCGAGAGTTTATGTATGTATGTATGTATCTTATTGAAATAGGCTACGTTGTTGTAGAAATTCTGCTGTTCCATTTATTAAAGATTTTCGTTCCTAAAAATGTGACTGAATTATAATCTAGGGTGATAAATTAACAGTTTCGATGAAACAATGGTGAAGTTTCCTTTAAGAATTTTGAAAAATAAAGAAGTTGAATCATTTTATCAAGTGATACCCTTGCTAGCTTGTCTTTTCTAAAAGACAGATTTAGAGCAAAACGAAGTACAACATGATATAAATACAAAAAACTCAGTAGTAAGTGGGTTCTCGTGGAAACACTTGATTTCTATAAAAAAATCTACGAAACGTCGGGAAGTTAAAAAATGAAAAAATTAAACCAAATCGCGATAAAATCCGTATAAATAGTTGTATTTCAATGTGTAACATTTGCGTAAATCTAAGAAACCATTATAAAAAAATCTAGTTAGTTACGTTTTAGTTAAATAGTAATTAATCGTTCTGATAGTTTCAAGGAATGTTAAGAGATGATAAGTTTTATTAATTTTATGTCTAGTAAATATAACATGTACGTTTCAAATTTAATATAAATATCTATTTTTACTGTTTGTCTAATTAAGAATTTGAAGAACTGTTAAATTTAAGACGATCTCATACTTCACAAATGATGGTTAGTATCATAAAGATTGAATATTATTGCCAGTAATAGCCACTTATCGGATTAACTGTTCAAAACAACATTCACTCACGCTACATCCAACGTACGGAAAAACACGTAAAAGCTTTCCTGAAACCATATAATAGAGTAAAAATAGCACTATTATTTTAATGGAATTTTCTCCCTGGAGAGACCAAGCTGTGTTTTGGTGAAGAAACATTTACTGAATCGGTGTAGCATATAGCTATAGCTAACTTTAAAGGTGAAGGAAAACACCGTGAGGAAACCTGCATACCGTAGCGATTTTAAAGAATTTCTACGGTATGTAAGTCCACCAACCCGCACTAGGCCAGCGTGGTGGACTATATGGCCTGACCACTCTCAATCGATTCTCTCGATTGTAGAATAGGTCCGTGCCCTGCAGTGGGACGTATATGAGCTGATATAGATAGATAGATATATATATAGCTGTGATGGTAGACTCAATTGTAAGCAATTTTTTCTAAAGATTAAATTCCTGTAAATGACAATTGCAGACGGAGCTTTGGAAATCATTATCAAAGTAGTGTAGGGATTGTTTATTATACCTATATGAAATGGGCATGCTTGTTAATGATCGTATTACTTATTCTGCAATTAACATCGAACAAAGTAATTCTCTTAGGACATATTATTTATTCGGGATTGAATATTTATATTTAAACTATGAATCGATTTAGAGTGACAGTTTAATAATAATTTAATAGTAAAACTTAATAATAAAGTTTAGTAATAATTTTCGAAACATAAATGACAAAAAAAGAGATGGCGCCACATGCATTCCGGTGATTTGCATCTCATTTCTGCCTCTTTACCGTTAATGTAACAGTGGATGTAATTAACTAATAAATAATTTAAATTACTTACAAATCAGGCTCGACGTCAGTGTAATGTCCATCTGCGTCCACTAGTCCCACTCTGATTGTGGGTAGTGTTTCATCTTCATCGTCTTCTACCTCTCCTCTCGCCTCCCGCGCCTCCCTCTCCGCTAATGCCCTCGCTGCGATCACCTGGATATCATTGAGACCTTATTTGTGTGATCATTGGAATTTTCAGTTATGATAGAAAGTATGAAGTTTATTTTATTTATTTATTTATTTAAATCTTTATTGTACACAATAAAATATAATACAGGAACAGAAAAAAAAAACAGTACAAATGGCGGTCTTATCGCATAAAGCAATGTCTTACAGACAACCATGGGATGGATTTAAAAGACGGAGAAAGAGAAACAGAGGGCAGTGTAAAAAAAGAAATTAAATAAATAAAGAATGGAAGCCAAATAAAACTAATTAAACATATAAATATAAATACACAGACATTACATACTTACATAACAAATAAAATAAATACATAATAAATAGACATACATACATACATATATAAATTTATATACTAAGAGATACTATACTAAAATATAAAGAGAATTCTGATGTAGGAAATAATAATAAAATCAGTTTAAAGAGAGAGGTAGTGTTCTTTAGTAAGCCTCTTGAACGATGACAGTGTTTGCGCCTGTCTCACCACAGTAGGAAGCGCGTTCCACAAACGAACTGCTTTGACCGTAAAGGACTTGTCCATAAATGTCGTGGTGTGCACAGGCATTCGCAGGTTAAGATTCTCAGACGACCTCAAGGATCTCGAATGTGAGTCATGAAGAAAAATAAATCGTTCTTTAAGATAAGAAGGGGTAAGAGGATTAAATAAAATGTTGTAAAGAAGAGAAAGAATGTGAGCATTCCGACGAAGTCGTATAGGTAACCACTTGAGCTTAGCTCGAAACTCAGACACATGATCGTATTTGCGTAAACCAAATATGAATCTTATACAGAAATTTTGAAGTCGCTCAAGTTTATTAAGTTGGTCTTCGGTGAGATCAAGATAGCTGTTTATTCTGTTATTGTGAAGATTTTTTTGACAGCCTCCGTGGCGCAGTTGGCTGGATGCCGGCTGTGAAACGAGACACCGCGGGCTCGATCCCCGCACCGAGACATAATATACATAATATCTATATATATATGTTTGTGTGAACCACAAGTATTTGTTTTGGGTCTGGGTGTTGTGATGCCCAATACGTCGTACTTACAATGACAATAGACTTTGTATCTTCGTGCAAAGTCATGACTATACATACATATATTAGTGTGGTTATTGTAGTAAAAATAAAATAAAAATGTATCGTGTAAAAGGTGAAAAGAACTATTTGATGTCAGCAATTTTCTTCGAAGTCGAACGGTATAGCTGTTATAAGTTTTATGTTTGCGTCGAATGAACGTCGGGGTTCGTGCTCAGATTCAAAAGTACTTCGAACATCAGACTTTAGTTTTCGATTCTTGGAAAATCGCTTTCATTTTGTATTCTTTTTGTATTTGATATCAAAGATTTTAACAAATCAGTAATGAAGTGTACGTGTTATTTGAACTGTGCTGTCGTAAATTGGACTTTTATTTTTATCTGTATTTTTTCCTACATTGGAAACATAAATACTCATGGATGTATTATTTTCAGATCATTGATCTATCATGTTACCGATCTATCTATAATCAAAATATTTCAGTATCTAGTGCGAAAATCATATCGCTTTAGTTTTAAGACAAAAAAAGTGGGAAGAAGTTTTACTGGAAGAATGTGCATTAAGGACGATATGCACGTTATTGTAATATTTTTGGAGACTGTCCCGCCCTCACACCCGCACTGCAACTCCTGTAAGCCAGGATCAACAGTGGCACGCATTTTAATGACACTGAGCATTGAAGCTCAGCGGATCTCCAGGAATGACGTTAATGTGATATATATGTACCTACTAACAACATTTTCATTCAATTAACACAGGTACAAACCTGCAGCCTGCGCTGGGCTTGCGGCGTGATTTCCACAACCCTGGACCATCGCCGAGACTTCCTCTCGTACTGCCACTTGTCGCTCAGCGCGCATTGCTCATCGTCAGAGTCGTTCTGTGGACAAAACAATAATTTAAGAATAAAATATTCATATTACCGAAAAAATATCTTACCATGTTTCTCGCTGGCAGATACTTCTTTAATTAGATATTACTTAAAAACTCTACACACAACTGGTGGTAGGTCTCTCATATGTGAGAGGCCGCCTAGGTAGATACCACCGCAATGTCTATTTCTTCCGCCAAACAGCAGTATGATTGCACTGTTGTGTTTCGGTTTGAAGGAAATTGTAGCCAGAGTAACTATTGGGCGTAATAAGATTTAATATCTTATGTCTCAGGATGGCGAGCGCAGTGTAATGCGAAGAATTGCTTTGTCATGGTATTGTTCGGTTTTGCTACTGTACATGAGCGGTCGTATCGCTTACCACCAGACGAATGGCACGATCGCCTTGCCATTCATCGCAATAAAAAAAAACAGTTTATAAAACATATTGTGGCTGAAAATAACACTAATAAAATAATAATGCTAGATAAAAATCTCGTGTCTTCTCTAGAGCATAAAACTCTAAATAGTGTAAATTCTAAACCTGTCTATATTCCAAAATATAATTTTATCTTAGTCGCAAGTCATTCGGATTATGTCACGTCACGCCACACTAATCCGCCCCATATAAAACGAGCAAAACATTTTTCAAACTGAATTCTGAGCCGTTTCAACTACAGAAACTTCGTTTCATAATCCGATCACTATTACTCCGGCATTCACAAGCAATCAGCGCTCTTCAACTAAGACTTGTCAAAATCGTATTTAATACCGTTTAATTGGATTACATTGAGCGTGCGAGCGGAGGCGTGAAATCGTTTTGGGTCGTCCCAAATTGTTTTGGATTTGAGTTAAGTTTGTTAGCAGACGTGTTAGGGTAAACTAATTGAGGAAAGGTTTTCGAAATGCTGTAGCTGTCAATAGGGTTCCAGACGGTGTGATAAAATTCGTAGAACGTCTCAATAGATAATTAAGCCATATTTACACACGGAGAGTTTCTCGCCCCGAAAATACGATTATCGTAAGAATATGAAAAAGTTGCATCGTGTAAACATTTGTCAGAACACAATAATCTATGGCGGTTATGTCGTGCGATAATGGCATACGATTCCCGCCGCGGGAAGCTCTCCCCCTTGTAAATGGCTCTTTAAACACAGGCTGATACTGACAGGTCGTTTGAAAATCTTTCAGGAAACCTACGGTAGTTGTCGTTTTGTGATGGATATAGTTTAGTTACAATTTGTTTGAGAGTTGATATCAGTATTACTTTATGGTTTTTGTTTTAATTTTGTATTCTTAAAATGGTATGGTTTTCACGAATAGAAGAAAAATAATATTATTCATTACCGAGTTTAATACCAAACCTTAATTTTAGTTTTAGGTATTGTCACATACATAACAACAGTCACATACATAGTCCTGACCCCACACTGAGATTTAGTCTTGTGTTGTGGGTATCAGGAACTACGAGAGACTTTTCCGTCTCACAAACACCCAGACCCGAAATAAATACTTGTGGTCAACACAAACATTTCTCTTGGTGTGGGGATCGAACCCGCAGCCACTCGTTTTACAGGCGGCGTCTAACCAACTGCGCCACGGAGGCTGTCTATTAAAACTGAAACGAAAGACAAAGCCTTACAAATACTTGTCTTAAGACAATGCTGATCCTTATACGACAGAGCGGCGAAAGAAATTGCCATCCTAGACTTAATTTTTGAAGTCTTCATATTTCTGGGAGATCAAAATGGAAGTCAGTAAATATGTGTACTTTTTAATTCATTTTATGTATATCAAATGGTAACTACGAGTATTATTGTCAAAAACAAAAGATAGGTTTAATTATTTTTTTAATATTATAACTTGTGAAAACATTATAAACGCTAATGTTTAGGCAATAATCTTTAGTTTTGCTAATGGTATATTAAAGTTTAAATTAAGAAATAAAGCTACTATAAAACCAAAATTGTTTTTTTTAACATAGCCCATATTCTTTGTTGATCGCTTCGGCTTTTATTCGTTGCGTCAAAACCAAAAAATCGGTCTTGTTAGATAGAGTACCTACATATTATATTTATAGAAGCTGAGAGATTGAATGTTGTATTGCAGTACAGCAATTTAGTTCGATGACGTGAAGAAAGTTCGGATAGATATGCGACAAGCATTGGTTATAATTATCTCTATTGATATTAATTAAACTAACGAGGTGGTTTAAATTGTAACAATAAATTGAGATTTAACGAGGAATTGCCGTGAGAAAATACCTTTCTACTGCTTCAATGACTTGTCTTAATGTCCATCATTTTAATATTGTGGTAATCGTTACGAAGTTAATAATTTTGTCTAGGTATACTTTTTTATCGCTACATGAATGGCGAGATGAGCATGCCATTCGCCTGGTGGTAGGCAATACGACCGCTCATGGACAGTAGATATTGTGAGTCCAAAAGTCATTGTTGAAAACCGGGCCGAACATAATGGAATTTAGACCTGGTACTTGAATAAATACACCCAACAGTCACCTGCATAATCTTGACCCCACACTAAGATCGATTTTGTGTCGTGGGTATCAGAAACTACGAGAGACTTTTCGGTCTCACAAACACCCAGACCCAAAACAAATGCCTGTGGATCACACAAATATGTGTTTCGGTGCGGGGATCGAACCCGCGGCCTCTCGTTTCACAGGCGGCGTCTAACCAACTGCGCCACGGAAGCTGTCAAACTTAGCTTGTAGAATGTAGAATGAGATAAAGCTATTTTCCTTTTTTTACTAAATTTAATGATGTAAAAGAATCCTGAAAATGTATTTGATCACATCAAGGTTTCCTTTAAAATTTTACACTAGTGAATGTGGTGTGGAAATTTAACCGCACTGTTAGTATAAAGCATTTTGAACTAAAAAGAACTATACGGGTTCTATCGGAGCTATTATAGTATAGTGTTCATTTAACAAAAGCTTAGATAATGCTAAAAGCATGCACCGATACAGCGCGATAATCGCATTTTACACTCTTTAATTTACACTAAGTACTTAAGATTTTAAGAGGTTAATAAATAATATAAATACTGAGGTGGGTAAATACGCTATGTAAGAGTTATTTCTTTTGTATTTCATTGGGTATAGCCAACAGTATGGAAATAATTTGACTTTGAAATCCCTAAAGAGAATAATAGACATGCTAAGTTTTTTATAATGTCTTCATTTATCCTACGAAAAACCAATTAAAAAAAATACCCGTTAACAATTTCAAAAACAAAAACCAGCCAGCCAATGACCCTTACACCATATTATAATAACTTTTATTTTTATAACTTAAAAATTTCATTCACATGATCTTAATGCACATTGAGAAACCATTAACGCCAATCGAGAGGCTATTGTCTGGACGATACATCTGATGGTTTAATCAGCTGGTAATTTAATAAGACACGAACATCCAGCTATAACGTGACCTTTTAAAACAGCCACTCTTGCGTTAAGCAACACAATCAGAGATAAACACATCGTGATTGGGCCGTGTTATACGCGTGGATTGCTATGATTTGTGTTGCTATAAAATATACTATAATATATATCAATCTATACTCCTTAGAATGTTATGCTTCTTTTTTTAAATACATCCCATGGTTGTCTGTGAGAATCTGCCTAGTGTGACAAGATTTTTTATTTTTTTTATAGAATATATTTAATATTACTATATCTATGGAGTATAAAATTGTACAAATATTTACTAGCACTAGAGTTTTTTACTTACTAACAAGTGAGCATAGTACCTGGGGAATCTTAGTTATTTGGTAGAATATCTATGAAATATTCTGCTGGCTATTTCTTTGACTAAATGAAACGGTACAGTAAAGCTTATTGTACTTATCCCTGGCCGGCTCCTTTGACAGAGGACAAAGTCAGTAGATAATAAAATTAGTTGGTTTTACATATTATTATATTATCGAAGACAGCATAGACTTACGTAATGCATAATGTTTATCCTGATATGATGATTTCTGTAATCTCATTATAGCGCCATCTCGTAGCACACGCCCGAACCACTTCCAACCAGGAACTAATTATCAAATCAAATACAATTTCATGCCCACAATCTCACAATACGCCAGCGGTGATTACATAACACTTCGTCGCCGCTCATAACAAGATTATAATCGGGGAGTTTATCGCATGTCACATCGCGTACCGACTAGTGGGACGTTGGCATATAAACCGACCAAATAGGTTATTACGCTTAGCGTGCTGTAAGATTCGATGAGTATGAACATCTGCAGATGTTGGGTTATCCGCTTGATATGTGCCTACAAGCATCTTGTCTCTCGGTCATAGATATAGAAATAGAGAAAGACAGAGAAATATCCCTGGGTCTATAAAAATATTGATGGAAGTGGAAGAAGCGAAAGTGACATGACCAGATTGGGCAAAATGCGGATCTATAGTCTCTGCCTACCAGTAAAGGATGCAGGCGTGACGGTTAAGCACGTTGTCTCTTAAATGGGCTAAAATCCGCCTATTCGCACTGAGACTTGTATGAGCCGTATATATTTTGTATATGGTCTATGTCACCTTTACCCTTCATTTCTGATACACATGATCTAAAACAATTATATAAAAAAAGCGGAGAATTGTGGAATGCTACGTCGTTGTATGGGTTTTAAGACTCATTCTATACTTTTAATATTTATGATTTTCTTTGGGATACTAATTACATTATGGAGACATTGGACATAGTAAAGCGTATACATTGCTGAATAGAAATTGAATATTTTTATCTACGTAATTTAATCTACATGGCGTATTAAAATATTGTCAACTTTGCTGAAGTCGCAGCTGTCCTTTTCAGAGTCCCTTTTCGGCGTTTGAATATTTCATATGAAATTGGGTCAGAAAAGCTCAAGTTCGCACTTTTCTCAGAGGCCCAGTTGCATCAAGTAACTTTGTAGATAACTTTAACTTTGTCAATTTCACCGCCATTTGGCATCTCAGATCAAAAATGTTCGAAAAATACCTCAAGAGCATTGAGTTAGAAATTGAATTTAAAAGGGAATGGTTCACTTTCGAAATAAATAAATCAGTAATTGCTGTATTTGGCAAAAACATTCCTTGAAGTAAAGACGAATAATATAAAAATATTTAAGAAGCCTTTTAAACTCGTTCCCTTTATATTCCAAGCCAGTGAAACAAAATGTCAAACCTGCCCGAATTACAACTAAAAAGCCAAGTCAAATACGAAAGCAATTTCATTTTGTGTAAACATATTTTTCATTTCGAAAATTTATTCTTGGAAAAGAAAATTTTAATAACAATATTTAGCGAAGCAAAACAATTTTTTTTCAATATTCTTGCGGCACTAAAGGATATTCAAATCCCATTAATAAAATAAAATGGCCAAATTGCGTTAGCTGCCACTGTCGTCCATTTAGTTTAAATTGTATTTATGAAAGCCGATATTGAAATATTTTCTCTGCCGATCGAGATTTTTATTTATTGTTTTTATTAAAGTTTGATAAAATAAATATAATACCATTTCAGAGTTACATAGAGTCTTCCTTCACCGCAACACAATGGTGACACAATGGTGCATTTACACTGCTGTTTGGCGGAAGAAATAGACATTGCGGTGGTAGGTACCACCGCAATCCTCCGTTTCTGGGTAGGTACCCAGGCGGCCTCTCACATATGAGAGGCGTCCCACCCGTTAAGTTAGATTCTCAATAAAATCTTTAGACAAATCTTTTAATTATAAGTTTAATTACATTTTTGTTCCATCAACACGCAGTTTCGATTAAAAAAGATGCCTGTAATATTGTAGGTTCATCCGAAAATAATTAATACAAAATATCGCATCTCCGTAAATTAATCTATGGCACACATACTTCATAAGGCGATTACTCCATATTGTAAAAGCTCGGCGATGCCTGAAATTGGCTGTTATTATGTGAGATTCGACAACATTATGCTGGCCCACTGACTGCCCTTATTAATAACGTTTAAGCTATTGTTCCGATATATTGGATGCGATGGAGTAATGGTGATATTTTGAGTTAAATGTCATAATTTTTTAAGGACCAGTACATAGTAAATGGGGGCTGGGTAAGGGAATGAAAAAGGTACCCAATGATCTGAATTTATGATATAAAGTACTCGAAAATTTATGGCTGACACAAGCAGCTAGCAGCACTATCTAACTGCGTCAGGGAAGGTGTGACGACATAAATATCTAGATACAACACCTGTAACTGAATTTCCCAAACCTAATTTAAAATCACTCTATGCTATTAGAAAAATAATAACGAATTTAATTAATTTCGAAAGAATGTAAAAGTAATTTGAGGGCGCCAAATGAATCAATTAAAACAGATAATTTTCCCAAAGTTTCAAGCCGCGAAAATTGGCCGTAATAGCTTAATAAATATTAATTAATTCCAAATATAGCGTTCCATTATAGCGGTTATTAAAAAATAATTCTCATTATTACGGACCTACGAGTTTAAATGGCAAACGGTTAGATTAGTATGGCGCGGCCGTATAATACGCGACGTTAAAGTTAAATAAAACTTTATTGAAGCTTTATACCGAAGGTGTGCTTTGATAGAAAAATTATTTTGAATAATTTAGAATGATAAATTACAATAGATACTTGAGGTTATTGGCATGTAACAAAATCTGATCCTAGGATTTCGACAAGCAAAATTTGAATTTGATTCTGTAAAGCATTATTCTTATTTGCCATGTAGCGATCACCTTACTCAATGACGGAATACTCGTCAAAAAGACCCATTCAAGTGTGTCGCACAACGCAAAAATTACATTGACCGATCATCTCTCGTCAGTACGTACTTATCATCGCCTGTACATTTACCACTAGAGAATTAAAATAGTCGTTCGTATTGTCAGTACAAAAATAATAAAATAAGGCTTAATTTTGTAAGCGTATTTTTTTTTACAAAGTCCTGTTTTTAATACATATTAAGGTTTAATACAATTATTTAGTAATCAAGTCTGAAGTAATTAACGTTTCAATGAAAGAAGAAATCGATATTAAGTTATCTGTCCACGTAAAATATGGCAATCCTCTTTCTCCTTTATTGGGCGCCCGAGGCAGTCTCTCGCCATTATTTAATTAAACATTCAAGTTTAATTTTTAAAAGATCTTTACAACATCGTGCTATTAGGAGTTTTATGCTAATATTATTTCTAATTTTGGGATTATAAAACGTTTCAATTATATAACGTTGTAAAAAACTGTGGAGCAAGCTGATTTTACGTCTTTTTAATTACGATGCAGCTTTCTCTTAGCGCAAAATGTGTTTTGTTTTGTGAAATATTTTAATGTTTTAATTTGTTATCGTCTTCATCTTTTGAATATAATTTATTTTATTTGAATTTAATTTTATCGTAAATTTCTAGTGTATTTTTTGTCTCGAAAGGTTACATGATCACCTCTCATTCGCAGTTTTATACGTAAAATAAGTAATTACTGGATACGTTTTGTCGTTCTTTGTGTTTTATAAAAAAAAATCTTCATTTCTATTGAGGCTCGGATGTACATTAGAATGAGTTTGAGGCATATTTAAAAACAAATCACTAGCATGAAACTATCATGCTTAACCACATCAATAGATACTAAATAGTAATATTTGTTACAATAATTATAGACAAAAACACCACGTCAGTTTTTTATGGCATCTCAAAACCCTTAACATCTTACCACCAAAACATTCTGTTCATTCCCATTGCCCTCTTTATATACCTTTTTTGAAATCCATCCCATGGTTGTCTGTAAGACATTGCCCTTGAGCGATAAGACCGCCAATTGTACTTTTCATGTATCTATATCTATATCAGCCCATATATGTCCCACTGCAGGGCACGGGCCTACTCTACAATCGAGAGAATCGATTGAGAGTGGTTAGGCCATATAGTCCACCACGCTGGCCTAGTGCGGGTTTGCGGACTTACATACCGTAGAAATTCTTTAAAATCGCTACGGTATGCAGGTTTCCTCACGATGTTTTCCTTCACCGTTAAAGTGCGTGGTGATTGACTATCAATACACACATAACTCCGAAAAGTCAGAGGTGTGCCCTGGGATTTGAACCCGCGACCACCGTGAACGTAGGCAGCCGCGTCTGGTCCGTTACCAACAGGCCACCACGCACTTCATGTATGCTATTTCCAATTCTATTTGTTTCTCTTTTGGGTGTGCAATAAAGTGTTTATAAATAAATAAATAAAGCCACTTTACACGAGGTGAGTTTCTCGCAGCAAGAATCGTATGCGATTATCGCATGATATAACCGATATAGATTATCGTGTTCAGACAAATGTTTACACGATGCAACTTTATGATATCCTTGCGATAATTGTATTTTTGAGGCGAGAAACTCTCGCTTAAATGTCATGACTTGACAATTTCACTCACCGATCTCTTCTGATGATGGTGGTGTTCGAGCTTCATGTTGGCACATCTGTTGAGCGCGGTGAGCCGCCGGAACAGGGACTGCAGCGAATCTGCGTCCAGGAATGGATGGTCGTTCTGGACTCCTGACACGTCTATCGGAAACTGGAGGTCTGGAACAAAAGGAGATATTTTTAGGGATACGGTTGATAGTACAGTTGAGGTGGAGCTTTATAATTATTTTTGATGATGAAAAAAAATGCGTACCCGGGCGTGAAACGTAACTTGGGAAGGTCAGAAACTACGTTAATTAAAATATGGCTTGAATATTAAAAATACTATGAATATAATTTAATTTGGGAATTTTCACGCATGTCGTCATGGATAAGCAAACATAAAAAAATGTATTTTCAGATAGTTTTTGGGAAAAATTCGTTGTGATTAAAAATAAACAAAGGTAGCCCAATAATTGTCAAGAAACCAAAACTGTACAACACGCTCTGAAAAGTCTGAACCTTCAAAATCATCCTAACCAGACTCGACGCAAATTCATACACAGCTTTAAACAAGACCTAATTGTACTCGCTAAGGAAGCCTTTACAGCTCGAAACATATAATTGTCAGCAGTACAAAACAAGGCACATTATGAGCATCACTTTGACACAAAGTGGCGTGAACAAAGCCGTATCATACAAAGCAGTTTCCTCGAATAACCGCAGCCCACTACTAGCGAGGGAAACGTCAATCTGGACGTGACGTCAGAGTTGTGACGTCATTGTGTTAGGGTTGACAAACGCATTGTTGGGATTCGATTGTTGAATTTCTTGTGTGTTTAGGTAAGTAGGACTCTGGGTTTTGATATTGGGTTTGTTGTCAATAAAATGACTGCGGTTTCTGCTATGTTATTTATGGATAGAAGTGGCCTGTGTTCTAAGCAAAGTAGGAAAAACCAAACCAACTGAAATGCTTTGCATGTTGGTTAGAAAGGTAATTACTGACACTCGCTGAAAGAGAGTTGCTTACAAGCGAATGCTTTCAACTCAATGCAACACTTATCGCCTCTTATTGATTTGCGCAAAGGCGAGTTTGCACCAGCCTCAAATCGAAAATTTAACGAAGTTTGCGCAGTTATAAGCCCACACACGTTCCAATATACTGGTGCAAACTCAGACTTGCACAGTTATATCGTCATGTGTGTGGTAGCCATAATACTTACGTAGTTTTATAGATCAGTACCAACTGAAGTTGTTGATACGTTAGTTAGAAATGTAATTACTGACAATACTGAAAGAGAGTGCTATACAAGCGAATGCTTTCAACTCGACGCCACCCTTAGCGCCTCTTATTGATCTGGAAGAATGTGCCTGATGTATTTTATAGTGGGGATTTGCTGCTGATTATCTCAAAATGTATTGAGTGAAGATTATATGAGTTATTAGTTTAGTGGACATACATACATGATTTGTGAATCGAGAGATTTTCGGTTCGATTCAAAATCCAAAATCTTCTTTCAATCTTTCAACTTTTTGAGTCGAAGCTCAAAAAGTTTTACGAGACTTCCTTAACCCATTTGGACAGTAAATTAAGTGAACAGGGAATTGTATTCTATTGTTCTACCTACCCCTTAGGCAAGAGCGAAAATATGAATCTCGCCCTTACCATACAAATTTGAAAGTCTGTTCTTTAAGCCCCGTAATATTAAGACTTGAAATAAATCAATTAATGAATCATTTTTCACGGCACTAAAATCTCCTAATCAATTGATTCAGAGCCGGCTTACCTCCTCCCTATACTGTTTAAAAAACTACGGCCAATACATTCCTATGTTTTTTTAATTAGGTCATCTATTCTATACCTCTGCGGATCATAAAAACCCCAAGCACACTTGAATACCGTGAAATGCAACATAATTTTTCTCTTATAATTAACCTGGTATATCCGGATTAAATATCCGGAGCGCTGCTGGGTAACCGCTTCCAATTAGTCATGCGAAACCCGGATAAATCTCCGCGGATATAATACTGATGAATGTAGGGTTCTACAATGTAGGAATATGTAGGTGGAACAATTATTTTGCTAGAATTAGAGCTGGAATGCTTGAGAGCGAATTGATTCGGTACTAGCTAGTGATTGAATTTTATTTTTATTTTGACAGCTATTGTGGACTAAAGGGAAAGGAGTATATTATTCAGAAATAAGAGAGCACGAGTTCCTGTATGAAAAAAAATTACTAAAAAACGTCGGTTTGTTTCGAAACTAAATGACGAAGAACTGAAAAGCTTCTCATAGTTTCTGACGATTACAAGGCACGGTATCTTATAAATAGCTACAATAGTAATAGTGGTATTACGTGTTGTTGAATATACTCATTTATATGTAGCCATATAAAGTCCTAAAGTCGCGCCCACATCACTAGTTATTTCCTGATCTTATGATTAACAGATAGTAAACGTTGAGTAACGATGACGTAAGAAACACAAGGAAATTAAAATACCTAGAAACAACCAGTCAAGAAAGATAGTTTCATAGTACACACACCATTTTATTACCAATTATATCAAATGATTGTGTCAGTAACTCATTGCAGCTACACTAAATGTTAAATTCAATTAAATTTTTATCGACTATGTTTTAAAATTTCATCCCATTTTTGTACAGAAAATCTTAACGCTTTATTCAAGCCAGACTTATCATTATTTAATCTAAATTATAACGCAGGACTACCCTAATAAGGTTTCTATTTCCTTGTACCTGAACTATAAAGTCGGGACGTATCAATTTATAACCGAGAACAGACGATCCGTCGAAATGATTGAATCACTAACTCACTGCGCTAACTAGGTTAGCCGGGTGGGTTTGTGACGTCACGCCGTCTTTCAGTACTGTATGAAACTTTGTGACGTCAACTTATGGAGAGTTAACTTTCATTGCTATAAAAGAAAAAGTGTGTTCGATGTTAGTTTGTTTCAAAAATAAGCTTGGTGTATTTTAAAATGATATTTTTACAGTATATTTGATATTGAGAAAAATACGGAATGTCAATATTGCTGCATTATTATCTACACATATTAATAGAAATAAAAATGCGAGATTTTTATTCATCTCACGAATTGTTTCTTATATAGTCGTAGTATTTACAAGCACCCGTAAAATATTGTTATACCAAGCGCCAATCTCAAAATAAATTATTCACTATACATTCAATTTTCAACAAACATCTAAAAATAGTTTCACAAAGTGATCTATCGGACGTGCATCGGAACGAATCAATTACGAACCCGACGAGAACGATTGAATTAGAGTGATACGCGACACTAACTAGGTTACCTGCCTAGCTTTGAGTCTTCCTGCCATTCCTGTTCGGTGTGGAATACGCTTTGTATTTAAACACTCGTTTAGCGAGGAAGCCTTTGATGTTTAATTTAATTGGGGAAGGATAATTGTATAATTTGAAATATTTGTGTGATCCACAGGTATTTGTTTCGGGTCTGGGTGTTTGTGAGACCGAAAAGTCTATTGTAGTTTCTGATACCCACGACACAAGACTCGATCTTAGTGTGGCGTCACGACTATGTGCGTGATTGTTGGGTGTATTTATAATTATTTTTTATTTATTTACTCTCTATTTACCGCTTTCTAGACCAATCCTTTTGAGATCAAGGAATATGATCCTCTTATTTACTGGTATCAATAATACTTTGCATTTAAAACACAAAATATATCGTTTGATAAACATCCCCATGCATAATTTTGGGAAATGAAGTTTTCTTAACGCCATTTGTTAAGCTGTACTTCCATATTTTCAGCCTCAAAGCATTGTATATATTTTTTTATACAAAATCCTTGCTGAAACAGTAACGTTTATCATGAAAGTAGGTTGGCTGTCACCGTATCGCCCACGTCCGGTGCGGGCGGCGAGAAGCGAACGGGGAGGGGGTAGACGGGGTGGGGAGCGGAAACTCCTGTTGCATTCTCTCACTGACGCTCGGAGAAGTAGGTCGTGTTGTTTGATTTTATTTATAGAATTGTATTGGTTTCTTACGCGCATTATGATTGTATGTATATGAAAGAGGTTGTTAATGGTACAGAATGGTTACGAACTATATTTTGGGTTTGATTTACAAGACTCAGGTTACTGAGTACTACGTCAGATATTTGCTCAAAAAAAATATCACAGTTTATTCAATATCCTCGGTTTTTCTTTACTAAATCGATGAATTGTAATTTTTTATCCATAAGGTTGTTTGAAAATATCGAATATTTCTGATTTGGCAAAATGACTGTCTAAAGCTCTTTGGCTTACTAGTAGCGATCGTGTTTTGTGACGTTATATGTATTTCCATCCTTTTGTATAGAATAATTGACTTTCCTACTTTGCGGTCCATTTGAAGTTGTATTGTAAAAATATTGCTATTTGTTTGAACCTGTTGTGCCCTCATAAATCTGTATAGAAACTTTTATTGGAGGCACATTTTTCATAGTAATGACTTTTATTTCGAGGGTCATAAGACTTATATTATGCAACATGAAACTGTGCTTGAGTTAGCTGGGTTTGAATCCCTGCTTTAGGGGGAGATTATTATTATAAGTCTCAAAGTAACACCAATGTCTAACAGAGAACTGAACTCAAGCGACGAACTGTTTGATTTTTGGTTACGATATTGCAGGAATTACAAGAACTATTTTTGAGAGACCGGCAACGCATGGCCTACAATTAAAAATCACATAACATTACGCTAACATTACGTTTCGGGTCTGGGTGTTTGTGAGGCCGAAAAGTCTCTCGTAGTTTCTGATACCCACGACACAAGACTCGATCTTAGTGTGGGGTCAGGACTATGTATGGGACTGTTGGGTGTATTTATTATTTATTATTATTACCTTGAAGCATTTACTTCTTCTGGATCTATGTAGTATAAAAAGGATAGGGCAATAGCACCAATACCAGGACTCAAACTTTCAACTTTTATAAAATGACGAAAGTCTGACGGCCACGGTCTCTTGGTCTATAAGCTCTCTTAGTTGAACCACTCGAGGTATTAAAAGCTAATGCAGATAGTTTATTTTCAAATATTCACTTTAAACAGTGTCTACATTGTAAAATATAAAACAATATGAATCTAATCTAATATAATTATAGTAAAAAGATTCTATAAGTAATCGCTCTATAATTTTATATGAATTTAATTCTCGGAAAACAACTTTATTACTGTTGAACCGTTATGAATAACAAATGAAAACGGATTTATTTTATTACATTTGCGTTACCCAATTTGAATAAGTTATTATTTGTTTAGGATCCGTTCATAATTTTCGTTCATTCGAGGGTTGATTAGAGAAGTAAGCATTACTAAAAATATTCATTTATGAACACTTACGGCCCATAAAATGGATCACGATATTTATTTGGTAGTTATATTACGATACGGTTACAACGCTGAGGTCTCGGGTTCGAGTCCCGGGTCGGGCAAAGTGATATTGGATTTTTCTATTCATTATCAGGCCGGAGTCAGGAATTTGTGCCCGATATGACGATAGGCTCGCCCTTAATCACATCGTGGGACGGAACATACAAGGCGGAATGTGGGTGTACTGGTGGCGCCTTTGCCTATCCTTTCGGGGATAAAGGCGTGAGTTTATGTATTGTAATTTATCAAAGAAAGCTCAAAGTTCATTATGTAGATAAAAATTTATCCCTTAATGCTGAGACGCGAGTTTCAAAGGTTGCCTTTCAGTCATAGAAAGCCTTAAATGGTAGTGTTAGTGTTATTTATAGATACTTTCATTATAATGATCACTTTATTAGGCGAGGTACTTGTTTATTCATTGCTCCTAATCAAAGCAACTATTGGAAAACGATTAATAACTTCGGAGTTTATTAACCTTCACCAAATTTGCAGTATTCACGTCGAAGCCCTTATTTCATAGGTGCTCTGATTGTTCATCAAATAATTTTAATCCCAACACCTAAAACCAGACAACAGACTAACTGTTATGGCCACAACTGTACCTTTCCAAACTGTAGGCAATTATGGTGAAATTAGCACCCTGCAGTAGTTCCATCGGCCGGCAGTGTAAACAGCTGATGGCCGTTAAAATTAGCTCGCGCCCGCCCAGCTGTGAAATTCACGCTCCAATGGCCACGCCTTTTATCCTAAATCACTGGCAGTCTGCAGCTTTATTTTATTTAAAAATATTTTCGTGTCTATTGTTCGAATTCTATTGACACTTGTTTATTGTTAAGGATTACAGGCTGCGTGGCTTTTGAGCCGATGTTCTTGATTCAAATTTTAATTTATATTTTTGGGGTATGAAATTTGAGAAACATCAATGAAATAAAAATTGTGGATTTTTTAAACTTGTTTCCCTTCACATAGGTGTAGATAACCTTACAAAGTTATTTTATAAAATGTAATATTTCTTTTGAATAATGCTAGTGAAAACAGGCCGAATTTCGAAAACTAAAGATTAATACAGAGCACCTATATTAAAAGAAAAACCGATGTTATTTCTACTCAAGACATAAATTAAGAAAAAAAGAAATTAGTTTGTCTAGGCACGTGCGACCTCTGCCCTACAAACGCGACGAATTGCAATTAACTCCTTAACTAAGATGTAGCCCCATCTCGGTTTAATCTGAGGGCTTATAGCTTGGAGTACTAGAAGAGGTAACGTGCAAAATGAATTAATTTCATTTTAAATAAATAAGGCTATAAATATCAGGCAAAGTGGAGTTTAAATCCCTTCTCAATCGTACTCTCGATTGTATAGGAGGGCCGTGGGACGTACATAGGTTGATACAAAAAAAAAATGAGATTGATAGAAAAGCCAGATCCTAGTATGAATGGCAAAATACTGAGTTTAAAAAGTTCTAATTAGGTGTATGATAAAAGCGAATAGAAGTATTATTGTAAGATAAAATTACAGACTTATTAAATAACGCTAGACTGGACTTGAAAGAGAAATAAAAGGAAATTAAGACATCTTTTTATCTATTTAATTCATATTGTCTGAATTATCTGTTCGAAATACAAGATAATACAAGAAACTCGTGTATTGGAAAAAAAAACTAACATCAAAATATATTATTTCGGGTATAAATTAATATTAATTTTATATAAAATAAATGCTACCATAGGTTAATGCTATCTACACGAACAACGGATTGAGAACCACATCTCACTACTGTTGTAATTCTAAAAGTTACCAACATTAAGTCTTTTAAAATTGTTTAATCAAGATTTGTTGGATTCTTTTCTTTTAAAAGGTGGAGCCGTCCGTCCGTTTACAATTGGTTTTTAATTAAAATTTTACTCGCTCCGTTGTCCCCGCTTTCGTTTGTTAAAAGAATGTCGGCGGTTTTTGTGCTGCGTATAGCTTGATGGATGAGCTGCTCTTTTAAAAGGGTTTTTAAAAGAGATTGTCCTTTTGAAAGTATTTCAAGCTGGTCAATAACTGTACCAAAAAATACCTATACTTATAGTACCCAGCACTTTTAATATACCCTCCTCAAGCATGTTAAAATAATATTAAGATCAATTGTTGCTGGGTATATTATTTGTTTAAGTTGCTATCCTCCCGATAAGCGAACGATTTGAAAAAATAGTAAAATCAACAATATTAAAATAATATTTTTTGTATTCATGCCCCTTGCATTTTGAAATCAATCAGTGCTCACCTGATTTATATAAGTACCCATGTATACAAAATTATACGTTTATTATATGTATTATTATATTTACTCTATCTTATTACCCTAAACTGACGAGAATGCATGAAGAGATTGATGAAAGTGGATGAAGCGAAAGTAATATGTCAGGATCGAGCAAAGTGGTGATCCATGGTCTTTGCCTACCCCATGGGATAAAGGGCCCTACAAACGTGACGGTAATGTATGAATGTCTAAGTTACTCCATCGATACGTTTCATCTTCACAAGCCATTCATTTTGGTTAGTATCATATTTGATATTTATTTGTTAATCAACACAAACCTTTGTAGAATCAGCCAATACAAGCAGTGTACTGTACAAAGCGCCATCTGTTATTTAGTACCCGAAACTACTATAAAGTTTGTGAGTTATCACAAAAAGGTCTTGTTCGTAAACAAGGAATACTAGTCTTGTTTATATTATTACATTCACCAACAATAGTAAATGGACTACCGTGTGTCAACAATGCGGCACTGACGTCTAAATAATATGTATTATCCATGGACTAAAGATAACAAGTAAAATAAAAATCGATTATTTATGTTACGTTTCTAATTTCGACATTTAAACGCATTCTATAATTTAATCTGTATTTTAAACTAGGTACTTGACATTGGAATCGGTGCATTTGCGATTGGGAGATAAACTTAAATTGAACTTAAAAAAACAAAAATATTCCATGATTCTAGCCATTTAGGCGCTATCAGCTACAGTGAGGATGGTGAGTATTCAGGGAACTAATGATAGAGATGTCAAATTTAATTGAAGCAAACCTCAATTTTAGTTCTTGAGACGCTCTAAAGAAATCGTCACAAAAGTTGACATTATCGAATACTTAGTGAAGCTCGGCGACTCTTAAAGTCACCGACTTACTTTAACATTAAAATAAACATAAAAAGCCCAGTGTATTAAAGGTTAGTGTTATGGCTCAACAGCCTCAAATAGAGACTCAAATCAACAATACAAAGGCACGCGCTCAGCGGGCCGTGGACTCAATTAGCACTACAAACGGAATCGGGTCGGAAACCGCCATTTTATGAATCAACAGGTTGCGAACGTAAGCGGTTTCGTTTTCAAATTGATTTTGTTTGTTTTGTGTGAATCAATGTTGTGTGATGTATAATTACAGTATTTTAAGCCCAAGGCGTTGGAATAGACAGCCACTGTAATTTTGCTTGAGTTATTGATTTTTTAAATCAAAGTGTAGTGTTTGGTTTTTGGTAACGTGATACCCGCCTGGAGGAGCGAAGTTATAATTTAAATTTTAATATTATAATTATATTGATTTATTTGGTTTTTATAGATGTAAACATTTAGATAAGTGATCTATATTAAATAACACTCGTTGCGTTCAATCAGGCTGGTACTGCGTACTGGTAAAACAAACATATTTTTTTCGTGCATTCTTTTTTTAACAAAATAAAGTTTTAAAAATAAATAAATACCCGCGTATTCCACGCCTCACGTATCTCAGGGAATTTTAATATTAAAAATATTTCAAAATATAAACGTCGGACATTTCCAGCAACCACCATTGTTTGACCACTCTCAGAATTGCGTCCAAGGTTCATATCTTTATCCGCTTTCCCATAATGGAATTTATTTTATTCCGAGATACGAACCCGGTAACAATGGGCATTATCTAAGTCGGCTAAGCCTCTGATAACAAAACAATCGGCTTAGAATATTCGCCTAATGCATAATTTTGATAATGAAGTTATTATACATTGTTTGATACTACTGTTATTTAGGAATTTCGATAGTTCCGATACAAGACAAAAAATACAATCATGAAACCACAAAGTATAAAAGATTTCGTAGGCCGAGTATGGATTCTATGATTTTGTATTCAATAAAAACTTTTTAATTATCAAAAAATATTACGTTCCATAAACAAATGTGTTAAGTGGTCGCTGTCTTCATTTCCTTTTAATACCTATACACAAAACCCCAAACAAATAAACGTCATAAGCACCTAGATCCCAAGCAAATATTTGAAGAGCACAGCATTGTATCTAGTTGATATGTACCCCTTAACACGTAGCAAAACCCTCCACATTCCCTGAACATGTGACCTAGGCGTACAAAAGGCCAAATGCTAATTCGTGACACGCTTTGATTAAGCTCAAAGCGTAGTGCTAACCGCACCCCATTCACGCACCACTGCCTTTAATTTGCCACTAATTAAATTTAATGAACCCTCATCTAAGGTTAATCGAGTTTCGATAGTGCTATTATATTATGCTTTGTGTTAAAGCTACGGCATAACACAGGGTACAAGCATGTTTCGAGCTTTTAAGAGAGGAAGAAAGAGAAAGATTTTCTTATCGTTATTTTAAAGAGATGTGTAAGAAGGATGTAAATCTGTTATCATTAATTCTACAATCCCAGGAAGTCCACTGGTGAACATATGTACATATCTTACAATGATTTACACATTTATAAGGCCGATTCAGATTTAGGTTGCTGTATATTTCTTATTTTGTTTTAAAAAACGACCAAAAATTATACTTTCTTTGAGCGATCGAATAGGTAAAAACCATCAAGTACATCTGATCTTGCGATTTATACGACACAGAACCAAACAAAAACAAAATAAACCTTCACTAAATTATGATCCATTAATAAATGTTCGTATTTGATGTTAATTAGCTATAATGCTTTGTTTGCACATTCCAAAACCCTTTATAACCATTAGTGGACAGTCCGTTAGCAAATAATATGTGTGAAATATTTCTCTTTCGTTTATCCAAGAAGTTGTTCACGCAAAAAAATGCCTGTCAACAAACATTTGAAGGATTCTTGGTCAATTAGCAGTAGTTGTTTATATACCAATGAGCCTGAAAGATATGAAAATAACAAAATTGGTAGTTATTAGCACAAACGTTAGCAAGTTCTATAAACTCGGTTAGGAGATTAAAAAAAGTTAAAATAGCCATAATGTATTTTTAGTTTATTTACGTGCTTCTATTTTAATTGAATTAATATGTTAATTAATTATTATTTTCATCTCCAAAAATAGCACCGAAGAACAATTGCAATATCTAGACACCCACATCTTTTTAACGTTTTATATGTAAAATTCTAACCTAACCTAACCCAGACAATATCAACTTTATATTTTGTACAAACTTAGCAATTCAAATACACCCAAGCAAAATTGTATAATCCGATCGTGTTTCGATTCCGGCGACATCAAAAGCGAATCACGCCAGTGGAAACCGATGCTCGCTGAATGTCATTCGTTAGGTTGTGCACCGAGCCTTAATTATACGGTCTGACTGGAGCTGTGAGCTTTTCATCTATAAATAATCTGTTTGTATTAATTATGGGTGGATATTGTTGTATATTACTAAAGAAAAATATTGTTAGGAAGTTATTTGGGATCGGTGTAACATTGTGAGAAAGCCTGCCATGGAGAAATTTATAAGATTTTTTTCTGTGAATGGCAAGACGCGCATGCAATTCGACTAGTAAATGATACGACCCCTCATGGACAATAACAAAACCAAACTACACTATGAATTACATAGCAATGCTTGGCATTCCATTGCGCTCGCCATCCTAAGACATAAGATGTTAAGTCTCATTATGTCCAGTAGTTGCTCTGACTACAATGTCCTTCAAACCGGAACACAACAGTGCATTTACATTGCTATTTGGCGAGAGAATGAAAATCTTTCATTTCGTATAAAATCCATCAAATGCGGTTCAGTACTTTCAAACCCTACTCAAAAACGAGTAAACAATAAATCCTTAAAAACAAAAATCCCATAAAACACAAAACAACGTAAACAAAGTAGACGAACTGGCATGTAACAAAAAATAAACAGATTTAAACAATTTCGTGAAATAACTTCAAACACCCACCTGACAGCCTCCGTTACTCCCAATTATGTTTGTTTTCTTAATAACACTATTTCACAGATCCAGTTATCCAAAGGACTGCCCACTGCCACACATAAACGAATACTGACGACTTACCTGAACTAATCAAACAAAAAAATATTTTGACGGACATTCTGTCAAGGAAACCCTCTTCAGCCCTTACATTGCAAACAATTCTTTCTCTTGCTAAAACAATAATTGATCCTTAAAGCGTAATTAATAAAGCTATTTTTCGCACGACCACACAACTGAAGAATTCGAAAATAAAATTGCAGCAAGATGCACGTTGAAAAAATATTCTATTGCTTTATAGTTAAGGTTGATTTTCGCATGCACAGGGGTTTAATGAGCTATTTACTCGTTTTAAAAGAAATGTTTACCTGGCCCGAGATAAGACTAATCGGTTATGTTTTGTTTGGCCGCAAAGTGACGTAAACGAGCGATAGTTTCAAGAAACGCGCACTTTCACTGAGAGCTTTGTAAGTTTTAAAAAAGTGGATTATGTCATTAGAATTTTCGGTGGGAATGTTTGATTAACAATTGTTTTTTATAGGTTACGTTTTTTACATTGTTTTTTGCTTTAAACAATGACTACAGAAGTATATTGGTATACAAAGACTATGAACCGTGAGAAGTGGGCTTCGATATTGGGTTTAGGCAATTTGCTTTTAACTTCTATGAGACAATTACGCAGAAAAATAGTCGGCCATAAGATTAGGACCTCATACTTACTGGCAAACGCATGAAAACTAATGCGACCACCCAGCGTAAGATTAAGATAAGGGCTATAAGATAACAGAAATATGTGCCTACTCAGGCCAGCGTGGTGGAATACATGGCCTAACCCTTCTCAATCGTACTCTTGATTGTAGAGGTGGCCCGTGTCCTGGAAAGGACGTATGTATATGGGCTGATACAGTCACTTTACTATTATAAAAGGTTCCAAAATTCGTAACCAGTCATGCCTTCACTATCTGTATCGATAGTTATTTTTTGTCTCCCATTGTATTTTGGAATGCATTGTGATTTGTCAGTTTTATGGATTTTATTGGTGCCATAAAGAATAATAATTTTGGGAGCATTCTTTTGGTGGCGTCTGTCATATTTTTGTTTTACAAATTGACCGGCTGCTTTTTGCTGATGTTTTTAAATTCCTAAATTGTTTTATGGTTTTGGTGATTCAGATGGCAAGGTTCGCTAATATTTTATTACCCGCAGCTTGAAATTAGAACTATGAGAAGCAAATTGTTTTATTTAAATTAAATATAGATATTAGTAGGTACTTCGTTCATTTGTCCGATTTGCTTACATTTTAAATTACTGATCGATTACTTAAGGCTTTTACAATTATTCACTTTACGTTACACTTGAGTCACACATACAGAAATAGAGCTCTACCAAGTTTAATACAATTTAGTTTTACACCAAATATATTCAAATGTTTTTATATTCCAAAAACTTGCTGTTTTCTTGCTGGTTTAATGTTTTATGGTCCATAATGTTTTGAATGCCCAGGCCCTCCTACGGAGAGTTTTGATTGGTGTTATTAATTATATTCGTTTTTTTAAATTATGACCAACGGTTATTAATTATGATCCTAGTTCAGTTGAGATTTATAGGCTTTCGTTCCACCTCGTGTTTTGACGTTGGCTCGAATATAGGAACAGTGATCGAGTTTTGGAGCTAATCAGGAGCAGAGAACTTTAATGTGTTAAAAAGTGTTTTTATATAGTACGAAAAATTGTATTAAACCAGCCATCATTGATTTCGCGTAGTTTAGTAGAATTATCAAAACATTGCTTAAATACTCAGTAGTTATGTATTAAAATATAAATATTTTAATGACACAATTATTTCGTTGAGTTCAATACAAAGTAATTAATCCGAGGCGTACATTTTTAAAAATCTGGGTTGATCGGCATATACTTTCTGGTGATTGTGTATTAACATTAAATTAATTGCAATACCATTGACTGCCTCGGTGGCGTAGTTGTACTACGGTATGGTTACAAAGCTGAGGTCTCGGTTCGAATCTCGGGTCGGGCAAAGTGATATTGGATTTTTCTATTCATTATCAGCCCGGAGTCAGGAATTTGTGCCCGATATGGCGATAGGCTCGCCCCCTATCACATCGTGGGACGGAACACACAAAGCGAAATGAGGGTGTCCTGGTGGCGCCTCTGGCTACCACTTCTGGGATAAAGGCGTGAGTTTATGTATGTATGTATGTAATAATTACCATACATTAAACAGTATATTTCACTTAAAATACATATTGTGATACCTTCCACATCTGAAGAATTTCCTCAATAACATTTTATGCACTGTAAATGTCAGGTGTTGCTAACTTTATTAGGTCCAATAAAGCGGCATAAAGCAACAAGTTATATTTCAAAGCAAAAAAGGATTACGGTTTCATGCTGCCAATAAATTAATTGTTAATCGTTTCCTCGTAACAATTATGAGTAAATATGGTGTGAGGATATTTTGACAACTTTTTTCCACGAATTCATATGAAGCTAAGTAAAAGTTTTATCCTTGGATTATACCTATTGAATGTATTAATTCAACATGTACTCTGAGGAATATACGTCACTGAAAGCATGTTTTGGTATATAAATAATAAATAAATACTCCCAACAGTCACATACATAGGCCTGACCCCACACTAAGATCGAATCTTGTGTCGTGGGTATCAGGAACTACTAGAGACTTTTCGGTCTCACAAACACCCAGACCAGAAACAAATATCTTTGGTTCACACAAACATCTGTCTCGGTGCGGGGATCGAACCCGTGGCCTCTCGTTTCACAGCCGGCGTCTAACCAACTACGCCACGGAGGCTGTTATATAATGTATAATAATTGTGTACAATAGTACTGCGATTTTATTGGAATCTTTATTGAATAATGTTTGACTATGTTATTTATATTTATTTTAATTGTACATTTTATAAGATTTTATTTTAAACGATACACAGTCCTGTGCCCCTAGCCGGAACATTTTGATGTATCGTATAGTAATTCTCGTATAGTAAAGTAAGTGTTTCCCGCTGTAAATTTTTTGTTCCAAATACGCTCACAATGGCGCTGTTTAAATTCCCATACAAAATTTTACTATTACTATTCTATTACGATACTTCAAAATGTTCCGGCTAGGGGTACTGAACCCACACTAAGATCGAGTCCACGTTAAAATCCGTATCAATTAGTTTTTTCCAAATTCTTGATCGTTGACTTGGATTATTGGACTGTAGTAGGCCAGCGTGGTTGGCTACATGGCCTTACCCCTCTCAATTGTACTTTCGATTGTATTTTGTAGAGGAGACCCGTGCTCTGCAGTGGAAAGTATATGAGCTGATACAGTACACTCAGATGATTATTAGAGTAAGCCCTGTGCTCTTGGAGGTGGGCGTTTATATGCTACCACACAAGTTTGCGCAAATGCGAGTTTGCACCAGTCTCGAATCAAATATTGGAAGGAACTTTGCGCAGTGATACGTAACACACGTTCCAGTATACTGGTGCAAACTTAGACTTGCACAGTTACATCGTTACGTGGGTGGCGGCCATTATAAATTTACCTATTCATGAATGGAATAATGAACGTTCAAAAACGTCATATTGGTCATTATGCCAGGTTTTCATTGAATATTCGCTTACGATTAACGTCACTTGCGACCTTTAAGTGGACTGACGTAAAACATAATTGCAATAAGGAAAGTTCTTGTCATATTATCCATCTAGATTATAAAGTGCTTATTCATTTTATTAAGGTTCTCATAGTTATTTTACTCAATTTTTTTGTTTGGCCAATAGTGGATACTTTTCGGGTTTTTTTCAGCAATATTCTTAATATTAACCTGTAAAGGCAACTAAAGCTAAACGCTGTGGGTAAATCAAGAAAATTGTTTTCAATACTAAGATGTTTGTACTAAATGTAATAAATACACCCAACAGTCACATACATAGTCCTGACCCCACACTAAGATCGCGTCTTGTGTCATGGGTATCAGAAGCCACGAGAGACTTTTCGGTCTCACTAACACCCTGACCCGGGACAAATACTTGTGGGCATCACAAATATTTGTCTCGATGCGGGGTCGAACCCGCAGCCTCTCGTTTCACCAGCGTCTAACCAACTGCGCCATGGAGGCTGTCAAATTGCAGGAAATTACAGAAATTATTCCTATGTTCTACGAGGTTTGTTTGCAACAGTTATCAAGGAAAGAGCCACTTATTCTAAGTCCTTCAAATTGTATCAACAAATCTGTTGAACGTATGTAACCACACTTTACAGTTTACATATGCACCGATAACTTATCGATTATTGATAATGATACAAATCCGAGAAACGTTATCGCGTTTTGAAATACTTTTAGAATATATCCGCATTTTATATTCTATGTTTAAATTATTTTTTTGTAGAGCATTTGTGAAAATATTTTTGAATAATCTATCCATATTCCTCGTGATATTCGGGATATTATATATATATTTGTAAAATATATAATTTTATTATATTTTGTGTTAAAATGAAATGAAAGTACTAGTTAGATCTTAAAATAACAACATTTTTCTAAGTAGTTTAACGACTGAACACTGTTTTACTAAACTTTTATGTCGAAGTGGGCACTATAAAAATACAGATACATATATAGTTTAGAAACTGCGTATTTATTGAAAATGAACAAATAAACAAATCAAGCATATTCTATAAGATTTGAATATTTTCCTAAGCACGGTTCATCAGCCAGGACGAAAAAATAAAAGTTTCTGTACTCTTCCCCGAAATGTTTGGATTATTTTTATGTACTAAAGTCCTACAAAACTTGTATACACATACGGACAGTACGATATGTGGGTACAGATAAATGAAGTCATTTAGTCGTTTTATTAAACAGTAATTCACTTCGTATTGTCATCGATTCATTGTACACATTGGGTTAATGTGGACATTCCGATAATCCTGCTTTTTGCTCTTGGTAAAACACTAAGCCCTTTAGTTTTTTAATACATATAATAGGTCTGGCAAATGAGCAAACAGGTCACCAGATTGAAATGAAACTATTTTTTACGGATTTTATCGCATTTAGTTTTCATTTTTACATTTTTAAACTTCCCGACGTTTCGATTGCTTTACAGCATTCGTGGTCACGTGGCGGAAATCCGTAAAAATTAGTTTCATTTCAATGTGTAACATTCGCGTAAATCTAAGAAACGAGGTCACCTGATGGTAAGTGGCCACTGCCACCCATGAACATCCAAAACGCTTGGATCATAAATGTGTTGCCGGCCCATCAAGTCGGGAGGAGAGCGGGAAGAGTAAGGATGAGAAGAATAAGGGGCATTGGGCATTCGGAAATCTCACTCAACGAATGAAACCCAGCAGCAAAGCTGTTGCTTGGCGTCAATTTCTTGTGAGACAGTGGTACGAACCTGCCCATTCACGCTGATTCATGATAGACAACAGCGTGGCTTTACCACATAGTAGTCCAATTAGAGCATTGAAAAGCGAGAGATGGTTGGTTATATTACCGCCCATGACGAGCCTGCCCATTCATGCTGAGTCATGACAGCCATGAGACAACAGCGTGGCTCTACCACACAGTAGTCCAATTAGAGTATTCACAAGCGAGAGATGGTTATATCTTGTTACATTAATACTAAAATGGCTGAACCAACGCAACGCACTCCCATGGGTCACTATGACGGATTTCTATCGTTTATATTGGTCGCTGTCCTGCCAAATATGAATGAAAAGTATGTATCTCCCAATATTTTTTGATTCGGTAAATAATATCAAGGTATTTCTGTGTGGATATTTCATTCATCCATTTGAACCTTTGTTGTTTTATGATAAGCTGTTAAAATGATGTCCATATAATCCCTTATTGGAAACCTGGACGGATCTTTTTTCTGTACGAGAAAAATATTTATTGTTATTTATATACTTATTATACAGTTATCGAAAGGTGAACACAATTGAAGTTTTATTTAAATATATTAAGACAGAGAATATTCGCATGGCTGATACTTCAATTCCATTGAAATTCTTATAATAAAACTATTTAGATATGCCAATTTCCATGGTGTTTTCTTTGAATGTAAGGTAGGCAGGCGGTAACTATGTGAGAAAACACTCGTTACTTAGTTAAGTCAGTCCGGTCCTCATTTAACTAAGTTATAATTAATATTTTTTAACAGTACTTAAATAATTTAAGTACAAAACAAGCCATAATAACGATATTTCAGTGTCGCGGCGTGTCCATAATATGAAGTATGAACATTGCAAATGAATCCAAGAATAGCGTTCAATTGAAAAGGATTTGGGCTCGACTCATCGGCTCAGCTGCGGTATTGACATTATACAGGATGTTTCATACCCAATCGTTTATGTGAATATGAGTTAAAATAATTCAAATCACAAAACTTTTATTTATTTTCTCCATACTTTACAATCTGAAATCCATTAAAATGTTTAATATCATTTAGATTTTCAGTAATATTTTTATCTACCACCCGGTTTGGAAGACTTTCACTAGAGAAGAAAGGGAAGGACACTCTAGTGTTAGTCTTTTCTTTCAAAAACAGTTGACAAAACAGTGATTATTACAAAAGTTATAAGTTGGTTAAATTAGAACAGTTCATTATTAATTAATTTGTTATAATTTACAAGACTGCTCGCCCACCTGCTTTATTTGTTATGAATAGGCCTTAATCTGCCTTTAATTTACATGATTATTTACGATAATTTTATGTCATCAACATTTTTTCTACCACCTATCAAATCGACCATAATAAATAAACGATAATAAAGAGAAACAAGTTATTATTGCTTAACACACGCATTATTACACCACTAACAAGATTCATCGAATTGCACAACACCCCGTAAGCTCAATATAGGACGTGGCGTATGATTAATCATGTTGGGACAGGTCGGGACAGTTCATTCCGGGTTCGTCCTTATAGGGACTTGTTTCCTTCTAACCCGGTCCTCGGCTTTCGAGAGAAATTCTAGCTTTGACGTAAAAGGCTATGGTCGCGAACGGATGTGTTGTCAATAATGCTAAGTTATGGGACACGTACGTGACAAATGTGGTTTATGGCGTTTGAGGATTGCAATAGTGTTTTTCAATTGTAGTATGAGGTTAGTATGTTGGTAATGGTTTAATGGTTAATGCAAGTCATGTTTGGTGCTTTGAGTTTAATTCCCGTGGGTGTTTCGACTTGAGTTTTTTTTGGGGTGGTGCATAGAAGTAGTCTTTATCCGGGAGAAATTACTTATGTTTTTTACGCTTTACCTTCATAAATATCTGGGTTTAAATAAATGTTAGTAGAAAGAAATTTCCTATGTTATTCAACTCCTAAATAGCTTATATCACTACTCAAAAATTTATCTAACAAATGCAAATATTTTTTTCAAATCTGATAAGTAGTTCTAGAGGTTAGCGTATTTATACAAACTCTACTTCATCATATTAGTATCCAAGATAAATTTACTCAAGAAACTCACACGCACATGAAATTGTTCGAATTAAAAACCAACAGCCTCAAGGTATACGCAGTTATTCACCAAGTAAGAGATCACATTATCATCATTACGAAAATAGTTCTAGATGACTTAACTACTAGCAACATTGTATGGCATCGTTAATGTCGTCATGAGGTTATTACAGGCAGTTGCATAATATCCTCCGATTTATCCTACCTTCCAAGACCGCATGTATCTTAGAGATTACACATACAGTAATCTCGGGTAATCGGACGCTCACAGGAAGCCAATGTGAAGTAACCGCTATGGTGTTGCGTGTTCTTCGAACCAAAGGAGTAATTTGGGTTTGTGGATCAATGAGGTTATCAGTGGCTCGAGTACCTACTCCTTCTCATTCTGATTTCCATCTTTCAAATTCAGAAGAAATTGTAATGTCAAAGTCATGAACTAAACGTACGATTCTATGGCAATAGTTTATGATCGGCAGTGATATGTAAGTATTTTATTTAAGATGATCATCACCACTAATTTACCGAAATGTATTCTAAGTTCACACAGTTTACGTGAAAATTCTTTGATACTTATGTCCACCCAATGTCTTGCATAAATAGCTATATATTGTTATCTAGTATGTACATTCCTGATAATATACGGTCCTTTGGAGCCAAGTACGGAGTGAGTCGAACACTACACTTACCTTCGTACATCTGCGCATATTGAGGGAAGCCGGCAGCTCGCAGCCATTTGCAAGCCTCCGCCGCTTCGATCTCTGCAACAAACAAAACACTAGTTAAAATCAAAGCATTTATCACCATAATCTTGTATAGTGTTGATGTATTATGTCTTAAGTGGTAGAGCCACGCTGTTGTAAGTCATGGCTCAGCATGAATGGACAGGCACGTCTGGGGCGGTATCACTGTCTCACAGGAGATGAACGTGAAGCGTCAGCTTGCTGTCGCGTTTCGTTTGGTGAGTGAAATTGCTGTGGCTGGATGCCCAATATCTCTAACATCTTCCCATCCTTTTTCCATCCCACTCCGCTCTCGATCTGATGGACCGGCACCACACCTATGATCCAGGCATTGTGGACGTTCATGGGCGACAGTGATCAATTACCATCAGGCGGACTGTTTGCTCGTTTGCCGGTTCTATTGAATAAATAAATAAAAAAAAATCCCCACGAGATTCGCCGAGCGTTGGTAATCTTAATGTGGGTTTTGACTTTGGCTTGTATAATTTGCTGTTGTTTGCGGATTTTAGCCAGGATATTTCAGACTTTGTAGTCTTATTGTACATAGACTAATAAATAAAGTAGTGGCAGACACTTGTGTTGCAGTCATGAAGTTAAAGAAATCTACAAAATCGAATGTATCTTCGAGTAATTTTACAATTACAACTGTTGAATAGAAATAGTACAAGAAAACTTTTCCAGCATCATCAGTTATGAACATTGCATCACACACGAAAAAATAAACGTTTCCAAAGCAGATATGTCAATTTATGTGAAAAGTTTTAATTGACAGGGCCAGTAGAAACGGCGTCAGCATCATAACATTCTCCTATCTTACCGTAGACGCTCGTGAAAGGTTTTGTTTACGTAAGAAATAAAATAATTCATTATCCATCGTTTGCACAAGCAGAAAATTACTTGTCAGAGGTCGAGCGTTAATCGGTAACATTAATTAAATGAGATACAAGATTAATAATGTTGGGCTTGCAAGAAATTTTGCAAGACGTTGCGTTGATACCGTCTTCAACTATTTTGTTAGGGCTTTTTTGTATCTGCATGTCTCATCCATCAAAATCATTGAACAGATAACAAGCTTACTGAATTGTGAAAAAAGGCTTGACATTTTGATCCTCAAGATGGAAGGGAACTTGAATTTTAAGTCATCCAAGTGGATCGAGATTACTATAGGATCTTGTAGATTGATAGATTTCTATACAGACTCAAACTCCTGCTTGATCACTTAAAGGATATAACACCTTTTAGCGGCTACTACCTAAGATAGATATAGAGGAACATAAAAACAACATGTGAGGGCTTATACAAATAAATGTATACTGACTAAAAATAAGCAGAAAATATTTCACAGAATACTTTGGCACCCACACGTGGTCGATATAACACCATTTCAACCAAATAAAGTCATGGGCGTCCATAAAAACGGAGCAAAATAAACACGATATTGTAACACTATGTTTAAATACCTTACAGACAATAGACACATATAAAAGCTTTCTCCTAATAAATATTAATGAATGTCCAACCTAATTGATCCCTGGGAGCAAACGGGGCCCGGCCTGAGTGTTCTAAATGTAACGCATATTCGAGTTCTAACGATAATGGTCGTGTTAGAGGTCTTATCCATAGCGACAGTTGGAAGAAACAGTAGGGCATGTTTTGTGCTTCATTTTAAAAAGTAAAAATCTTATTTTTGTTTTAAGAAAGATATTATTACATCATGATGGAATATGAGTGTTTGTTCAGTGAAAATTGTTGTTCATTAACACTGTTACCTACCTACATGTTTCAGTGTGGATATTTTTGCAACACAGAATTTAAAAAAAACAAACATGAGCGCATTGGAAATGGTAGATGCAAGAAAAGTCTTTGGGTAAAGTGGACAAAAATTTAAAGAAAAACCATTTAAGAGATAAAAAATATGACTCCAAAATTACTTACAGATTGCGTACATAACATTTTGTAATTAATTTCTCGTTATTTTAGTATTCTAGTATTTTTACATACACAGATTAAAAATATTATGCATTAGACCGAGCCTAGGCGTATTTTGGTCCACATTCGATAATAAAATCATGATCTATTTTACACAAGTAAACTCAGAAATTACGGAAAATAAAGTTAGTATACTGTATTTTACTTACTCACGCGCGCCTACGTTGTGGGCCAAAGGGCCAATCAGTACTATTGTGGACTGGACGTCAACAAATGTCTAAATAATGGAGAGGAAAGCAGATACTAATGCGGCTCGCGCATCTACTACACCACTGGATTTGGATGCGCTTTATTACTTGGTATTTTGTTAAGAGACTTGATCTTAGTGTGAGGTCAGGACTATGTACGTGACTGTTGAGTGTATTGTCTCTTTTCGGATAGCGACTGTAATTGATTTTTTTATAGCAGTGAATGGTGAGACGAGCATGCCATTCGCCTGATGGTAAGCGATACGACCGCACATGGACAGTAGCAATACCATACAAGGCCATACTTACATACATTCCACATATATACATTCCACTACGCTCGCTATCCTGAGACATAAGGTGTTAAGTCCCAATGTGTCCAGTACTCTGGCTACAATGTCCTTCAAACTGGAAAACAACAGTGCATTTACACTGCTGTATGGCGGGAAAAATAGACATTGCGGTGGTACCTACCCAGGCGGCCTCTCACATAATAATGAGAAACCTGTCTACAGTAAACCTGTCATAGTGAAATACAAAGATGTTGGGTTTCGACCGGCCCGGCATAATTCTGTCGATAGGTGACAGTCCAGTAGTTTTAACAAAATCTGATACAAATATTGAGTAGTTTTTTTCTGTAATGACATTAAATTTCGTTCAAATTGTCCCAATTGAATTCAGTAGTGTATTTAAAAACAAGGTAAATCACATTTTATCGTACACTTAATGAATTCTCAAAAGTCATAAATACACCGTTAATTACACTCGAAAGTACTTCACAAATTACTTCGTGAGTCAATATTTGTAGTGATCTGTTAAGTAATTATGTCGGCAATGGAGTAAATATTTTTTATTGAGATATTTTAGTAGTCAATATTAATATTTTCCTGTTGAATTACTGACTGATAAATATTTAGCATCAGGTCAATTGTTTTATTACGGAAGGGCGTTTTTAAAAAAGTATGCCAATGGATTTCATATGGGAAGTTTCGTTGTTTTTATATATTTTTTGTATCAATCAAGATTTTTATCTATAAGGAAATTTCCCACATTAATAAAATTTGAAAGATCTTTCTTAGTGTAAAATTTCTCAAAAAGAGACATTTTTTTTGAATTTTTTAAATTATAGTCGTTTTTGGGTGGTAAATACATCGTTTTTCTATAATAATGTATTTCTAAAAACAATACTATGCAAGGGTTTAAATTAAACACCCAAACACGATGCTATTTAAAAAGTTGCAAAAAAACTGTCGCTTGTTTTACGAAATTTTTAATGTATGCATTGTGTCTGTATTCACTAAAACTACCACCTGGCGTCGTTTTCGCTCACAGCCTGGATATACCCGGTATTAATGCCGTGTCCATTTTGTTTCAATTTCTCGAGTGCCAGAGCCCAGGTCATTCCAACCAATTCCAACTGCGGCTGTGCTAGGTCGGATATATTTTTCATTCAATGTTTTGAGTATAAGTTCATTGAGAGTTAGCTTACAGCAAGTTAGTGTAATTTTCTCTTAGATGTCTTGATGAAATGAAGGATAGTAGTTTGCCTCGTTTACAGGCAGTTTTGGTGTTCTTTATATGAAGTATTTCATTAACACATATATTGATTTTTGGCGTTGTTAATAATGAGTCACATACAAAAATTTAAGAAGAACCAAGGCAAACCATCTCATCCAATTTGATGAATTGTAAAGTTACAGGACTGCCTCGGTGGCGTAGTTGTATTACGGTACGGTTACAAAGCTGAGGTCTCAGGTTCGAGTCCCGGGTCGGGCAAAGTGATATTCGATTTTTCTATTCATTATCAGCCCGGAGTCAGGAATTTGTGCCCGATATGGCGATAGGCTCGCCCCCTATCACATCGTGGGACGGAACATACCAGGCGAAATGTGGGTGTCCTGGTGGCGCCTCTGCCTACCCCTTCGGGGATAAAGGCGTGAGTTTATGTATGTATGTATGTATGTAAAGTTACAGGCAGTTTTCGATCAGTAATTTTATTTTTTATTTATTTTATGTTTTTTATTTCGCGCATTATAGTATACAAATTTTGAAGAAATATTAATTATAGATAAAAAAAGCTTATACAAATGTTAATATAATCAAATCTTTATATAATATTACTAAGTGAAATAGAATTAATATTGCTTGACACGGTACGTATGGTGAGGAGGTTCCTCACTTTGGGGTCCTGACCACCGGTGGCTTGGGAGCCTCGCCACCGAAGGGTAAATATTATTTTTTAATATTCTCATATGTATTTTGTTTGTGTATTGTATATACCCAAGTGTATATAAAAGACTAAAGAAATAAAGAGAAAAGAAAATAAAACAGTTCATTATAATAAATTGAACATCGTAGTTCTAGTACTATTTTACCAAGACAAAAATCTGTTATTTCTTTATATAATTTTATGTAAAATTTTGGCCGCGACACCTGACCTGGTTGTTTAGGCTATATGTGTCAGTTTACGAGCCACAATCGGGGCCTCTCGTAAGCAGTTAACTAAATGGGTAAACAATGCAAATGGACTTCACTGTACTTGCAGCGTTGCAGACGGGCGTTTTAACATTACTTAAAAAATATTCACGGTCAAGTAAAATATTTTAGCTTAATTAAACATGGCATTGAATACATACGGTTAGAATAAATGACATACATACATAAACTCACGCATTTTTCACAGAAGGGGTAGGCAGAGGTGCCACAAGGATACCCACGTTTTGCCTTGTATTTTCCGTGCCCCGATATGATAGGGGGCAAGCCTATCAATCCTAAATCGCAGCTTCATCTCTTATGAGAAATTAGTCTATATCCGTATTTATATCTAGATCCGAAATTCCGCATCAAAAACATGCTGTTTTTCACCACGAGCTTCTACTATGATGTGGTTTGCGAAGTGCCACTCGATCTTGCAAGTTTAGAAAATAAAAAGGGCGTTTTTTAAACCGTCCGTCTGTATAGTCACGGAGTGCGTCTAACGGTTTTCAAATTTTCTTTGTTCGTAGAAGCCGTAATTACTTTCGACAATTAGTTGGACAGGTTACAAATGTACCATTTGACGCTCGCGCCTTAATTGACCAGTGAAACTCGAGTGAAAATGAATTTGAATTATCCTTGTACGGGCATGAATGGAGGTTATTTATGCTTTCATTACTGTTGATTCATTCGGATATTTCATTGTTTTATATCGGCAAAGAAGCTTCAATACTCAAACGATTTTAGGTATTTTTATACTCTTGGTTGTTTAAACAATTATGCCAGCCTGCTCGAAGTTAACTCATTTTCATGAATCCCGGGATAAGACACATTTTCGTATCCTTATTGCGGTTTACGAATAACCGGATAAGTTTGGGTTTCCGGACCCGTATTAAGGGTTTCGGGTAACCTTAGTCACTAAACAAAATTCAACAGTGACATTGTTAATTGACATCAGTTTTTATAAGACTTTGTTGAGCTGACCCATTAACTTTAATTCCTAATCTGTATCTGTATCAGCCCATAATATACGCCCCGCTGTAGAGCACGAGCCTCCTCTACAACCGAAAGTACTATTGACAGTGCTTAGGCCGTTTAGTCCACCATGCTGGCCTAGAGCGGGTTGTCGGATTTTACATACCGTAGAACTTTTTTAAAAGCGCCACGGTAGGTATGCAGGTTTCCTCTCGATGTTTTCTTTCATGGTTATAGTGCGTGGTGATTGACTATCAATACACACATGACTCCGATAAGTCAGAGATGTGCCCTGGGATTTGAACCTGCGACCGTGAACATGTTAGCAGTCGCGTCTGGTAATTCCTAATACAAAGTATAATATTTTGATCATGTTGTTATTTTAAAGAGTTCATAACAATTTAATTGGACGCTATTTGTTACTATTAGATGGGCTTGCACGTGGACCAACAACATAACTAGGTCGGTTGTTCCATTCAGCTGCCTGTTTCGTTCAAATGCCGGAACATGCCACGTAGCGTTCAATTTTTGCGGCACTCGAACAGGAAATATCATGTATACTTAATTTTTAACCTTAAGAGTATTTCAAAATATTTTGTCTTTGTATTTATTTTGATTACTAACAGGTCAAGTGGGTAGTAGCCACCGCAATGTCTATTTCTCCCGCCAAAAAAAACCGGGTTCAAGGACATTATTTGATTTCAACTCCTACCGTTTTGTTTTTTCTTTCTTTGATTATAGACATTCTAGTGTTAAATACACTCAAATAAATACACCTAACAGTCACATACATAGTCCTGACCCACACTAAGATCGAGTCTTGTGTCGTGGGTATACGCTACATGAGACTTTTCGGTCTCACAAACACCCAGACCCGAAACAAATACCTGGGGATCACACAAATATTTGTTTCGGTGCGGGGATCGAACCCGCCTTTCGTTTCACAGCCGGCGTCTAACCAAGTGCGCCCCGGAGGCTGTCAAGTTCTTAAGATGGGTTCTTAAGATACTTGCCGAGGTTCAGTGCCCGGTGTGAATTATTTGTGTGCCATATTGATCATGGCTTGGAGTAGCAGTGGCGGGTGTCAGAGTGGTATAGCCTCACATCTGATTCATATTTTATTTACTAAAAATTGGCGACCACAAGTCTATAAATGTATACTGATAATTTTATTAATCGGTATAAACATATTTTTATCATAAATTCTGATATTTTAATAATGATAGCAGTTGCAAATGATGTCTATAAAAAACGATATAAGGAAATGAAAATGTCTACGTTGTGTGACTCATCGATCGATACTAGAATTGTTTTGAAATGTTCGATAATGATATCAAGTTATGGTAATGTAATACTTATTCGGTGAATTTGGATGTTTCATGCTATGAATAGGCTCATTGCTTCGTAAGGGAAACTCTCAGTTACGAAACAAATATGTGTTAATCAATGAAAAACTTTTTTACAGCCTGATTTTGGAAACTTTATTTTTATTATGTTTGTTAATTTTTATGAACCTATATTGTCTTACTGCTGGGCAAAGGGTTCCATCAAGTCTTTCCATTTGTCCCTATTTCCTGCTGTTGCCGTCCGTACTTTTCTAAAGTGGTCAAGGTCGTTGCGCCATCTCATCTCTTCTTGTTATATTTATTTCTTTTTATTTTAAATATTGATATCATTCACTCTTTCCATACCTGTTTATTTATAAGTGAAAACTTCACTGGATTCTATTACACTTTCTTCTGTTATCTACGTGTGATATTTACTATTTGTTTCCCAAACAATAATAAATACATTAAATAAAACTGATTTTGGCCCTGTACTCTAAACTAATATATATGAAAAATAATTATGTTTCTATCCTTCTAGTAGCATATTAAACGACAGTTTTATACAAGTATGGTAAAATGACTAATATGGTATGGTACATTAGGAGAAATGTAGTATAATACATACGTATTTATATAACCCGGTTATCGTCATATCAAGTAAGTAACAATACTACGATTGTGTATAGAGGGTACATTCCCTGCTCAAAACCTTTTAAAGGATGCCTAGATAAATACTCCAGAATGCTTTTAGGGTATTTATCTGGAGGATTCCGAAATAACACGTCATACTCAAATATATCTATACAGCGTGCCCTTCCAACTGTGAGGTCCCAAATTTCAAACTCGATTTGGACATATCAATATGTTTGAGTAATAATTAGGTAATTCATTCATGAAAATATGGTGACAGCCTCCGTGGCGCAGTTGGTTAGACGTCGGCTGTGAAACGAGAGGCCGCGGGTTCGATCCCCGCACCGAAACAAGTATTTGTGGGATCCACAGGTATTTGTTTCAGGTGTAGGTGTTTGCGAGACCGAAAAGTCTCTCGTAGTTCCTGATACCCACGACGCAAGACTTGATCTTAGTGTGGGGTCAGGACTATGTATGTGACTGTTGAGAGTATTTATTTATGGTTGAAAAAGGAGATAATAAAGTTATACCATAGTGCTCGAAACGGGATATACAAAGACTGATACGGGAATTCAAAACTATACATTGTTGCCGGTAGACGCTATCCACAAACAAACAACTCATCTGTTGTTGGCCTGTTAGCAAATTTAAACAAAAAAGTAGCAGAAATAGCACATATAAATAGCATAACTGATGCAATAATTGCTATTAACACATACCACAACTTTTAACAGTTTCGAAATAGACGTTTACACATTAATCATGTTTGCACCGACGTAAAATTAGATGATGCTAGCCATACGCTTTGCAGTTATTACAACCACTTGGTTTCTTGAAAAATATTCAAGAGTGATTCATTTGTTCCAGCGATCGCCGCGAAATAGCACGCGTTTACGGGGTTTAAATAGCTAGTTGCTATATTGTTTTTGTTTTGCGTAGTATTTTAATAAAAATAACTTTGTAATTTAAATGTGTTTTTATGGTTTTGAATTTAGAATGTAATGTGTGATCGTGTGAATTTTTAAATGCATTGTTTTATTTTTGTTTAGTAATTTTCAATAAATTGTCGTTGGTAATCGAACGCCCAGTTTATTTCATAAAAAGTATTGCAAATTATTTTCGGTATTTAAAATTAATTTTGTTCGCAACCACGCACATGTTCAGCGTGATAGAGTAGCTAAATAATGTGGCCTAATTCCTATTATTCGTAAATGTAAACACAATTATCTCCATTTTATATGGAGCACAAGAAACATAAAGAATATTATTCAATTTAAATCATTTAATATGTCACTCAACTCAATCAATAATTTATATTCAATGCGCATATTTACGACAACTTATTGATAATACAATATGTGTACGTCGAACTAAAGTTATACTTTTTGCGTCAAGACAAAGCACTATAAGGTCACAGCAGGTCAAAGCAAATAGCATTATCTCACCTGTTATTTGGTCGGCACTTAAATTAGGCACACTCATTGTATGTAACAAGCACTAAACACTAAATGGGAACAGAACGCACTGGTACGCCGCCGCGCATCATTACATACACTGAATCACTAACTTTCATGTCGAAAATCGATCACCTATTAACGGCTATTTGGTATAAATTAGCGCTTTTAACAGATTTTTGTTGTGGAATAAAACTTGTTATAGAAAATTTACTTTTATAACCTCACTAGAACAAAAGTGCTGTATGGGGACTGGCCGCACACTCTGTCCTTCACTTTAAATATTGACAGTGATTTCACTACAAGTTTAAACGATACATAAAGACACTGGCCACTCAATAAAATAAAAACAATGAGTAATCGATTAACAACTCGCTATATTTCAGACACTGGCCACTGCACATAAAATTTAAATAGATAATTCAAATTCTTTTTTCGAATATCGAACGTCGTCCGCGGATGTAAGAAACAAACAAGTGAACACCAAAGGAGCTGGCCAATAATGAGATTAGTTATCAGCGCTTATCGCGGACGGTCGTTACTTACCTCCTTTAATCACTGGACGCGTCACCGATAGTGGCCTATTTGGGATGTTTGAAACCCTCACATGGAGATAGGGCATTTAAATCAGGGCTGTTTTAGAAGGGAATTGGTGTAAAATTGACTTAATAATTGGAGTGAATGTATGAGACACCAGTGGCGAAGGGTGACTTTTTTCAAAAGGGAAGCCGATACTTCTGGTGACTAGTATTATTAAATTAACAAGTACTCATACTTATATTTTTACTCCGTTATGTACGTAAGATATTGAGCGACATATTTGCTTAGTAATACTTACTATATTTTCATACAACACTTGCACGGAATAGTACTGTGCCCGTTAGGTGCTTTTTTTAACGTTTTTAAAGTAAATTTCGATTCAATGCAAAAGACAACATTAGCCTGTTTTGAAATTGATCGACAAAAAAATTTCAAACGTTCCTTATTTATAAAAAAAAGATGAAGAGATTGATGTAAGTGGACGAAAGTAAAACGATGCCAGTATAGAGCTAACTGGAGATCTATCGAATCTGGCAACCCTCATGGGATGCAGGCGTGGGTTATGTTTGTATGTCCTATTTTGAATCAACGCTAACAAAAATACGGCATTACAATATTTATTAAATAATTAAAACTTGACAGTTGCCGTTCTTTCTCTGGTACTTAAATGTATTATCAAATTTAATATAATTTCCAGTGCGTTTTTTAATTACGTAAATGCAGCATTTTTAAAATTACCTCATAATAATGCAATTCATGAGATAAAACGATACATACGACATTATCAAGTTTCATTCATCATTAAAGTTTTGCTAAATAGATACATTTGTTTGTACTTCGAAACCAGTAAAATTTCATAAATTACCCACTAATTAAATACAAACCTAAAAATAGACACCGCATTATACATATACACTGAAACAACACAGTAGTAAATAATATTTTCTAATTATAAACACGAAATAAAAGAGGCGCGAACTGGCAAATTACTTTATAAGCCGTAGGCCCACCGGCATATTCACAAGCGAATACCGTCGTATTTCTACAAATAAATTTAGACCTTAAAAGCTACGAGTTTTAAGGTGCAATTTTGCATGCAGTTCTGAGCAACAAACGTGTAACAGAGATGGCAAATAATGCGTTGGAAATGAGCGCGAGAGCAACGGGAAGTCGTGCTGTGTCCTTGTAGCCTGACGTGACGTCATCGGGATCTAGGCGGCCGCGTGTTTCGTATGCATGTACTTACGTTGAACATCGCGCAATGCGTTTGTCGTTGTGTTATTAATTGATCGATAATATTTTGTTTATTAATATCGAATAACATTTGTTTATTGTTTATATTTATTTTAATATTGTTTATTATTTGATTATTTTCTTCATATAACTTGTTTAAAAAAATGTAAATAATTAATAATTTCCTTTAAATTATTAGGCGTGCTGCTAGGAATCGGCTTGTATGAACCCTTCGCCACTGTGAGACACTGCCCCGACTTTTAAGTGTCCTTAAAAATATCATATTCGGGCATTAGAAACTTTACTGAATCCAGTATGGACAAATCCAATGAAGAAAAGTCAGAAGCAGTAGCCATCTACCCTTTGTAGACAGTTAAAAATTCGACAGATTCGTTATAACAATTACATAAAAATCTAAATATATAACAACCATAATACGTTTAAAATAAAATAATGAATGACGGTTTTAACCTTCCTTAATGGGATTGAATTATGTTCATTATTTATTTGAATTTACGTGTATTGGCTTCTACATACCGTATCCTATGCTAGACAAACATTGTTACTCTATGGCGCACGTAACGAATGACTTTAAAAATTAAGGAAAATATTTAGAGCTGTCTTTATCTGTGGCTGTCATTCAAACCTGTTATAAATATAATACCAAATGTACTGTATACTTACACAATTAACCTCACTTTCAAAATAACCTAAGACTAACATACTCTCAAACGATACTGAACCTTCTTTATATGGCTTTAATGTTGAGTTTTGATTTGTGTGAATGTTTAAGAAATTAGTACTATGCTAAATTACTCAATGATAGTGTGATAAGGATTTGTAAACAAAATAAGAGTGATGTGTTTGTATGATGTTCCTGAATTAGATGTGAAGGCTTCCGGGATTTAAATGAATAAACTAGTGAGATCAAACGCCATTAAATTATTTTATAATATATTGTGTCATAATCATGTAACGTCAGGATAGTGTAGGAAAATCGTATCTCAAAGTAAAAGAGTAAAGTTTAGTTGCCATACATGCATAAGCTCACATAGATAAAGTATTTTAAACCGTGAACCCAGACAACGTTTCCAACTTGGGAATGGAACTCAGAATCTCACAGTATATAGCCCATACACATTAGTACTAGAAGAATAGAGAAATATTGAGCTAAAACACTCGAAATGCCAGTATCCTTACTCTACACATAAGTCTAGAGTAGAGTAGAAAAAATGTCATGGTCCCCATAACATACGAGCAATTGGGTAATAGTTAAGTATCTTTATAGTAATATACTTTAATAACTTACTTTATAATAATATAAAGCTACTTATTCTTAACCGCTTGATATATCTATTCTCAATAAAATTGTCTCGACATTCACTTTCAGGAATTTGATAAATTTTGTGTAATATTAACGAATGCTCCTATCTTGTGGGGACCATGACATTATTTTTATTAGGAACAGTCCTATTTTTTGTCAGCTCAATACCATTGAATACGAAATCTTAAAAAGAACGAATTGTTTATATTCCCTATAACCTAGAAACATAATACATGACAAAGTTTTATAAAGTATAGACTTTGTAAGTATATACTCTAAGAAATAGTTCTTGCATACTTACATACATAAACTCACGCCTTTTTCAGAGTAGGCAGAGGTGCAACCAGGACACTCACGTTTCGCCTTGTGCGTTCCCACGATGTGATAGGGGGCGAGCCTATCGCCATATCAGACAGAAATTCCTGACTCCGGGCTGATAATGGATAGAAAAATCCAATATAACATTGCCCGACCAGGGATTCGAACCCGAGACCACAGCGTTGAAACAGTACCGTAGTACAACTACGCCACCGAGGCAGTCTATTTCTTACAAGGTAAAAATCCGTAATAAGAAACTAAATGCACATTTTCTGTGTACCATTGTAACAGAATTGAATATTATCTCAAATACCACGTACCCAATGACTGTGGCGGTAAATCGTAAACTGTTCTATTGTATCAATATCAGATACTTGACACTGAAATCTGTCTTATCACAGACGTAAGATCTATTATCGGTTCTATGACGCACGGAGTTACTCATCGTGTTAAATAACATGGTGCATCGGACATCCGTTATGAGGTTTTCCGATGAATAATCGTTTAGATTCTAATGGAACTATTACGTAGTTGCTTCTAGGCGTATTTTTTTCAGTTCCATGGTTAGCCTGAAAGTGGGGTTACTATGGTTTTGGCGATAAAAAATTGAAAATCTCTGGTTCAACCGGCTTATTGATAATAAAGTCAATTTTAGCCACCGGGGTAGCATATATTAATTTGACATTAGTTAGTTGTAAATCTAAAATTTATTTCTAAATTCCTTAATCATCTCTTTAACTTATCAAATTATTCCATTTTTAAGTTCTCAAGATGATGTCTTTAGCTAAAAGACGTCTATAGTCCACAAATTGTATCATTTCTTATTTTACCACTTGTTTATTAAAACAAAATTTATTTTAAACATAGACACCTAAGCTGCACTCTTGCCAAATTCCAGGAATTATCATAAAACGGCGGGAATATCCCGTGATCGTCTGTATCATGGCCACCTGAGCGCATAAATCTTCTTTACGCCGATACCGCGGTCGCGTCGGCGATAAAGTCCTAAGCTTTCCCGAAGTGTGGTTGCACGAGTGCACGCCAGATGGTCACTGAAATAGATATGTAGGTTACGGACTTTGTATGTGTGTCATTGCGTTTTGTGGGTTCGAAATTCGAAGAGTGTTCTTAATTCAAAATTCTCTGAAACTGTTCTGAAGGAAATAAATAGTTTTATGTATTAGTCGACTATAATAATACTCTTTGGTCAAGATGTGATCGAAATGTCAGTATGGTGATTTAAGGTTCAAACTCCTTTATAAAATATAATAATAGGGTTTTTAAACTGATAGTTGTAAAGAGACCTGAATACACACATTGTTCTTACGCATACACACACAGGACACTACTTCAGTGATTAAATTATTTCTATTTAAAAATATGAGTATAAATTATAATTATGATTTCAGACCCCAAGTATAAAAATGTACCCAACACATTATTCGCCATGGAAATCTAACGTTATTTTTCTACGTTGAATTTAATTTGCTGCCTCCACATCAGTGTTTCTTGAAACATATTCCGTGTAATTATTTTATCGTCCCCAAGATCATAAACATTACAAACCTTGCTAAAATAGTAATTAAGCCTGCTAGGTCTTTTATCTCCTTAAATATCAAAACGCAAGCTAATTAAGCAATTACGAGATAATCTGCAATTCAACATCTGGCATTGACATTATTAGGAGCCCATAAAACGCTGGCCTTAGATGCAAAATCACGTATTAGAGTAGACACTGCGACATTAAATTAAAATACGATTATTAGGAGTTTATTCAAATACTCGGTGGCGCTGTTGTACTACAGTACGATTGCAAAGCTGAGGTCTCGGGTTCAAATCTCGGGTCGGGCACAGCGATATTGGATTTTTCTATTCATTATCAGCCTGGAGTCAGGAATTGTGCCCGATATGGCAATAGGCTCAACCTCTTTCATGGGACGAAATACACAAGGCGAAACGTGGGTGTCCTGAATGCACCTCTGCCTACCCCTTCTGGAAAAAGGCGTCTGTTTATTTATATATTCTGTATGTATTAAAATAATGTAAAATAATTACATTAAAAATCAATATTTTTCATACTAATTAAGAAAATAATGTACATAATAAATGTTATCCTGGTAATGTCACTTGAAAACAAATTAATGATTCTTGGAGTAACTTCTGAAGTATGTGAGGTTTTAATGAATGATAACAAGATGTCTCCCCTCTCCTGTTTATAATATAGAACCAGTCTCCTGGATAGTTAAAAACATTTTTTTCACTTCTACGGATCTAGGTAATATTTGTCTAATTTACATTGTCTTCGGTTACAGGAACACCGCTGCTCAACATAAACATTTCTCAAGGAATTTACATAACAAGTTACATTAAAATCTTTCGATTATACATTACCAATTTCCCATTTTAATACTCTCAATTCTCATTCTCAAATCCCTTTTCACGATAACGTAATAAAAAGGATCAGAGCAAAAGTCGAGGAGCCTTTCATAAAAACAAAAATTAAAAACACTAATAACGTACTCAATAAAACTCATAAGGAAAAAAATCTATTATTGATAACAGCTAAGTGAATAAAATTAATGCGCAATGCCAGTGTGTGGTCAGCAAGATGTCTCCATTTCACAAACTGACCGCGTGAAGATCTGAATTGCATTGGCATTAAGCGTTTATAACATAATCCTGTATTTAAACATAGTGACGTCATGTAGTAGTTAGTGGGTGGGCTGAGTGAGGAGCGGTAGCGGGCTGTATATTTTTTGCCGATTTATTTATTAGCTTTGGCCTTAGATCTATTTTTAGTAAAGTTAGAAGTAACAATAAGGTAACCAGCACTTATTTTAAATTAAGGTTATAAAACTTTTTGGATTCTAATTTTATGACTGAAATTTTGGTTGGAAAATACTACATTCAATGAAAATAATGTTTACTGTATCAGCCCATATACTTCCTACTGCAGGGCACAGGCCTACTCTACAATCGAGAGCACGATTGATAGGGGTTAGAATACGGCCTAAGTCCACCACGCTTGTCTAGTGTGGGTTGGCAAACTTACATACCATATAAATTATTACAAATCGCTATGTTTGTCAAATAACAAAAACGAAAACAGGTGATTTGAGAATCAAACATAGAATGATAATGTCTACCGTCCGTTTACACTGAACTAAGTCGTACATTTATTAAGTAACACTATTATGATTTTTGACAGTTTATAAATAATAACAATATTTAGCTATTCTTTTCTATATTTATAAAAATTGTCTTTTTAACCTCTTAAATGACCAGCAGGTAGACGCATAGAGCATATATAATAATTTATGATTTCTGTGTTTTTATTAGACAATTACATACATTAAACCAGAAAATAGATCTAAATACTCGTGGTAAATATAACCAATAATTATTGATATAAAAAAAACTTTGAAAAACCGCTTGCTCAAGCACTAAAACCCAGTTCACAACAGTAAGTCGAGCTTTCCGCTCGCCGGGTGGGCCGGAAGCAACTAAGCCCGCGTGCACACTGGACAATACCAGGCACAGATGACCTCTGTCTTGCAGTAGCCTCATACTATTACTTCAGATTTAATCTGCGGTGGGTCACATTCACACAATCTAACAAGTCTTTTGGGGCTGGCTTTTGTATGGGTTGTCAAAATTTTTAACTTTGCTTAGGTAATTGTAGGCGGAAAATGTTGTAGTGGATAACGCCTAAATCCTGTCGATCGTAAAGAAGTCACGAATCCAAACGCTTCCAGGGTTTATTGGGCTCAGGGTTTGTAAATGGGATATTATGATTATAATGCGTTATAGCCTTTGAAACATAAGTAAAAAAGATTATTTATAAAAAAAGTCAAATAAAAATTTCCGCCGAAAACAATACATAAAATACCTATTAAATAAATAAATACACCCATTAGTCACATACATAGTCCTGACCTCACACTAAGGTCGAGTCTTGTACCGTGGGTATCAGGCACTACGAGAGACTTTCCGGTCTCACAAACACCCAGACCCGAAAAAAATACTTGTGGTTTACACAAACATTTGTTTCGCCAGACAGGCGTCCAGCACACTGCGCCACGGAGGTTGTCAAATGTCAAAACCTATATTTTTAAATAACAGTCAAATGTTTGTTACCAGCCAGTAATTCTTCAATATATCTTTTTTACAACATTCTTTTTGTCTTAAACAAATATAAAACCTTTTTACAAGTTGCCAGCCATATAGTACTGAAAAGTAGTTCCATCTTTAAACGAATCAGAATGGCAATTTGAAATTCAATTTGAAGACGTAAAGTGCACGAACGGACGCATTGAGCGGAACGATAATGATCTATTCAGACTGGCGCCAGTAACTCGCGCCAGTTGTTTGAAAACTATAAAATTTACTTGACTGGATATATTTTAGTTAACGTTGCTGTTATTTTTGTGTATCCTTTGTTATTAAGCGTATTTATATGTTAGTGTGCGTTGTTGCTAATAATACAATATTTTTAAAACTTGAACTAAACACTGTAGTATGAAAACAATAGAACACGTGTTCTGGAGTGGAGATCGCGTCTTGGCAAACGTAGCGTGGCACGTCCTCTGGCCAGATGGCGAGATGACTTGTACAAGAGGGCCGGCAGCGACTGGATGCGCAAAGCAGCAGACCGGGCTCTGTGGCGTACCTTGGGAGAGGCCTATGTCCAGCAGTGGAATGCAACGGGCTGATGATGTATGAAAACAATAGGCAACGCGCAGAAATACACACAGTACAAAAAAAAATATTTCCAGTTGATATGAACAAATAAGAAAAAATACAATATGTAGTAAAAAATAACAACTGAAATATATTACACAGCAATACGAGTCGCAATTTATGTATAAAAATATTATATTTATTGTATTTGTTTATAATTGTCTCACCAAACACCCTAAAGGAATCTCAATAAAAATAAAATGTCCCCATACGATCCATACTACAAGAATCTGGCCAAGAAACACTTCATACAAATTCATGTGAGCTTATGGGGGGTGCGCCGTAAACCATAGACAAACGACATTTTTACGACAGCAGCCGACTGTCCGCGCTATCCGAGGCCTAGCGTTTTATGCCGTGTTTAAAATTCCCATATTTACTGGCTGACATGTTTTAATGGAAGTAGTGACTTAGTGACAGCGTGAATGCGATACAAGTTGCAACGCTCTTTCAGTTTTATGTAGACAAATTATTTTGAATATGGAATGTTTGTTTTTTTGTTTATTATAATTACATGTCTATTAGTTTGTTGGCGAACAGTTTTTACCAGTAATTATTAAGTCGATTTCATTTTTTTTATTCGATAAGTTTAACATTAAGTAGTTTGTGGCGAAAAAAAATCACTCAAAAACAATCAAATAATAAAATATGTTTATTATACTTAGAATGGTGTCTTAATTCATTTCTATTTACTCATCAAAATATGTTTGGCTTTGTATAAAAATATTACCGAATAAACAGCCGCTTATATTATTCTACCTTTATTAAAATACATACTGTTGGTACCAAACTTAACAGACCTAAGCCACGTAGTATCTACATAAATTCATTATAAAACGAGCGTGGAAAGCGATAGGTGAGAGAGTCGGTGTTTATGACCAATTGCAAGATGGTCACCTGTTTATGGTGAATTTTAACGAGTGACGTGCGCCTCGTCACGTTCTCATGCTGGCTTTGCGTATTGGTATTAGAAACCAATATTTGGACCAATGTTGGAAACAGGTTTGTGGATTGTGTGACTTATGAATAAGTAACTGGGTTATTCATTTTGTAAATAAAGCGGTGTATGCGTTGTAGTGAGCATTGCGGTGGAATAATATGATAATTAGAGTTCGTAGATGCGTAGCTGATTTATGATATTTAATGAAGAAAAAGACAGCGAGATAAAAAGGTCCATTTTTATTCATACCCTATAATTCTCGTTTTATCACACTTATATAAAATAATATCATATTATAGGATTAAGTTCACTTTATCTCTTTGACTATGGTTAGATCAACGATTAAAAATAGTTTGTAAGAAGGTATTTAGGATATGTTTAAATCTAATTTAATCAAAAAAATTTAAAACATTAAATTTAAAACATTAAATTTTTTTGACCACTAAACTACGTAAAATGTTGTTATGTAACAAAAAAAACCATGTATTTATATAAAAGCATATACTGTCTCAAGAAACGTTAAAATTGAGATTAAACAATACCCATATCAGCCAACGCTCCCATACAAATACGTCAATTTTGATAAATTAAAAGCTCATTAAAAAGAATAATTAAACGAAGCGGCGAAACAAAAACATTGGCCACATTAGTATTTGCCGTATTTGGTTTGATTGGAGCCAAGTGGGCCAACATGGTCACAGGCCACGAGCGACGCTTTCGATTCTCGGAAAATATGGCTTTTACATTTTAATTTGTCATCATCGGGAAATTTCACACTAGTTTTTGTGGAGATTAAATTTTATGATGCGTCTTCGTAAGTGTGACGTGGGGTTGAGTAAATATTTGCACGTCTTTTTCAATACTGCCTCGGTGGCGTAGTTGTACTACGGTATGATTACAAAGCTGAGGTCTCGGGTTCGAATCCCGGGTCGAGCAAAGTGATATAGGATTTTTCAATTCATTGTCGGCCAGGAACATACAAGGCGAAATGTGGGTGTCCTGGTAGCACGACTGGCTACCCCTTCTGGGAAAAAGGCGTGAGTTTATGTATGTTTACCATGTCTTTTTCAATATGGTTGTGGTTTTATATTTAACGACAAGGTTCTGGCGACCTACATATGTTTTTTTTTTGTTGTTTTGTTGCAGTAATCATGACTTATATGGAGTACACAAATCAGCTGATGGCGGATAGTGGTGTATTCAGATCTACAAGCGAAGCTCTGCTCTTGCCATCTGCTTGAAGACCAAGACCCCGCCAGTATTAGCAAAAGCTTCTAATGCGATGTTAAATTCCGATACAAAAGTTACTACCACAAGACAATGTGGTTGTTATAAACTGAAATATATGACTTATGTTATTCTGTCATTGCAATGTTATTACAAATTCTCCACTTTTACCACGGTGTCCTCCTACATTGCAAGTGTTGTAATATTGTTATTAATATCTCTGACTATTGATGTTTCAACAGGTTATTTGTCGAATATTTACGTCAATATGAATCATTGAAGACATTGTAGCCAGAATAACTACTGGACATATTTAGCCTTAACATCTAGTCTCAGGATGGCGAGCGCAGTGGACTGTCAAGCAATGCTTTGTAATTCATGGTGTAGTTTGGTTTGCTACTGTCCATGAGCGGTCCTATCGCTTACCATCAGGCGAATGGCATGTTCGTCTTGCTATACAACGTTAGTAGTTTGTATTTATAAATAGGACGATATGTTAGAATTTCGTAACATTTCGTTCTCGTTTTAGTTGATTGCTTCAACGTCAAATATTACACTATGCGTTACCATAATAATAAAGTACAAATTTACGTAAATATGTATTTTCCCACAGACATTCAAAGTCATACCCACCCTCTACAATGACTCAGGTAATATTACCAATTGTTTATTGCAAAACGTTTCCGATTGTAAAACTATGACACAAACTCATACAAATTAGAACTGCCCACGCGCGCATCATTCACAAACACGTTGGCACTTCGCAAATCTGATATGACGTTTATTACTGTTTATTTATTGGTGGTGGTAATAAATTGTGTGGCTGTTTCGGTGTCTTTGAAGGGATATGTCCCGTCTTTATTAACTTGTGTGTGTTATTGGTCGAGTTTTAAGAGCGTATACACGTTCCGTATTTGGCTCAAAAACAGTCCTTTTTGAACCAGTTTTTATCCATCAAAACATTACTTAGAAGAAAAATTAATTAGTAATAATTTACAGTAAATGTTGTCGTCTAAAAATTTGCAATAGCGAATGGAACGCGTATTCTCTCTTAAGTAGATCTGACAATTGATCATAGGAATACCACTAGGTATTAAAAGAGTTACTACCGTGAAAATTGTGATCCATAAAAGATTTGGGTTTTGGGATCAGCTACAGTACGTCCTGTTACGAACGGACTGGCATAACTTTGATGCATTGTAATTTGTAGTCATTTGTCGAGGTGATAGTGTAAGAAACCCTGGAAATCGAAACTATGACGTCACAGTTCAGTTTGTGCATTGTTATTAGAGGAATAAAGCAATGGCTAAGTGCTTACTACTTTTTTTATTACGATGAATGGCGAGACGAGCATGCTATTCGCCTGATAGTAAGCGATACGACTGCTCATGGACAGTAGCAAAACCCAACAACACCATGATGCAATACTTTGCATTCCACTGCATTCGCCATCCTGAGACATATGATGTTAAGTCTCAATAATTATGTCCAGTACTTACTCTGGTAACTTAGTCTCTATTAATATTCAAAGAGGAAATTAGGTACTCAAAATAATTACAAACTGTAATTATAGACAGCAATTAAAATAAATGTACAAAATAAATCATATTTCTTAAGACAAATATTATTATTAATAGATTAAACAAAATCCTTAAAATTCGAAACGACATTTTCTTAATTAAAAAAGTGAATTATCGAAAAGCCTTTAAATAGGAAATTGGTTAATCAAAACATGATATCAATCTATTTAATCGAATTTAATCTAGAACATGCCAACCTAAAAACGACTCTACAGTTCACTTAACAGAGTCAGAGTTCCTTTGTCCTTATCTAATTAATTATGAAAGGAGACCAGACACAGAATAATAATCTTTAACTTTATAGACATAAGGTATACTATTTGTTGTAGAGTCAGCATCATTATACATCGTTGGTGGCTAGTTAGAGAAATTAGTACGACTAATTCGGACTACTCGGCTACCATTAAAGTAAAGTGGAAAGGGGGAATATCAATTGTATGCTGTCTGAATATATTAATATGGCATTTGTCGTGAAATCTAAATTGTTTTAAGCGGTTAGTAAATGCCCTTTAATCATAGCCTTCCGGGTATATGGTTCTTGATGGGAGCAATTAAGGTTGATTTGAAGGTCTGAATGTGGCTTAGTTAATAACTAGTAGCTTTGATGAATTTAGCTGTGGTTAAGAAAGTAGCTTTTGAACTGGAAGAGGTTTTAGCTGGGTTTTAATTCAAAATTGTTATACCGTAAAAATCTTGCAATTAAGAAAACCATTCCGAAATGATATTGTAATTAAAAATCATATTTAAAATTGTATATAATGCGATGCAATAAAAAAAATAGAACAAAAAATTCTTTGAATTTTCCTTTTTAACCCAATTTATTTTAAAATATTTGCGAAAATAAATATCCATACCGTTGTGCTAATATTACGTAGTAATATACGTATAATATTACCGACTAATATTAGCCCAATGTTATCTTATAACGTCTCCTCCAATTTATGCCTAAAAACAATTCAAACTCCTTACAAAAACCATATCCCGCCCTATATGGGTCAACATAAGCGATAAGCGACGAGCGTGTAATCTTACGTAACATCGTATCTTATCCGAACATTTCGTAACTCCCACACCGGCCCATAAATGTGTTGAGTTTTTAATTCCTTTTAACAAACATCAAATCTTAAGCAAACACTTAAAATCCCGAGATGAGTGACATCATCTGGCTTGCAATGGGACTGCGGGTTTAAGTTGTGAGCGGTTAGCGATTTTTGTGGTTATTATACTGGTGCAGAAACATGCTGTACATATTCTCATAAAGACGTAAAGAGATAAATGAGTCATTTAATTTTAAAGTTGTGTCTATAAAAACGGCTATCCATTGAGATAAAAATAGAGGAGACAGCTTTGAAATAGCGTATTTTTATTTTTGTCTGTATCTTCGCATTATCTTCCTTCCTGCTCTTTAGGTTTCTGCAGTCCTGGTACATACGCAGTACGCACGTATTTTCTTCGCGATATCCACTCCATCTACACTTATGATGCCTGATGAATTTGTTTGTTTGAACGCGCTATTCTCAGGAACTACTCTTTCAAATTAAAAATTATTTTAGTGTAGGAAAGTCCATTTACCGAGAAAGGCTATAGGGTACTATTTAGTCCAGAAAAATATATAGCAGGGCTTATATGTCAGAAAAAACATTTACTCGCAATAATATATTAAATATTCGGTCTCGGTGTATGTTTAATATTATTATTCTCTACTTTTGAGAGTCATGCCTCGTATGTGCTCCCAAGTGCTTTACTGGTGGTAGGTTTCTCATATGTGAGAGGCCGCTTGGTTCGGTACCACCGCAATGTCTATTTCTCCCGCCAAATAACAGTGTAAATGCATTGTTGACTTCCGGTTTGGAGGACATTGTAGCCACTAGCTACCGTCAGGCAAAGGGCACGCTGGTCTCGCCATTTACTGCAATAAAAAAATGTGCCTGATATAATATGACTGGAGATTTAATATGATATAATAGCTCAACATCGCTATCTCTTCCGCCCGTGACTTAGACACTATTAACGCAAATATGCTAGTTACGTGTTTTGTTTGCGGCCGACGCAATCGCACTTATGAAACTCAGGCGAATCTCACTTTGTTTGTGTTCTGCATTCTTCGCTACGGTGTGAATTAGATGTTCTGAACTTTATTGTGGGAACAAATTGTAGATAATTATATTTGACTCATCAATTGGGTTGGGTTTTGCATTTATTTCGATGAATAAGCTCTTTTCAACTCTGGATCTTAAAACGAGATTAAATATATTTCTTCAAAGAGATTAATATTAGGTAGCAAGAATTAATTCAATTCACAAATTCTCTAAAATTTGGAAAGGCAATGAGTTAACGCAACTATACAAATTAGCCTGTGATCTAATTTACTCCCAGACGCGATAATTGATGAGTTAATTGCTAACTCAAACATAAATTCAAAATTTCAGGCGAAAAATCACGTAATGCATTGTTGTTCATTAAATCTGAAGGTGCAATTTAAGAGAGTGATACTGGAAAGAAACTAATCACAATCATTTTTTGTTGATCATTACTTTATTGTTTAGGAGGTATGCACAATCATACTATGTCGTACCAGCAATGTATATCTACAGATAATTTAATGATTAAAAAACTAATGCTAGGTTGTTCACTAATTGTTCGTACTATTTTACAGGCCACATACCTGTCCAATATATTTTTGCTCCTCTGTACTTCACACAAAATAACATACACAACCTCACGCATTTTTCCACAAGGGGTAGATAGAGGTGCTACCATGATACCCACATTTCGCCTTGTCTGTTCCGTCCCATGATGTGATAGGGGCAAGCTTATCGTCATACAGGCATAAATTCCAGAATCCGGGCACTCACACAATAATGATCTAAAAATTCCAAAAACAAAAACCGGTTGACAAATGAACAATGATGATTATTTGTCATCACGCGGGTTATTTGTCAAATGTTGTCAGATAAGCGTTCCTGTCCTGGCCACCGGTGTTGAGATGATGATACACACACAAACAATGAAGCGAGATCTGCTATGTTGGGCCTATATTATAGTTTTTTTAATTGTCATAATTGGTGAGACGAGCATGTTATTCGCCTGATGGTAAGCGATACAACTGCTCAAGGATAGTGGCAAAGCCAAACAACACCATGAATTACAAAGCAATGTTTGGCATCCCACAGCCCACTGCGCTCGCCATCCTGAGACATAAGATGTTAAGTTCAATGTCCAGTAGTTACTCTGGCTACAATGTCCTTCAAACCGGAACAAACAGTGCATTTACTCTGCTGCTTGGCGGGAGAAATAGACATTGCGGTGGTACCTACCAAGGCGGCCTCTCACATAAGAGAGACCTACTAACAGTAACAGTTCTACATCACTGCATCCTTGCAAATTTTATGGAAGCTCGCACACTAACTTATATTGGCAAATACAACGTTAACCCGAGCGGAGTCAGTAACAAAACATAGTAGCGTATAAAACATAGGTATTTACATTAATAAAATATAAAGATAGCATGCAGAGATAAAAATATAATTTAACGCAGATTTTTCTCTGCAATTTCACAATGTACCGCACATTTAGAATATTTACGATGCTTTCAAAAGTGCTCTACATAAAACGCTCTTGCACAACCGACGAACCAATTGAAAAATATTTCATTCGAATCGCTGGAAAATATAAAAAAATGTATTCAAATTGGACCAAGGACGGATGTTAATATATTTGTGTAATAAAGTTTTTATTTATGTATAAATATGAAAATGTGTAGTTGTAAATTTTAGTTTATAGGGTAAAGAAACGCAAATTTGATTTATATGATGTTTTAAGTTCTTTGGGTTAGCACAAAATTCGAATCCCAACTAACAACACACATGTACCACTTTAAAGGAGTTACCGATGGTAGAAAGAAAAAAGTATATAAATCAGGGCTTGTAAACGATACCAATTCACATTAAAAGTATCGGTAAATACCGGTATTTTCATAAAGATACCTGTGTATCGTTAAAATTAAGTAACGGTAATTGAGTATCGTAACGAAACACAATCGTTATGATACCATAACGTTAACAATTATCGATATTTTTTTACGTAGATAACGTTAAAAATATCGGTAATTTCGTATCATTACTTTATGCGACGTTGCTTGTAGTTTAAATTGTAAAGACTGCCCGTTATTTATTTGGTGCTTATTTAATCACAAACGCGTGCCGACTGCCGCCACGCTCTTCGCATGAAGGTGGTTGGTTGGCAAACGTTGCGAGTTGCCGGTAGCGAAGGTAACGAAATACACTCATAACGTTAAAAGTATCGGTAAGTTTAAGCGAAGGTAACGAAATACACTCATAACGTTAAAAGTATCGGTAAGTTTGGTAGTACCGGTATTTATATGTAACGTTAAAATAACGTTAACTTGGGTATCGTTACTTATGAATTTACCGATACCTGCTTCTAGCTCCATTAACGATACCAAACTTTTACCGGTATTTCAAGCCCTGATATAAATATACCCAAATACACCCAACAGTCTCATACATAGTCCTGACCCCACATTAAGATCAATTAAGTCTTGTGTCGCAGGTATCAGAAACTACGAGAGACTTTTCGGTCTCACAAACACCCAGACCCGAGACAAATATTTGTGGGCCTCACAAACATTTGTCTCGGTGCGGGGATCGAACCCGCGGCCTCTCGTTTCACAAACGGCGTCTAACCAACTGCGCTACGGAGGCTGTCAATATACCTCTTCTATATAATTAAAATACTGTACGTTTCTCGTAGTAGTCTAAAAGTAATCTTACCGAAATAAAAATGGTCAATGCTGTACCTACCAAATATTACGAAAAGAACGAAAAGTCTCTGAACATTTTCCTCTTACTTTATCAGTCTATTTTTCATTTTATAAGCAACAAGCGTAGAAAACTTTATGACGATTCATAGCTTCATTTTATATTTGAACCTAAAACGTAAAGTTCACCACACTATAGGACATTAGGAAACTGAAGCATAAAATGAAGTGTCGTTAGTACCGTGCAAAGAACGCTTTGTTATTTTTTAACGACAATGAAAAGATGAGAAGATCGCTTGCCTGATGGTAAGAGTCACGCATTAGACAAAACCTTAATTTTGATTATTTAGTTTTTATTTTTAAGGTTGCGGAAGGTCACTGGAGGCAGGTCTCTATCATTATATCGCTTTTGAAGTTCTGAGGAAGGAGAAGTTTAGCAGTGGACTTCGTATGCCTGAAAAGAGGTATTTTCTTATTTACAAATAAGAAAACTTCTACAAAATTGACGCCTTATAACTTTCAATGGTTTACTTACTAAAGGAGAGGAATTATCTAGGAAAAAAGAATAAATATCTGTCCTTGAAACTCCATAAATTTTATCATTTGTAAGCTAAGTTACATGAACAACTTTCTAACACATCATTACAATACTGGGAGAAAGGCAAAAATGGCCCAACTTAAAGTGCTTCTAGGAAAAGGTGCGAATCACCCACGCCCTGTTACACAAGTTGCATAAAAATATTGAAATCAATACTGACATCTTTTATTCATAGCGAATATGGCTTATTGTATTCAAATTTACTTTCGCCAATTACAATGTTAGTGCTTTCGCGGGCAGATCCTGGGCATGGTGGGTGTGCTTTAGAAACTCACGCGTGTCGTGTTAGAAAATTGAATTTGTGTTTGAAATTAGTCCATTAGTTATGGTAATGGAGATTTTAAAATACATAGTTATTATACGTTTTGTTATTTTAAATATAAGATTTTTTATCACTGCCATGATAAACTAGTTAAAAATTCACTGTTGGACTTCGACATAATGAGACTTAATATCTTATGTCTCAGGATGGCGAGCGCTGAAAAATGCCAAGCATTGCTTTGTTATTCATGGTGTTTTTTGGTTTTGCTACTGTCCATGAGCGGTCATATCGCTTACCATCAGGCGAATGGCATGATCGTGTCGCTATTCATCGCAATAAAAAAAAACTATCTGAAATAATATTGTCCTCTTATTTTAACATGATTAAAACCACACGTTCTTGTTGTCCGCTTTTGTTCGTAAACCAGGGGAACAAACAAACACGATTAAAATTACATGAAATACAAAGTTCCAACAATGAACATTATTAAAGAGAGTATTACAAAGGCATACTTTCGCAAATTGCGAAGTTGAATTCGCTTTGGTGTTGTGCAAACAATTATTCAACTTTAAATACGTAAGCTCATGCCTGTACTTTTTTTTTTTTTTTTTTCTCCTGTGTTCTATTTTGGAGGGGAGTGATTCGAGTCGCTGATAGGTGTTGTGAGTGATAATGTGGGGTGAATTTAACCGGCAAAGGGGTAGGGTCTCGCTATTTGATACGACAACCCGCCCTTTTAAATGCCGCTCATGCCTGTATCCACGGAAGGTAGGCAGCGATGCCCATCGGACCACTTATGGATTGGCGAGTTTATTTCTGATCCAGAATGGAGTAAGGGGCTTGTCTATTAGATCTTCGACCAACTAAAAGGAGATTTTCTAAATCCATAAAATTATGGTATAAACTGCTCCCGTGGCGTATTTGTACTACGGTACGACTACAGAGCTGAGGTCTCAGGTTCGAATCCCGGGTCGGGCAAAGTGATATTGGATTTTTGTATTCATTAATAGCTCGGAGTCAGAAATTTGTGCCCGATATGGCGAGCCGGAATATGCCTATATAAGGCGAAATGTGAGTGTCTTGGTAGCACCTCTGCTTATCCTTTTCTCTTCTGGAAAAAAGGCGTGAGTTTATGTATGTATAAAATTAAGGTGGATTGGACCTAGAAATTGAAGATAAGACGCCAAGGTTCCACCAATCTAAATATTTTTTTCAACCGTAGGCAAGCAAAAGCCTGTTTACGCTATCACTAGATAAACTGCGTATTGCAAAATATTCGTATAATTTTAGTATATGAAATTATAAATAAATAAAAATAAGGCGGCAATTGTTATTTCACAACCATTCCACATTACATATCCCATTAAATCCATTACGCGAGTAATTCCTATTCATACCACGCGCCGGTTTTTCCCAACATTTTCCGTGGCCCTAATGCGTACGTCCTTAAGGTTCTGAAAACTAATTACCATTCGTTCGTGATTAGGTGTTCAAATGAAGCTTATGTTAAACCACGTTTTTCAAAATGTGATTTGAATTTACAATGTTTACGCAAGTGAAGGGTTTTTTGTATTTGGCTAAAAGGACTGCGAGGGATTCATTTTATTCGGAGAAATAAAAGTGCGTTGATTTACAATATTGTTGCGTAAATCAATTCCATTTTTACGACAACACATCTTTGAGGTGAGAGATTCTATTTAAGATTTCTAGATGTAATATGACTATTTGTAGACTAGCAGTCCGCCCGGCTTCGTCCGGGTGCAAACACTTTTTGAGTCTGGTCCACATTACTTAGCGTAATGTTTTATTTATATTTAAACCAGCATGACTGCCGTTATTTACACTGCTTTACCCATACCGTCTCGTTACATCCCGTCCTATCCTGTATTTTTCTATTCCATGACTCAAGGCATGCAATACTGTCCTCTAATATCCCATTTCATCCCCGCTATACTCTCTCCAATCCCATTACTTTAAGTTTGAAAGAGTAGAAAATATGCATATTTCAATTCCTTGCTCATCCCACGGAAACACTACATTTTCAGGAATTTAAAGGAGACTATGTTTTAATCCAAGGTATCAGCTACCATCACACCAAATTTCATCAAAATTGGTCCAGTCGTTTGAGCTTGAAGATGTTACAAACAAACAAATTTTTGCCTCTATTGTAGTAGTAGGATAAGGCGTACAATTTTATGACTAACTATCGACATGAACACCTTGTAGTTCAAAAATGTTTTTAGAATTAAAAACCTTACCGGATTTTGCCGAAGTGGTATGAAAAGTTATCAATGGTGTCAATATAGGTTGCTAAACTTATTTTCGTTTCTAAATATGATTAGCGTAAGCCTATAGTCATACCAAGCACAAATTCAAACTTCAGAAGTTGCAAATTAAAATACGCAGCTTTAATAAAAAATGTTTAATTAAATGAAACTAATTCAACTGAAAATGAAAATAAAATATATGCAAAAATGAAACGCGCGTCGCAATATTTGACTACTGAAATTCTGAAAATTTTACATTTGCACGTCCAACAAATAAAGCAACAGCAATCGCATCAATATTCACAATTTACGGCGTAATGAAAAAATGAATATTGAAATCACGAACACGGTGGCTCTTTCAACAATATATTTATTTGGAAATTTATTTATATGGACTGCCTCGGTGGCGTAGTTGTATTACGGTACGGTTACAAAGCTGAGGTCTCGGGTTCGAATCCCGGGTCGGGCAAAGTGATATAGGATTTTTCTATTCATTATCAGCCCGGAGTCAGGAATTTGTGCCCGATATGGCGATATTCTCGCCCCCTATCACATCGTGGGACGGAACATGCAAGGCGAAATGTGGGTGGCCTAGTGGCGCCTCTGCCTACCCCTTCGGGGATAAAGGTGTGGGTTTATGTATGTATGTTATTTATATGGACGATCGGTCGAAAACAAGTATACGTTATATTAGCAGGTTAAAAGTTATTCGAATCCTGTCGCATATTCTCATCGTTCCCTCATTGCTGAGGATCGCTATCACATATGATGTTTCTCCATCGTGTTCGGTCCTGGGTGGCATGACCTCGTGGTAGGCTACCACCAACCGGCTTCTTTACCATGTCCGACCATTTGGCTTGTGTTCTGCCTCTGCTTACCTTCTATTCGTTCCAATATTATGGGCTTCTCTAATTCATGTCTCGGAGACCGCATGATGTGTCCAAACAAGCTCAAAACACGTTCTTGACAAATGGCAGAGTCTCTTGAATATTTAGCCGCATAGCGACCATTGTATCCAAAGTTAAATACCTATCATAGATTTACAACTATACAGCTTCCTAAGTTCTTAATAATGTGTATTGGTTGATTCTAATATAATCAGGTCGGTATAATTAAATGAATAAATACACTCAACAATTTATATATTTAAATCTATATTGTACACACTTACAAACAAAAAAACACAATACAAAACAACAACAAAAAAAAGTACAAATGGCGGTCTTATCGCTCTACAACAATGACTTACAGACAACCATGGGATGGATTTAAAAGGAGAGAGAGGGCAGTGTAACAAATAAATAATTAAAGCTTAATATAAATACACAAACATACTATACATACATTAAATATAATCATAAATACATATACAAATAAATAAATTAATCCAACAATCCCAACAATCACATACATAGTCCTAACCCCACACTAAGATCGAGTCTTCGTGGATATTAGGAACTACGACAGACTTTTAGGTTTCACAAACACCCACACGACAAATACCTGTGGATCACACATATATTTGGGTTGTCGCGGGGATCGAAACGTTTTACAGCCGGCGTCTAACCAACTGCGCCACGGAGGTTGTTCGTGTGTCGTGTCGTTTTGAACTGTGTTGATCGTCGAGACCATCACGCATTTGTGAATGCTCTATGACCTATGTGAATCATACTGCACTTTTTTTTTTGTTAAAAAAACTGCACTTGCCATCAGGTCTGATGATATAGAAAAGATTCCCTGACTATTTGTTATCTCTTTTATATTCCATCTCCTAAGCCTTTTGCTCTATTACAGCAATTTGGTCCCTTACAGCTCCCATAGATTTTTTAAATATTCGCGTAAACCTAAGAAACCTTATCTTATATGTGACTTAAAAGAAAAATAAATTGTTCTTTAAGGTGAGAGTTTTAAACAAAATATTGTATGGAATAAAGATAATGTGAGTATTCTGACGAAGCCGTATAGGTTACCGCTTGAGCTTTTTAAAATAATATCCCTATACGAACCGCAAAAAAAAGAATAAATATTCCGTTCAGAAATAGGGTTTAAATGTTCTCGGACCAGCGTTTAATTATGTAGCAAAAACTTTATACCGGTCGGCGAGTCAAAATGTTAGCTGTCAATGGATCTTGGTTATTTTTTGTTTCTACGAATCGCAATGCTACCGCTGTGTCGTTGTTGGCAAAAAAGGTATGTTTGTGGTCCAAGATACGAGAGGTGCGCAAACAATGTTTTTGTGAAGTGGATTTCGTCGATTTATTTTTGTGAATATAAATAAATTTTACACCCAATAGTCACGTGAATAGTCCTGACCCCACACTAAGATCGCGTCTTGTGTCGTGAGTTTTAGAAACTACGAGAGATTTTTCGGTCTCACAAATGGCCAGACCCAAAACAACTACCTTTAATTCACACAAACATTTATCTCGGTGCGCGAATCGAGCCCGCGGCTTCTCGTTTCAGAGCCGGCTTCTACCCAACTGCACCACGGAGGCTGTTAAAGGAAAGATAAATTTGAATTCACGTGGACTTGTTCGTTCACTTAATGCAGTGTATATTGTCCTATAAATTAATACCTACTATAATCTATTTGTTTGATATACTATTCCATGTTAGCTTCTATCTCTTTCACTTTAAACTGCTATGTTAATCCTTTTCTAAATCTATCCAATGGTTGTCTAAGATATTGCTGATGATAAGACCGCCAATATTGTATTTTTTATGTATGTAATTTTCGTTTTATTAGTAATTTTTTTGTGTGTGCGATAAAGTGTACAAATAAAAATAAATAAATAAAATATAAACAGCTTTATGTGTCCATGTCGAGTTTTGTTAATAAATAAACTTCGTTAATGTTTATTGCAAGTTATTAGAAATCACGTATGCCTGTTAATCCAGCAATAGTTATTTTAAGTTTAAATGCCAAGACAATAAATATTCTTGTAATGTTACATGAACGTGCCTTCGCATTAAAACTACAATGATTTTATAATACGATTCATTGTTTATATTGTCTTCGCTGTAATATTCGTTGTCACGTGAGTTCAATGGGAATTTCTCAGTTCTTGGTCTTTTCTAAGAGTATTGTACGTATAATGTTTGAAGATACAATCATGATAAGCGATTTATTTCCAAACTCTTTTATTTTGAAATTTCTTTATCCTCCAGGTTGTCTTGTACCTACTTTGTTCTTAGGAATTATTTTTTTTTATTTTATCACTTCAGGCTATTTTGTTTAAACTAATATTATAAAATGGAAATATTTGATTGATTGTTTGCATTGAATAGGCTTATTTATTCGTTTATTGGTCACGTAGGCAATTAAATAGTTCTTATGACAAGTCAATACACAGAGTACTTATTTTCTATTTACAAGATATTCGTTGTAATATTTATATTAATTTTATTATATTATTTATTAGTATTTTATGGTATATTTTTTTGCTAGGCTCTACAAGTACTGAACCGATTTGAAAATTATTTCACCATTATAATCCTACATTATCCCTGATGAACACTGCACCCGGGCGGAGCCGGGACGGATCGCTAGTTGATTTATATCATTATCAGAATCGTTATATATTTCTCTGTATTTTCAGCTTTTCCTAAATAGTACTCGTAGTAGGTTTTCTTGCAGGAAAAATATTAACACATTTTCATTACTGAAGAAATAAATAAAAACTTAAACCATTGTTAGGCTTTCTCAGTACACGGGCCTTTTTCAGAAGTCAACTCGGCTTTGTCATAAATAAATATTTTAAACCAATTTTTAGGTTTGAAAGTGTGATCTTTACAAAAAAAAAACAGATTCTATACTAAGTTAATACAACCAACACTTAATATTAAGCAATAAACTAAATACATATGCTAATTTTCCAAAACCCACACTTAATATTTCTTTCTCCAAACGAAAAAACGAGATACTATCGATTTTTATCTCACAATCGTAAATCAGTGTAACTGGACACCCTTTAAGCCCTCGCTTTCCACCGATTTCCATTGTTGAAAATCGTACAGAATCGAATACCATTGTAATGCAATGAAAACCGATACCATCCGTCACGTAACTGTGCCATCGCAGTTGCCAATAACTATGACTATGCCATACTGTAACGGTGAAAGAAAACATCGTGAGAAAACCTGCATACCGTAGCGATTTTAAAGAATTTCTACGGTATGTAAGTCCGCCAACCCGCACTAGGCCAGCGTGGTGGACTATAATATGGCCTAACCACTCTCAATCGATACTCTCGATTGTAGAGTAGGCCCGTGCCCAGCAGTGGGACGTATATGGGCTGATACAGATACAGATGCCATATTACATACATACATACATACATAAACTCACGTCTTTTTTCCCAGAAGGTGTAGGCAGTGGTGCTCTCAGGACGCCCACATTTCGCCTTGTATGTTCCGTCCCACCATGTAATAGCGTGCGACCTTATCGCCATATCGGGTACAAATTCCTGACTCCTGGCTGATAATGAATAGAAAAACCCAATATCACTTTGCCCGACCCGGGATTCGAACCCGAGACCTCAGCTTTGTTGTGTAAAATTTGCTGTTTTGTGGCTTATTTTGCTGATTAAATTTCAATCACAATCGCACTTTATTCAAATGTTTAATAATGCAATTACTAAGTATTTAAGTTTTAAGCAGTAAGACATCATATATAAATTCGAACCTAGAAGTAATGAGAGAAATAAACCAGAAATAAACTATAAAAATTGCTTTGAAATAAAACTAATTTTACAGATTTTATCGCGGATTTGGTTAAATTTTTGCATTTTTTTTAACTTCCGACTATTCAATCACTTTACAGCTATCGTGGTCACGGGTTTTATTTCAATGTGTAACATTCGCGTAAACCTAAGAAACCATTATAATTCTTTTTCCTTCCTTTCCATTTCCTTTGATTTTAATTTTTGCTTTATTTTAATTTTGAGTTTGTTATTATTGTACTTTGCTGTTCGTTGTAGTAGGTAGTTGATTTTCTACGTCATGCTACATACTTTTATCTTGTGTCTGTGACTAATAAATCAATTTTCTTTCTTTCCTTTTTCATTCAATTGTAGAAAAATAGCTTTTCGCTTATATATTGCACGGAGCAACCATTCAACTTCACAATTCCCGAATAGTCGTCTGGAAAAATGTAGTCGTCTTGATACTAGGACGGACAAATGACCCGCCGTTTATTTTAACGGTTAATTAAACTCGGGATAAACAGTATTAATTACGTTTATAAATGTTTTGCCATATTTGTAGGTAGGCTAAGTAAATAAAAGCGAAAAAGCTAAGCCATTTGTAAAAAAGTGTATGTAGAAAAATGAGTGTATGTTGATTAATTGAGCCTTTAAAAGACTTCCTTAATTTATGATGAAGATATGTTTAGAAATATATTTTCAAAACGTAGGAGTTATAAGAAAATTCGTCTCAATTATATTCAAAGATTATGAGAATTATTAGACTCTTTCCGATGTAAAAAATATACCGATTGCATTTATTTCACCGAGTTTTTACCAAAAATAATACACTTCTTTTATATCTGAGAATAAAATACCGTAGAAGCTTTTATGGTATTTCAATTGATATAACAATAAATACCCTTCTAAATGAAGTTAAAACAATAAATGAACCTGTCGTAAATCGATTCCTCATTGTCTTTAATTCCCCAAAAAGCCACAACACAATGCAAGTATAAATCAAGGGAACAGATCTGTGAAAACTCCACGGAAGTATCCAAATGGTATATTTTTAGGGATCCGTAAATAAAAAGGTAAAACGAAACCCCTGTAGCATCACTTCGCTGTACATCTGTCTGTCATGAAACCTATATAATATAGTTATAGACAGTTCTCGTTGAGCTAGAATCATGAAATTTGAAAAGCAAGGTGTCATGGTATAGCTGCACGAATAAAGAAGATTAACAAAATATTAGGTAATAATAAAAATAATTTTGTCCGATTAAAATGTTTGCAAATGTACGGTTCGGGAACTACGCAAATCCGACTCGCACTTGACCGCTTTTTTGTTTTGTCAATCGATACTATATAAGTTACCGAAACGCATTGAATTGTATGCGAAGTCTTTTAATGGCGTCCACGATTGCGAAAAGCAAAAAAAAACAGTTACGCACGTTTTTCCCGCGGTAACTGTTCCTTATTTTATGTAATGTTAAGAATTGTGACACCGCCTTATATGTCTCGTACGTAATGATTTTGATTGAAGCATTGCCTTATTGGTCTAGTGAGTTGTATCAGTGGTTGATAGCAGTCGAGTAACCTAGTTTGTTTTTTGTGATCTTCATTACCTTTTTATATTCTATAAATCCACTATAGCAAGGGTTTTTCCTACAATCACGAGTTTTATTAATAGCTGTAAGGCCAGCGTGGTAGGCTTTATAGTCCTGGCCTACTGCAGGCTTGCGAACTTTACACACCATAGAAATTCAGATTCACGATGTTATCCATCACTGTTGAAATTGGCGTTCACATCAAAGTTCAAGATCTGAAAGATATAATTCTAAAACTTCAAAAAGCACAATATATTTTTGAAATAAATTTCATTTTAAACAAAAGGTCACAAGAGTTCAACAACTTTACAGCAACATATATAGCTATACAGCAACTGTAATACCGACGTATCTCTCATGTGTTGTAAAAGAAAATGGAGCGTTATTTTCGTCTGGTCGGTGTGATGTTTTCTTATTTTCGTTTGCTTCAGTGGAAACGTGTTTGCAGAAATATATGGATGAGACTTTGAGTAACTCACTTTTGACGTAAAATATATGTTAGAGATTACACAAGTTTGATCCACGCAGGATGAATGCCATACGCATTGATGTTACTTATTTTATTGGAATTGCAACACAGTCCGACATGATTGAAGTCTTATAAGTTATCGGTTGCCTATGGTAACGCTGAATGGTCTGTCAGTAGAGTCTGTGATCGGTTTAATAATATTTAATTGTTTCTATTGTAATCTTGCCCGGAACAGCGCCAAACGTGCGCACTGACTGATTAATAAGAATCATCATGTCGGACGGCAACTACGGCCATATAAATCGCAATCTGTATGATTCTCCGACAGCAGCGGTGGGATCGATCTCAAAATCATCCCTTGTGCCTACCGCATTGCCTGCTACCCAAACTGAAGAATATTTTCGGTCGGAACGTAAGACTCAGTAGTGCGGCCACGTACATCGAGTATTCTACCAATAAAGCAGCGCTGATAGATGGGCTAGATACTGACAGCTCTAACGATATCGAGATTTCTAGAATCACAGACGTCTAGGCAAAGAACTACGGATGTGGAGAATACGACAGGAATTATACGCTTACAATGGTGAATATTTATTAAGATACAAAATCAGCAAAAGCAAGCGTTGATTTTGGCATTTAAAACTCCATTGGAATTGAAAAGAAGATTGATAGATCAATTGATAGACGTTGAAAAAGATGATACGTTTTCATCAACATGCAATTGGTGGAAGTAATTATTTAAAGGTATCAACTTGTTATAGCGATTGGTAAAATATTAAGAGGATCCATGTGGTTGTTGCGGATAAATTGTCCAGGTACGACGTGAACATTTGAATAACTTTGTCGTACGAATTGTATCTAAAGGTTATGACACTTTTGGTAACATTTCTATCGTGCTCAAACCGTGAATAGTCCGAAATCTACTCCGCAGTCGTAGATCAATTGTCATGCCTGCGATAAGCTTGGACATAAGATTGGGCATGTATAGAAAATAGGCTAAGATATCATTAATTGCTCCTATGACGAGTTTTGGCTATCGCCAACAATCTTGCTTGCCAGTATGTTACAGGTATGGTTCATCAGTTCACATGGTGAGTCGCTGTCCTCACGGGTCCAGCGCCGCAGCATCGACATCTGTTGTAGAACGTGTTGACATATTATGTGTGGCCGAGCTGCTCCCCGAAACACTAAAACCCTTTATAATTGTTTTAAATTTGGTTTTACTTTGGCGCTGAGTATCTCTTTGCAAAAGAGTCTGCCGCAAGTTAAGAGGTAAGCGAATTGATATTGTTTGGCCAGGTGCTTTTCTTGATGTGAATTGTCACACGCGTTGATGGTGAGGGAAAATATAGAGAGGAAACCAGCATACATTGCTGTGATGTGTTAAACAAATCAACGTACGCTGCCTGAGCATAGTGGTCTGTGGTCTAGCTCTTTTCAGTCGAGCTCTCGATTATGGAGAAGTCCTATGCTAAACAGGGATACAATACTTACTGTGTAATTGTTATATTTGGTAGAAATTAATGATTCAAGCATCGAAATTGTATTTCACTTTTGGCTGGTAAAGAATCGTCGCAAAAATAAAATATTGGGTTGCGACATTTTGAATTATAGTTTTCAAATAAGAATGTCCGCACATTAGTTGTATCTGACAAGGTTGGCGTCTGTAAACACAAGTCTTAACACATAGCACGTTTAAAACTGTTACACAGATGAAACAATTTGTCCATAATTCATCAATTCTTATGGATCCAGCATTATAAATTGGCGTTCGGTAAATGCCTAATTGAATTAGCGAATAATTGCTACAACACACGGCAGTAGACAGCTCATATCTTAACCAATGAACCAATGATATTTAAGCCACAGTATCTATACTAAGTTTCATGCAGATGCCAGTGCCAATGGCTATGGTGCTATTTTATTCTAACCTGTAAGAATGAAACTAAGGCCTATCGCATACTTTAGCAAAACTACGATGTTAGCAGAATCGTGTTGTGACATAAGCAAGCCACGTTACAGACAGGTCTGTAGTATGAGGGCTGGATCGAATGGTGTTTTGCCATTTTCTTATAGAAGGCCGGCGTGACGTGTAGGAATATTATTATTATTATGTGAGTGAGATGGTCGAAGGCCATTTTGCTAGTGGTAGGATTTTCATTCTGCCCGGATGGCTACGACAGTGAATAGTGGATAGATACCCATTATGGTTACTTACGTTAGCGTATCGAGACCATCCCGTGTATATCCGTGTGTAATTGGACCGGCATAGTTGTGTGGATCGGCGAGAGTGAAACATATAGTACCAGTTGATATTCCATTTGGTTTACACCGCGCTTGCCATCGTGCGGGTTATGGTCACTTTGCTGTTGTAAAGTGTGAAAGTAAGTACCAACGATTTTTAAGGGATTTCTTGAATGAATAAAGTAGCGGTTACAAATTACAATAATCGATACATATGAATTAACTTTCTGTTGTAGAACGCTGTCGACTATCTTAATTGCCCGGAGTGTGGCCAGCCCGGCGCCGCAGACCCTGCACGGTACCTCCGCATTGCACCCTGTGTCGAGTGGCGCCGATGCCCAACGTGGCACCCCCGTAATCTCCGCTAAGGAGTTTTTATAACTCTGTCACTAACAGTCGTGCCGTTATAAATAATAAAACTGGAACTCTTGCCATGGTAAAAGCAGTTGGTCACTTCAGACAATACTTCCGTGGCCGGACATTTACGATTACGACTAACTCTTTTGAATTCATCATTTTATAAGGTAGAATGGGTGGATTAATATTGATTATTGCGTTTTACACTTTCTTACTGGCCAAGGTAACTTAAAGTCTTAAACTGTACTATAAATTTAAGCTCGTTGATTCGCATGCGTGAACACGCAACATGAACATGTTCAGCACTTAATGGCGAATATAGACAGTCCGCGCATCATTTACTTTGGGAGTCTAGTCTTTAACAAAAAGAGCATAGTGTTGGTTAGTATGCAAACATTATCTGGAATTGTATGCTACATGGACCTAGTGCAGACTAGGACGAAATTTCGTGCTTTGCGGCGTTCTGGAGTTCTGTAATCAAGTAAAACAGTCTCCAAACCTTTGATTTTAACATTAATACATCCGTAACGAGCACATCCGCGGCAGCCTTGGTGTCCGCGATGTGACAGATAAACTCCAAGAGTGTCGCTTGAGATGGTAAGGTCATGTCATGAGAAAGCCGCTGGAGTACGTCGGCAATGTGTGCCTGAGCCTCAACATTCCAGGACCTCGACCGAGGGGTAGACCGAAGAAGCGCTGGCTTGATGTCGTCAAGGAAGATATGAGAGTCAATGGCCTTACTATTGAGGATACCGAAGACCGGGCGAAATGGAGGAGACTAAGCCGGAAGGCGGACACTGGCACCGGCCGGTATAATGCTTAAGTAGAAGTAGAAGAAGAAGAATAATAGATGATATGTGTACGGCACATGCTGGTTTCGTTGTACTGAATTTATAACTCCTGACATAAAAATAGATGACAAGCAGAATTAATTATCTGGTAGATCAGGCCTCTAGCAAACTTAGTAACACAACGATATTGAAGAGGTAATTGCCAATCTCAGTCAGGGAATACTAAGGAATGATGCAACTAGGATATACGAGTTAATACCAGGAATAAGATAAGAATAGGATGGACGAGCAGGCGACGAAAGATAAAAATCGTTATGACTAATAAAGCCACTGTTGTGTAAAAATGCCAATCATTGTTTGAATTTTAGTGATAATTCTGTAGTAATTCTGTGCTGAAAAATAATAATCTTATATTGGAAGCTTGTGGTGTGTGTGTTGGTGATTGATAAAATGTTCTATTGAAACTCAAAGCTGCTATGCTTTATTGAAAGATGGATTGAAAGTATTATCACTTTGTCCTTATGATCTGTTGAAAGCCATGACGCTTTGCAGGGTGGATTGAAAGCTTGAGCGCTTTGCCTTTATGATCTGTTGAAAGCCATTACGCTTTGCAGGATGGATTGAAAGCATGAGCGCTTTGTCCTTGTGATCTGTTGAAAGCCATCACGCTTTGCAGGGTGGATTGAAAGCATGAGCGCTTTGTCCTTGTGATCTGTTGAAAGCCATCACGCTTTGCAGGGTGGATTGAAAGCATGAGCGCTTTGTCCTTGTGATCTGTTGAAAGCCATCACGCTTTGCAGGGTGGATTGAAAGCATGAGCGCTTTGTCCTAGTGATCGGTTGAAAGCCATCACGCCTTACAGGTGGATTGAAAGCATGAGCGCTTTGTCCTTATGATCTGCTGAAAGCCATCACGCTTTGCAGGGTGGATTGAAAGCATGAGCGCTTTGTCCTTGTGATCTGTTGAAAGCCATCACGCTTTGCAGGGTGGATTGAAAGCATTAACGCTTTATCCTTGTGATTTGTTGAAAGCTACCACGCTTTGCAGGATAGATTGAAAGCATTAACGCTTTGTCCTTGTTGTCTGTTGAAAGCTACCACGCTTTGCAGTGAGATTGGGCTCTGATTTATTTTGACTGAAGGTCGATGCTGAAAGCTACGACGCATTGCTAAACGTTAGAAGTCACGTGCTGAAAGCTGCTACGCTTTGCTTTGTGTGTGAGGTTGAAAGCTGTTTGTGTAAATACTATGCTTGTGTGCTATGCGCTGTTCCATCTAGCTTGGCTCTGATGTCAATAAGCAACGCGAGAGCGCGTTGAGGCGCAGAATGGCCGTGTTAGAGATTACACAAGTTTGATCCACGCAGGATGAATGCCATACGCATTGATGTTACTTATTTTATTGGAATTGCAACACAGTCCGACATGATTGAAGTCTTATAAGTTATCGGTTGCCTATGGTAACGCTGAATGGTCTGTCAGTAGAGTCTGTGATCGGTTTAATAATATTTAATTGTTTCTATTGTAATCTTGCCCGGAACAGCGCCAAACGTGCGCACTGACTGATTAATAAGAATCATCATGTCGGACGGCAACTACGGCCATATAAATCGCAATCTGTATGATTCTCCGACATATATATTGCTTTTTACCTTGGATGATAAATATGTTAATGAAAATGTTGTGGGAACGGAATATTAAAGGCTTTGTTGTGGAGACTTAAGTCAAAACAATATAAAACATTTTATGAAGTAAAGGCGTTATGTTATTAACAAAATGTTATTTATTTATTTGAGATTCTTCGAGGGGCAGTAGATGGTATTGATGGCTTTGAAATGAGCGCTGTGGTTCCTCACATCAAAGTGTTGTATAATATTTGTGTGGTCCACATAGTTTTGTTTCGGGTCTGAGTTTTGTGAGAAACATCTGATAACCATAACGGAATACTATCTTGTCTGAATGTAGTTAAAGTTTTTGGATATACTTACACTTCTCGAACATTTAACAGTTTTTTTTTGCACTACAGTGTAAAATATGTACATCACCTCGATATAAATAACAACAGTAGCATTAAATGCAAATAATATCATTAATCCCAAGGTTTTAGTCCAACAGGACCCTAAAGCGAAATTCACAGTAAGTTTAAACGGGAGACCAAAAACCCAAGTCAATTGTCCCGTCCGGCAACCTGAAGTATGTGAATGAAAAATAAACGTTTTCTTTTACGAACACAAATATGCATGCGCCTTAAGGTTCAGTTTTTACAAACTTACTTATATGGAAATGGAATACTTTGTCCTTATGTTTTTGTTGTTTAAGACTAGGTCAAATAATGGGCTGATAATTTTCTCATACATTTATAGCGGGGGTATTATAAATTCCATTGTTTTTGTAATGTCTGCAAGGCAAAATTATCGAATTATTATGGATTATGCTGGTATGCATCTTGACATTTAGGAATATGCAAGGAGCCTTGCGCTTGTTTTTGCTATGTATAAAAATAAAGGCATTATTCTCTTGGAATTCTCTTAATAGTTTTTTCTTATAACTGACTTGATGATAAATTATATGGAGTCAACAAAACAATATTTCAGTCATCGTGCAGAATAATTTCCTTATAACGTTACCATAGTCTACTATAATCATACAAATAATGCTTGTGGAGCCCACAAATATTTCTCTCGAGTCTGTGTGTAGTGAGACAGAAAAGTCTCTCGTAGCTTCTGATACACACAAGACTTAATTCATCTTAATGTAGGATCAGGACTGTGTATGCTGGGTGTATTTATTTATGTTTTATTATAGTCTGCCCGCCATTAGGGTTATCAGTCTTTGATAACAAACCACCTATTTTTTGCATCTAAGTCTGCTATGTTGGGCACTTATTAAAGATGCTGAGCTTTATATTCATCAGATTTATAACAATCGCTTGGTTTACCGGTCAAGAAAATCATCTTGAAACATACTTTCTGAAGAATTTCTGAAATTTCTTTTCAACGTTCAAGTATGCATGATTCAAAATGTTTTTTCTTGACTATTAAACCAAGCGATCATTAACTTTAAATGTAAAGTGACTTTAAAAACCCAGTATTTCCTTACAATAGTTTCTCAAAACAAAATTCCCGACCTTTTTTCATCATTTAACATTTTAAAACAGCAATTGAATTTCATCGGCGACGCAGCGGTTAATGCATTATGGAGAGGGTTGAGAAAAACTCGGAGCATTACAATAACGGTCTCCATTCATTTTGCAAGTATTATTTATACAGATACGTGTTTGCGAATTAAACAATGTGGCTTCTGAATGAAGACGGGTTTTTGTTCCGAACGTATAGAATGAATGTTGATCTGTAAAGGGAACTAAACAGTGTAAATTCAATTACTTTTTGTTATTTGATTGGTTTTAGTGGCGAAGGCTCCATGGAAGCCAATTCCCGCCGGGTTCCCTTTTGTAATTTATCATTACACTATAAACAAGCAATATATTCAAACTTATTTATTTAATATCAAAACTCAATTATTATTTTTTACATTCAACGACATCTGTCGGCCAGATACGTAAATATTACTAGGAAGCGGCACGGTAAGCCCTTTTTACATTGCGACGCGCTGCGACCTCTGGCGAATTCCTGTAAAATTGTTCGGCTTATTCAATAACACTAGCGCGGCCCGTGCGCCGCCGCCCGCCGCCGCCCCGCCGCCACCGCGCCGCCGCCGCGCCGCCCCTTACGCATTGTATAGTATGCAACAAACCACGCAAAATTGTACCTTAAATTTATAGTGATTTAAGGTTCAATTTACGTTAAAAAAGCAAGAAATAAGCCGGAGCTTCTCCGGCATTTCGTGTGTACTTACGTATAGATATTACTTATTATAATAGCGAAATGCGGAGTCTAATGTATTTATAAGTGTTGTATTTACATTTTTACAATATATTCATGGTTCATGCAATTAGTTTTAAATGTTTTTAATTACAAACTGTGTAATATTAATATTATGGTTTTAATGGAAATTACTAATCGTTAGGAGCGTACTAATATGTTTAGATTGTCGATTTTACAAATAAAGTTAGTGTTTAGATTTTAGGACGTGCTCGACCCTCGCCTGATTAATACATTGTCTTACTATTGTTACAACTGATTAATGCGGGGCTACCGTACTTGTTAACATTGAGTCTAGGTTTTTATTTCTTTTATATTAATCTTATATTCACGTGCGGTTTAGAAATATACTTTTTTATTTTTCTCATTATGTAAGCATGGTTTAGTTTTTATTTCATGGACATTGTAAATATTGTATAAGTACATAGGTAACGAAAATATTAAAATTTAATTGACGGCCGCAATAGGCAGATGCCACAATATCACTTACCAAATGAAACCCAATAATTTGGTTTGGTGAGTAAGATTCTCGGAGAAATAATTTGCTGGTGGGAGGATATTTGCAAAGGTCCGAATATAAGGACACACGTGCATAAATGTGTCGCGTTTTGCGTTCATTCTGTGAAACATCACACAGTAAATTTGATCTCTATTCGGACTGCACTACGCTTACTATCAGTCGCATTGTAGTCATTTCGTAATCCCTTAACCCTACTAATATTATAAATGTGAATGTAAGTTTGTTTGTTACGCTTTAACGCAAAACCACTCAACCGATCATCATGAAACTTTGTAGACATATTCTTGGAGGTATAAGAAGTAACATAGGCTACTTTTTATCCCGAAAAGTTTAGTGTTTCCGTGGGATGAAGAAGGAATTCCGATATATTTGCTACTTTTTCATAAGTACTCAAAAAGATGGGATGGGACCGGATTCCATTCCATTAGTGAGAATGAGACGGGGCGGGCGGGATATAACGGGATGGGACGGGACGGGATGGTAGATTTCAAATAAAATTAACCACGCAGACGAAGTTTGCGGGCAGAAGCTAGTAACAGGATAAAGAAAATAAACATATTTTGTGACTTGAGCTTCGGCTTCCCTTTTAAAAAATGTCACCCTTCGCCACTGATTGGTTTGTTATGGGTTATGAAGGCCAATGGTTCCGAAGTTAGATTGGCAACGAACAGAATAAAAAATATATAAGAAAAGATCATGGCACTAAGTAAAAGGAAAAACATGGATTTAATTCAGCGTTATTATTTTATAAACATAGCATTAAATTTAAATTAATTTAAAAATATTTTTCTACTTTAAACCTCACATTTTCGTAGTTTTTACACGTGTTTTTAGAAGCTGACATCTTTATATAATAAATAACTATGTAACGCAATTAAATAAAAGATTACAATGTTTTTAAAATGCATCAATTAATAAATCACAGAGCGTAACGCGGCTTTAATCCGTATTACTATTGGAATAACTGCGACTATACCTGACGTTTGAACATTTCATATTTATTACAATAATCCGCTTATACCGCGGACACGATGTTTCTGCTTTATTCTACATCTGTTACTATAGGTGGTTTGAATTTTATATTCTAAATTTGAAATATTGTTACTTGAATGTGATGTAGTTTGTGTATGTGGCGATAGATGGCGTTGTATTGAAATGTGCCCACGATTGATGCAATGAAGAGTTATAATAATATTTATACACATACAAAGTTTGAACAAAATGCTTTCATTATATGTTGCAATTTTGGTATTAGTATTTAGAAGCAATGGAAAACCATAAAGTTTATACTAACAAAATCTGATTTTCTACAAATAACAATGTTTTACCTTAAGCAATTTTAAAAGGTAATTTATTGTACTACAATTTATTCTCTATTTAGAAAGCACAAGTAATTTTATCCAGAAATTACCAGTTTATTTAACCTGAAAACCGCACACAAACCCAACTACACCACCTGTTTAGACATAATCATGAATGGGCTATAGATAACACAATCAAACTTCATACATTTGACACAAATGTATGAAGTGGCTCCTTACCCACTGTTAACACGTATCAGAAATTGAATGGAGTGGACTGCTCGACCCACATCACACCCTCGTCACGCTTGTCATGCAAACATGTTGTAGACAATTTATGTCACCAAACTATATTCATTTTAAATAGCAATTTTGAGATGAATTTGATTTTCATGACAGGGAATTGAATGTATGAAATTTTCGATTTGAAAGACATGAATCGCTTTAGGCTGGATCTATACACTTCTTGAAATGATTGACTGAAATGGGAATGGGTGGAATTTTATTACGAACAGGTCATTCGCCTAATGGTAAGCGATACGACCGCTCATGGACAGTAGCAAAACCAAACAACACCATGAATTACAAAGCAATGCTTGGCATTCCAGTGCGCTTGTTATCCTAAGAAATAACATGTTAAGTGTCTTTATGTCCAGTAGTTACCTGGCTGCAATATCCTTCAAGCCGGAACACAGCAGTGCATTGCTATGGTACCTACCCAGGCGGCCTCTCACATATAAAAGACCCACCACCAGTAAAATATAAACACGGTGTAAGAGTATTCATAGCAGATACAAATAACTATTATGTGGGTTGCATTTTGGAATCATCTAGTATGTATTTAAAGTACTCCTGCATTTTGTTATTTGCTGCCAGAAATAGTCGTCTTTAGGCTGTTAATTCTCTATTTGAAAAAAACTTACTAGTAAAGGAAAACATGACTTATTTACGCGAATTTCTACAGTGCCTAAAATCCACCAAACTTCTACGTTGCCTGAGTGTCCTTGTTGCACCTTTGCCTACCCTTTCTGGGAAAAAGGTGTGTGTTCATGTATATATATGTAAAATCCGCCAAATCGCAGTGCAGCCAGTGTGGTGGACTGTAGCCTAAACCCAGTCAATCGAATTCTCGATCAAAGAAGAGCGCGGTGCTTAACAGACGGTAAGCCGATATAGAAGTAGTAACTACGAGTATCAAATTTGATGGACGCGCCAATACAAATCAATATTCTAAAAATAAAAAACCTTCTCAGACAAGAGCATCTAAATCAAACCCACTGTATAAAACCCTAAAATAGAATAAGAGCAATTTTTTACGCCGCTTAAAATATTTCCGACAGTTCAATATCAGTCAGTTTATAAAAGATACTTGGCCTCAGGTAAAAGGTCTATTGTTAGCTTTTAAGATGCTATTTTTAAAATATTTTAATCGTGTAACAGCAATCGGATTTCGGGATTACTTTAATGGTATTTAAGGTTTTACGATTTGAGTTGTGGTTTGGTGGAAGTCGGTCCTTCAATGGTTTGATTGTCATAATGGTGAGATAATAAGCTTTTAGTATTAATTTGGTATTAAAGCGGGATGTAGAACGATCCTTTTAAGAGATTTAATACCTTACAAGCGCAAGAATTCAAGAATTTGGAAGATCACTCGATTGTAGAGTAGGCCCGTGCCCTGCAGTGGGACGTATATGGGCTGATATAGATAGATAGATAGTGTTAAAGGTATTAACTTTATTGTCAGTAAGTCATTTTGCTTAGAAATACCATGATTAAATAGGGGAATTATATTTGCTCTTTTATTATGAATATCATGTAAAAATTAAATGCCCGTGTGAGCAATCGGCTCAATAAAAACAAATATTAAGGTAATAAAAGTAAGTAAAATGAAAGTAAAATTAATATTTCCACGTGCTTATTCCGAATTTGGGAAATCAAACTACATCGTTTACAAAATGTATAACAGAAAATATTTACACAACAAAATCGAAACACGTTAATAAACAAATTAAAAACAAACATGTTCTCACAGATACCGAGAGTTTGTAATTTAATTATTCAAAACATATTCTAACTTATATGAAGTTTACATATTTGTCGCGTAGGCGGGCAACCCGATCAGTAATAACACTAAAACGTTATAGGAGAGTGTATTTAAATAAACACGACAATTTAAACGTGTAACACTATAAAAAAGCAATAAGACAAGGTCAAAATGTGTCAGCACTTAATTAAAATATTCCAAATATTTCAACCGATGTGGTGAGCAGAGGTCCAAGTCTGTGAGTTGCTTTATAATTTGTAGATGTTGTCTTGTTCAGATAATAAAGTTTTTGCTTTGTTAAATTAAAGTTTTTTATTTTGTTCTAATCCTCAAGTTTTTTTTTACATAATCTGTGTTTTTCGATACTTGACATTGGCGGAGTTATCTCATTTGCGTTAGGGCCAGTTTTTTTTTAATTGAATTCATTTAAGCTTTGGTAACTTGGGGATATGACCTACCATTATACATTTTGATTGTTGACACGCTGATAATTGACTAAATTAATGATTAAATATATTAATAATATTGGATACTCCATTAGGTGATGTTGACTTTCAACTTATTTGTACTAGGTCTTACGGGTAGCAATGTCTAATTTTGCACACCCCATCTAAAGCTAAAAAAACTCATTTTTAACCTGTCCTGCACAGGTATTTAGGATAAATATTCTTTCAATATCACGTATATTTACTAAAATATTATTTAAGTAAATATATTTTGTATAGGTCGTGTATTGAAAGGCGTCGAAAGCGCTGTTGTTATGCTGTTGTCAAAATATTTGAAATAGTTTTTCTCTTACTTATTTTAATAAATTCGACATGTTAATATTATTAGATTACGATAAATGCTTGTTGTTTATACTATGAGAACATATTTCTAAAAATATGTTAAATACATATTTTTATAAATTTATTTGTAGTTCCAAAATTCGCCACGCGCCAATAAAAGATAGATGACATATACTTAAAAATATTTCGATTTTGTCCCGATGTCTATTACTGTCACTTATATTGGAAACATTTATACTCTTTATGAGCCCGTCAATGGATTCTCATTTAAAAGAAAAATTGAGTTTCTTTGTCGTCTTTCAATGCTTTTACGTGTTTTCTTTACGTATCGCAATATTACAGAAAAATATATTTTATATTTTGCTAGAAGTTTTTGATTCATCTCTGTTAGTGTATGTTATTTTTTAAATATCGATATCGGTGTTATTAAAAATAGATTCTTTATGCAAATTGCAATTATTAAACAAAATAAAAATGTTGATCCCGAGCGTAGCCTAATCCTGCTTGAAGGACCAATGTAGTATAAATTATTATCAGACTAATGGCCGTTCTTCATAAAAACAGATACCTTTCGATTCGAAACACTAAGCTAAACTCAACTGAACCAAACATCTTAGGCCCAGTTGCTTAAACTAACTTTAAGCGTAGCTTTAATTTTGACAATGTTATGGCTATATATTTGTGACGTATTTACATACATACATACATCATCTCAAGCCTTTTTCCCGGAAGGGGTAGGCAGAGGTTCTCCTGGTAGCAACCAAGACACCCACGTTTCGCCTTTTATTTTCCGTCCCACAATGTGATGATCACTTTGCCCGACCCATGATTCAAACCCGAGACCTCAGCTTTGCAATCATACCATAGTACCACTGCGCCACCGAGGCAGTTGTGACGTATTTGACATTGCTAATGTATGGGATTGACATTTTCAAAGTCAAAGTTAGTTTGTGCAATTGACCCAAGTTACCAAATCGTTGAAGCGTATTCGAAAGGAACACAGTGTCACTCTGGAGCTTCTGGTCTTACCTGAAACAAAAATAACACAATTATTAAAACAAGAAGAATAGTAATATAATATTAATGATTCCAATAACATTTTTTGGGTTTCTCAGAGGATCGCGGTAGTTTCAGTAAACTCATTGATTACATAAATACTCAAAAATCATTATTTATTTAAATACACTTTATTGCACACACACAAAAAATACAAATAAAAAGAAAATCACATACATAAAAAGTACAATTGGCGGTCTTATCGCTCAAGCTATCATATTTTAAGCCAGCGTCTATCAGTGGCGAAGGGTGACATATTTTAAAAGGGAAGCCGAAGCTCAAAACACAAAATATGTTTATTTTCTTTATCCTGTTACTAGCTTCTGCCCGCAAACTTCGTCTGCGTGGTTAATTTTATTTGAAATCTCCCATCCCGTCCCGTCCCATCCCGTTATATCCCGCCCGCCCCGTCTCATTCTCACTAATGAAATGTAATCCAGTCCCATCCCATCTTTTTGAGTATGAAAAAGTAGCAAATATATCGGAATTCCTTCTTCATCCCACGGGAACACTATTTTTTCGGAATAAAAAGTAGTCTATGTTACTTCTAATACCTCCAAGAATATGTGTACAAAGTTTCATGATGATCGGTTGAGTAGTTTTTGCGTGCAAGCGTAATAAACAAACTAACATTCACATTTATAATATTAGAAGGGCTAAGGGATTACGAAATGACTACAATGCGACTAGTACTAAGTAATCTGTGAATGCGACTGATAGTAAGCGTAGTGCAGTCCGAATAGAGATTAAAAATTTACTGTGTGATGTTTCACAGAATGAACGCAAAACGCGACACACTTATGCACGTGTGTCCTTATATTCGGACCTTTGCGAATATCCTCCCACCAGCAAATTATTGCTTCGAGAATCTTACTCACCAAACTAAAATAATGGGTTTCATTTGGTAAGTGATATTGTGGCATCTGCCTATTGCGGCCGTCAATTAAATTTTAATATTTTCGTTACCTATGTACTTATACAATATTTACAAAGTCCATGAAATAAAAAGTAAACCATGCTTACATAATGAGAAAAATAAAAAAGTATATTTCTAAACTGCACGTGAATATAAGATTAATATAAAAGAAATAAAAACCTAGACTCAATATGTTAACAAGTACGATAGCCCCGCATTTATCAGTTGTAACATTAGTAAGACAATGTATTCCTCAGGCGAGGATCGAGCACGTCCTAAAATCTAAACACTAACTTTATTTGTAAAATCGACAACCTAAACATATTAGTACGCTCCTAACGATTAGTAATTTCCATTAAAACCATAATATTAATATTACACATTTTGTAATTGAAAACATTTAAAACTAATTGCATGAACCATGAATATATTGTAAAAATGTAAATACAACACTTATAAATACATTAAACTCCGCATTTCGCTATTGTAATAAGTAATATCTATACCTAAACACACGAAATGCCGGAGAAGCTGCGGCTTGCCTCTTGCTTTTTTAGCGTAAATTTAACCTTAAATCATTATCAATTTAAGGTACAATTTTGCATGGTTTGTTGCATACTATACAATGCGTAACGGGCGGCGCGGCGGTGGCGCGGTGGCGGCGGGGCGGCGGCGGGCGGCGGCGCACGGGCCGCGCTAGTGTTATTGAATAAGCCGAACAATTTTACAGGAATTCGCCAGAGGTCGCACCGCGTCGCAATAAAAAGGGAGCTTACTGTGCCGCTTCCTAGTAATGTTTACGTATCTGGCCGACAGATGTCGTTGAATGTAAAAAATAATAATTGAATTTTGATATTAAATAAATAAGTTTGAATAATTTGCTTGTTTATAGTGTTATGATAAATTACAAAAGGGAAGCCGGTAGGAACTGGCTTCTAAGGAGCCTTCGCCACTAGCGTCTATTCTGTCTTCTGGAACCACCACTTGTGGTTAAGTGATCTAAACCTTCAGTTAAGCTGTTGTAAATTCTTTGGTTAAATAAAGATATGTATTAGGAAAGCTATCTCCATGGTATCGTTTTTTTATTGCGGTGAATGGCGAGACGAGCATGCCGTTCTTCGATAGTAAGCGATACGACCGCTCATGGACAGTAGCAAAACCAAACATTATGAATTACATAGCAATGCTTGGTATTCCACGCCGCTCGCCATCCTGAGACATAAGATCTCATTATGTCCACGTAGAGTAAATAATATTGACAACTCTATATTCGGTGGCGTAGTTGTATTACGGTACGGCTACAAAGCTGAGGTCTCGGGTTCGAGTCCCGGGTCGGGCAAAGTGGTATTGGATTTTTCTATTCATTATCAGCCCGGAGTCAGGAATTTGTGCCGAAATGTGGGTGTCCTGGTGGCGCCTCTGCCTACCCCTTCGGGGATAAAGGCGTGAGTTTATGTATGTATGTATGTATATTCAAAACTAAGAAACTAGTAAAGTAACAAAAAAATAACCCTTCCCTCTTTACTACCGGTCTAAAGTACCAACACAAGCACCAGTAAAAATACTCGTAAAATATCCTTTGATAACGCCCATAAATCAACCCTTAAAACATAAATCCATCACCGTACATTAAACTGGATTTTTTTAGGGTTCCGTAATTAAAAAGAAAAACGGAACCTTTATAGGTTCATTTTGTGGTTCGTCTGTTTGCCAAGAAAAAAAATAGAGTACTTCTTATTCAACTAGAATCATGAAATACGAGAGAAAGAATGGTCATAGTATCATTACGAAGGTATAGGAAAAAAACCGATAGGTATAGGGAAAAATCAGAAAAAGACAACATCGTGAGAAAATATCATAGCCATTTGTAAGCGTTTGTTTGGTATGTAAAGTCCGGGGACCCGCACTAGGCCTGCGTGGTGTATACGGCCTAACCCCTCTCAATCGTACTCTCAATTGTAGAGGATGTCCGTGCCTTGCAGTAGGACGTACAAGGGCTGATGAAGAAGGAAATACAGATAACAAGCTTACATTCTGTGGTATGGAGCTGTATAATATGCTACAGAACCTCAAATGTGGAAGCATAACTCGCTTTTCACAGTTTTTTTTACTTCCCGCGCCCCACAAAGCGTTCGTTTAATCATAATTATGCTATCCAGTTACAGAGATAGTATCTTGCTAAAGGAATAATACAAATAAGGGCTTTGTTTGTTTGGTAAGGTAACACTCGTTGGGATACAAAAGTTGTAGAGAGGGTGTGGTTGAGTATTATGTTCTTGATAGAATACATGAATCAGGTTGTAGCGGTATTTTGAAAGCTACATATAATTTTGTTATTTATATGTGGGAATAAGAAAATAACTGCCTCGGTGGCGTAGTGACTACCTCGGTGGCGTAGTTGTATTACGGTACGGTTACAAAGCTGAGGTCTCGGGTTCGAGTCCCTGGTCGGGCAAAGTGATATTAAATTTTTCTATTCATTATCAGCCCGGAGTCAGGAATTTATGCCCGATATGGCGATAGGCTCGCCCCCTATCACATTGTGGGACGGAAAATATAAGGCGAAATCTGGGTGTCCTGGTGGCGCCTCTGTCTACCCCTTTGGGGATAAAGGCGTGAGTTTATGTATGTATGTATGTAGTAGAGGTATGTTGTGTATTTTTAAGGATATAGTTCTTTTTACTATTTAGGATCAAAATATTGTTTTGTGACTTGTAAATTAGATCTTAAAAGAAAAAGAAAAAAAACTGTCTTGAAAGCAAATTAGAAAGAAACATAATACATGAAATTGTTTTTTCCACATTTTTGTTCACTGAACAACTTATACTAATAAATTGAACATGATTATAAAATAGAGCCAACGCATCCACAATTTTATTACTCCGCTTCAATGGCCAATTCTATCCCTGCGATTGAATTGAATTAAAAAACAACATAAAACACCCTTGTAAACATATTCCATTAATAGCGTATTGTGTGACGAACAGACAGACCACCTTGTATCTGTACAATATATCAAATATACGCTCACATCCCTTATTTAATTTATCTACACAATGCTTTAACCCTTTTCAATTTATTTTTTTATACGTAGTTAAGTCTACTTCAAAATAACTTTTTATGTGTGACAGAAAATAAGGAATATAGATAATGGAATCTAATGTAGAGTCTAACAAGGGTTATTAAAATAATCAGGGAAAACTGCATGTATATATTATTTATTTAAAGCTTTATTGTACAAGACAGCTGGAATTCAAGTAGGAAATAAGTTACGGTGCAGTTAGAATGAGGTTTTCGGAATTAGCAGCGGTGTTGAAAGGTAAACTTAGGAAATTAATACGGCGTATGGACGTATGGCGTATGGCGTATTGATATACAACAAAAAAGTAGAACATAAACAGAAAAAATACAATTGTCGGTTTTATCGCTGAAGACAATTTCTTACAGACAACCATGGAATAGATATAAGAGACAAGAACAAAAGTTGAGGCAGCGTTTGTTGTACGAATAATATAAATAAAATCCATTATTACATATTATATATACTTATTTTTCTAAAAGTATCTTTTTTACAGAAACATGACTCATTAGTAGTTTTAAAATATCTTCAATTAAAAACATTCCACATTTTTTAGAAAAAAAGTAGTTATTTTTATACTTTTAATTAGAGATTCACACGCGCCTAACGAGAAGTGAAATTCTCTTAAAAGAGCTATAAAATCAAAATTTCATTAGAATGCAAAACTTGATAATAAACATTTGATTTATGTAGAAATCAATAAAACAGCTAGATTGGTCAATTAATGTTTTTAATTAATTGAAACTGAATCAAAAATGCCGCGGGAACGAACCGCGCGTTAGAACAAAGTTGAGACGTTGTTAGAATTTCTAACGAAAAGCAGTCATTAATTACTGACTGAGTTTGCAAATTAACTTGAGAAGACAGCTGGAATTCAAGTAGGAAATAAGTTACGGTGCAGTTAGAATGAGGTTTTCGGAATTAGCAGTGGAGTTGAAAGGTAAACTTGGGAATTTAATACAACGAATGGATAATATGAGAGGATTAAAGTTCTAAAAAAGACCGATTCAGGCATCACCAGAAACCTAGAAACTCTAGAATTATGATGCCTTCATCTACTTTGAGAGCTACGATAAATATGTGTTGCAGAAGTAATAACAGAAGAAGATATATGAAATGCGATTTGTTAAGTATATTATAATGTTTCATCGATTTTTTATAAAATGGTATTGGCTCGATAGTCTGTCCTTCCAAAAATAACACACAGCAAGGCTTCTCATTTACAGTGATAATTAAACTAAAAATAAATAATAAATAAATACACCCAACAGCCACATACATAGTCCTGACGCCACACTAAGATCGAGTTTTGTGTCGTGGGTGTCAGAAACTACGAGAGACTTTTCGGTCTCACAAACACCCAGACTAATACTTGTGAGTCTCACAAACATTTGTTTCACTGCGGGTATGATGTATGTTGTTTGAATATATTCTACCTAATATCTAAATGATAAGCGATAAACAGATGAAATAATATGACCAGTCGTCTAGATAGATAGCATTTTAAGTACTTTAAATATCACCACAACTAAAACGGAATAATTCTATTTTTAAATGCCCGAACACGCCCTTGTTGATACCATCTCGTAATATAAATATTAGCGTTCTCAATTCCCTTCACCAAAGCCGTATATTATCACAAATACGATAGGTGATAATTGTATATTAAATATTAGACATTGCTTTCTAAATAATCATCGCGGCGCGTTAAATCTGAGATCTCATTAAGATTTTGGCTTTTCGTCTTATTTATGTTTTAAACGTGACCCTTTAGTTTCTTTTCGTGTCAAACTTTTACTTAGTTACGGCATAAGTTTCTGATACACACTGCTGTTCAGCTTGGACAACTTTTAGTTGCTTTAGTCAAGTGTCTTGGTAATTGGTTAGGTACTATAGTAATAGTTTCTTTTCACAAAGTACCCTTAAATTAAATGAAACTTCGTCTTCGTTTTGAGGATTCCGTTCCTTAAAATTAACAAACATTAATAAAACATAAAACATACATACATACATAAACTTACGCTTTTATCCCAAAAGGGGTAGGCAGAGGCGCCCCCAGGACACCCACATTTCGCCTTGTCTTTTCCGTCCCATGATGTGATAGGGGGCGAGCCTATCGCCATATCGGGCACAAATTCCTGACTCCGAGCTGATAAGGAATATCACTTCGCCCGACTCGGGATTCGAACCCGAGACCTCAGCTTTGTATTCGTACCGTAGTGCAACTACGCCACCGAAGAAGTCAATGAAATAAAAGGGTGTACATAAGGGCTCCTTATAAAATGACTCAGTTGTCCGTCTGTCTGCTTGCTTGTTTTCCGTAATCCGAGATAGAAATAAACTAATTCATATCATTAACAATGTTGGGATACATCTGGTAAAATATTATCAGCAACACCTAAATATTCGTAGGTGCTTATGAGCTTGTTAAAGGAAGCGAGGCGAAGGCGAAGTTTTCATGTTATTGGCGGACCGCCCGCTCCGTGTGTCACCCATATTCCTACCGTCCCATAAAATTTCGATATTGGGGTCAATCGAGATAACACAGCCGCATAAAAGTTAACCGACAAATTAATGTTTGATATGTGAACGAGATGGTGAAGCTCCGAGTGCTTTATTTAGTGCTTTCGATTGAGATAAATCAATGATTTATTTGTAATTCGTGGATGTAATTAATACTGTGGGAATCGTGTTGGGGTTACATTGTTTCATTTTTAATATTTCTTTGGAGGTACTGTTTATTTAATTTGGATTATTTCTGTACTTGTAGGCAAAAATTGTAAATGATAAAAAACATTGTGAGAATTTAACCCATAATATATTCAATTGCTATGCTACTGTAATAATATATTGTGAGATTTTAGACATTTTACAGAAATACTAAAAGGTGGACTAAAGTTGACAGGCTTAAGTCATCTAATAAAGGATGCATAAAGTCGTTGATTGCTTTCAAGAGTGTTACGGAAATATTTGGATGAAGTGAGAAGTGTTTCAATGATACCGCTGTGAATGAAGCAACTATTTTTTTCTTTTAGCATTCAAATAAAATATAGGTTATGTAATCTGGCTCTGTAATTGATGGTAGGTCACTTATATGTGAGAGGCCTGGGTAGGTAGCACCGCAATGTCTATTTCTCCCGCCAACAACTGTGTGAATGCACTGTTGTGTTCCGGTTTGAAGGACATTGTTACTACTAGTTATACATATTGAGACTTAACATCTTTTGTCTCAGGATGGCGAGTTCAGTGGAATGCCAAGCATAGCTTTGTAATTCCTGATATTGTTTGGTTTTGCTACTGTCCATGAGCGGTCGTATCGCTTACCATCAGGCGAATGGCATGTTCGTCTCGCCATTTATTGCAATACAAAAATTCTGAATCAAATATAGCAACTCATTTAGCACTGTTATTTTAAGTAAATTTCTTAAACAAACAACGTTACTCTATTCTGAAGAAAGCAATTACTCAACTTAAGCGTTTTAAATATATTTAAATATTAATTCGCTCCACGGGTTTGAGTCCTAGACGGCTCTCCCCGAAATTGGTGCGTAAACATTTTGCATAGTAATTGGAAATTAATTTGATCGAATCCTTGAATGAGTACAGACATGCTTTGATCCAAAGCGGTGACTTTAAATTGATATTGTATAAGACAGAAAACGAAAATGTAAAATATTTTTAGAAGACAATGAAGAATATAAAAGAGAGTTATAATATCAGAACACAGAGTAAACTAAATATTTTTTATATTTTCGGAAGCGTATACACTATACCTATAACTAGAATATCTTTATTTAATTTTTTTACTTAATACAACACCGAACACCGAACGGCAAAACTTTAAGAACTCACTTTATGGTAAAAAGACCAATATCCTCAACATAAAAATGACATAAACAGTGTTGCCACTTCATAAGTTCATTTCCCGTAAACAGATTACCCCGAGGTCACTTCCGACGGTTGTGTGGGTAGGTCCTAATTTTGTCACAGCGCACTTTGATCGAGGGCCTTTGATGTGGCCGGCAAAGGGCAGCGGAGCTTATTACGATCGCTTCCGTTCGACGCCGCAATTTATTGCCTTAGCCGATATAAAGTTACCACAAGCTAAAAATAAAAGCATATCTCGTAACATAATGATTGTTGGGATAGTCATATTAAAAAAAAGGCTTTGTTAGTGAATTGCGCATTATGCAATAAATTACTTTATTTCGATAAATTATTGGTAGTTATTAATGCTACGTGTTAATGTTTATTAATACTTTAAGAGAGTATTTTTGTAAAAAAAAGGCGAGGTAAACAGACTCACTGGATCTTGTCTAAGCATGACGCAAATGCTACTGCAATATTTTTAAAATTTTAGAAAACTGCACCTTATCAGCTATTTAGATTTTTAGTACATACGTACATAAACTCACGCCTTTATCCCAGAAGCGGTAGGCAGAGGCGCTACCAGGCCACCCACATTTCGCCTTGTACGTTCCGTCCCATGATATGATAGGGGCGAACCTATCGTCATATCGGGTACAAATTCCTGACTTCGGGCTGATAATGAATAGAAAAACCCAATATCACGTTGCCCGACCTGGGGTTCGAACCCGAGACCTTAGCTTTGTAGTCGTACCGTAGTACACCTACGCCACCGAGGCAGTCGATTTTAATATTATTTGTTTTAGACCTTACTGGTTGACAGAATATTTATTGCAACAATCATAATAATTTTAGGCACACCCATAGAACTACAAACCGACCATTCCATTGCAACCAGCTATAATTTATTTCCAATACCAAAAATATTCCACAAAAGCGATACATCAAGTTTAGAGCTTGCAACACCGCTGTCACTACATTCCTAATAAAGAGATTAGCGCATAATGAGCCGTGGTTATTAATGGCTATTGCGGAGTGATCTATCATTTTCAGGTGTTAAGGTTGAGATTACTCGTGTTACTTCATTTAATATTTAGGTTAATAACATCGGGGATTTGTGTATGAATTATGTACTGGATTTAATAAAGGAACTTGTTAGTCGGGGATTATGTGTGCTGAAATGTTATGTACATATTGGTATGGGTGCAGTTTCTGATGTGAAATGAGAGCTTGATATTCACAAACCACCTTAGTCAAAGACATATTTAAAGTTCTTAGTTATAAAATGTTTTGTCCCTTTCGAACAACTTTAGAATTCAGTTTGAGCGAAGAAGACAAAACATTCGATAGCTATAATAGGTTTTATATCTGCCTATGAATAAGGCGAACAGAATCTACGAAACCGAATTTGCATGGTCAACAAGTGTACATGCACGGATTTACTCGACAGATCTGCATGTTACACCTAGCGGGTACAACTGCGAATGTATGGTAAGAATATGGATTTGCCGATTGCATGCGTCCTGCCCGAGCTCAAAACTAGCGAATAGGATATTTATAATTAATAATAAATAAATACACCCAACAGTCACATACATAGTCCAGACTCCACACTAAGATCGAGTCTTGTGTCGCGGGTAACAGAATCTACGAAAGACTTTTCGGACTCACAAACACCCAGACCCGAAACAAATACATGTGGATAACACAAACATTTGTTTCGGTGGGGGGATCGAACCCGCGGCCTCACGTTTCACAGCCGGTGTCTAGCGAACTGCGCCACGGAGTCATTTGACAAGGTTTTTTTATTATACAATAAGTATACATCACCTACTTTGGACAACCAACTAAGCACCCGTGTTCACATTAAGCTTACAAAAGTATCCTCAACACATCTGAATAATCCAGTTAACACAGTCCTCGACTCAGGCAAACATATTTTTTGTGGCGTATTTTTACGATGATAAATTATCATATTTGGACAATCCTGGGGACAATGGACTGACCCAGGGTATGACTCGGCATAATCCATTCAATGTAAATAGAGCTCGCTTGATGGATGGCAGTATCCGCAGTAATTACTGATGCGTCTTCCGGCTCATGGAATTGTGGCTTTTTATTAAGTTCAGTTGGACTGAGTGAAGTTTTGTGAAGTGGTTAAATCGCCTTATTGAAATGTAGTCGGTTTTTGTTGAACATGATTCAATATTTTCTTGAACATTTTTAGTATTTTTAAAAAGTCCAGTACATAATCAAGATGGTTAAATTTAAGAATGATGAATGAAAATGCATATTTAAGGAAAATTATACAATTATTAAGAAAACGAATAGAAAAAAAAACTATTTTTTTTATATAAACCTTTAACTGAATTGAAACACATTTCTCTATTATGCCGGCTTAATGAGGGATGGTAATTACTTGTATCCAATTTCGTGCCAATTTTCAATCCACCACCAAAACTTTATTACTGTGCAAAAATACTAAAATAAGGTTCATTCTATAACGTAGCGTCGACAGCGTCCGTAGCGCAGTTGGTTTGACGCCGCCTGTGAAACGAGAGGCCGCGGGTTCGATCCCCGCACCGAGACAAATGTTTGTGAGAACCACAAGTATTTGTTTCGGGTCTGGGTGTTTGTGAGACCGAAAAGTCTCTCGTAGTTCCTGATACCCACGACACAAGACTCGATCTTAGTGTGGGGTCAGGACTATGTATGTGACTGTTGGGTGTATTTATTTATTATTATTTATAATGGTTTCTTATATTTACGAAACGTAGGGAAGTTAAAAAATGAAAAAAATAAACCAAATCCGCGATAAAATCTGTAAAAAATAGTTTTAGTTCAATATAGCCTCATTCTAATTTAATTAAAGAAAGGAAAAATACTGAGTCCTCGAAACTGACGAGAGTGTATGCAATGATGCAAATGACAGTAGATGAAGCGAAAGAGTTATGAATGGACCGTAGTACTTGGCGCTCAATGGTCTCTGCCTATCCCAACGGGACATAGGCGTGAGTTTATGTATGTCTTATTAATTTCCTACTATAAATACCACCAGCAGTTAAAAGCCATGGGAATGAACCAGTTTCAACTTCAAACTTATTTGCCAACAAATTTCTAAGTCTTTTAAGTAGCAGTTGAACTTACCGGAATTGATAAAGTTTCTTGTTTCTGAATAATGTGGCTGCGTCGTGAGGTGCGGTGTAATTTTGAACGTGGATATGTTCTCAGTTTATGGGTAAGACTTTGAAAGAAGCATTTAATTGACTTTGTACGCAGTACCGTAGAATTGAGTTTTTTTAACCTTATTAAAAGGAGGTTCTGTATTCGACCAAATGTATGTATAACCGCGATTTGCTTAAAAAATACTTATCCGATTTGGATCCAGTTTTTTGTCGTTGTAGACTGTAGTCAGAAAATTTGAAATATTTTCTATTTTTGGACCCATTAGTAAGGCTTCAGTGGCCGACGTACACGATGCTAAAACCAGCTTATAGAAATTCATTTTTGATGAAACTGAGTTAATTGTATTTACCCGTAAGAGATAGCAGTCTATTTAAATTGCTTTTATGCACTCCTGGTCTTCGTGCCTCTGTAGTCGCTTTGTAGTGCTAGCATTAAAATAAACATAATGAATTTTATTTGAAGTTCCTTACATTTAGACAATCCACCTAAAAATATCATATTTCTAATTTGAAATATACACGAGAATTCTTTTAATATAACGACACTCGGCCTAAATACAAAGACAGCGTGGCGTCGATAAAGAAACCTGTTTCTTTTGTTTCTATTCAAGACGAGATAAGGGCTTTTGTAACTACGTTGAATATTTTCTAGTAAATGATACTGCAGTTTATACTAAAAATGTACGATTATACTGTTAACTATAAAAAAACAACATGTTGCTTTTAGGTATCAATAACCTATATTACAAATTTTTACACATTTTTGTCTGAATCAAAGTCTAATTTAACTTTATATCTTGATCTAGACCTATATTCCTGAACACTTATACATAATATATATTTAAACTATTAATCCCCTATATGTATGTAACTGTTTAGCTATACCCTATACATTACATTACATACTTCTATACTTATATCTACTACAAATTGCCCCAAATCTCGAACACCATTAACTAAAAATACAATCACGAGTAACGGTGTAGTCAGTACTGCAACAAGTCTTCGTTGCGCAAGAGCGCGTGAGCTGCGGTGTGAACCGCGGCTACCGACGCTACTGGGGCGCCCATAACAACTGTTATTGTTATTGTTACTTCACTTACTGGTTTATTAGTACCATTACTTCTTTTATTAGGTCGATTGGTGTTGGATTTTGGGGGAATTAAAATTGTGTCAGTTGTTTCAGATGTTTAGTAGTGTCTAATAGTTATCTTTGTTGATTGACAATTTATTTAATTCTAACTTCAAATCTATTATAATATTTGTTCGTCAGTTTAATCTTACTTAGAGAACAAGACTGACGGTTCATCATAATAAGTCAAGGAGTGCATAGTAACTAAAGTAACTACTGGACACAATGAGACTTAACATCTTATGTCGCAGGATGGCGAGCGCAGTGGGATGCCAAGCATGGCTTTGTAATTCATGTTGTTGTTTGGTTTTGCTACTGTCTATTATCGGTCGTATCGTTTTATCAGGCGTATGGTATACAAATCTCGCCATTCAATTAAATAAAAAAGTGCAAATTGAACAAGACTAAACTGAATGAAGTGAAATTTCTGAAACAAGACTGGCCTCATTCGAAAAAGAGAAAGATAACAACATACATAATTAAGCCACTAAACCGCGAACTGCTAACGGAAACCAAATTGAGAAATAACAATTCAATTTATATGCACCATTAGGCTAATCTAAAAGCAATAATTTAAAATGAATACGTACCGAATCTCGTTAATAAACTAATGCATTGCATTAAGACAATGATGTGTGGGCGTATACGTCTGATGGGTCACGATTCGAGGTCCATGGTTTTGTAATTGTTAATTTTGATTTATCATACTGTGCTTTAGTGGGAATATTTAATAATTATATTTGTATTCATTAAGCTTTTGATTTGGTCACACGCTATGTCAGATATATTAAGATATTCAAATTGAAGGCGTATTTATGTTATGAGTGAGTCTTTTCAATTTGTTAGTTTATTTATTGCAGCAGTGGCGTAGTTGTACTTCGGTATGACTAGAAAGCTTGAGGTCTCGGGTTCGAATCCCGGGTCGGGCAAAGTGATATTGGGTTTTTCTATTCATTATCAGTCCGGAGTCAGGAATTTGTGCCCAATATGGCGATAGGCTCGCCCCTTTTCACATCATGGGACGGAACATACTAGGCGAAATGTGGGTGTCCTGGTGACGCCTCTGCCTACCCCTTCTGGGATAAAGGCGTGAGTTTATGTATATATTTTTATTTTTTTTATTTTATTTTTCACTTAATACTACTTTACAGGGTCGTAGCCCCAATACAGTGGTATCGATAATCTTATATCTATTAAGAAACACTTTATTATTTCTACCTATAACATAGTTTCCATGTTGCTATCCTTGTGAATTCACTCAAAGCACAATGAAATAATATGTATGTATATTGACTCTATTTTGTGTTCTGAATTTAGGGGTTTCGATCGAGTATCGGGATCCCGACCTATTTTACGTGATTCAAATCTCGGAATTATAATCATAAGTTCTGATATTTGCCCAGTGCCCATAACTAATAATTTCATCCTCAAACAGTCCCAAATAGATAAAAATATTTTTTTGTAAATTATTTTACAAATTACATTATGAATTTTAAAATACACATGGCGATGAAAGCAATGTAGTACTAAGTAGTTAGATCTGGGTGGTGTCGCTTCTGTTTATGGGCAAGCATGAATCTTATCAACAGGCAACGACCAGTTCAGCTCTTCAAGTAAAAAATACTTATTTTACATAATTTCTACCGATAGGCCGTTCGACTCATCCAACTTTTTATTTTTCACCCGCGTAAAGTCACTCGTGGCAAATGTGAAAACATTTCAATAAAATCACGTAGAATATGTGCTGAAAGCTAAAACTCATTTGGGATTTTATACCATCCTAATCCTACGCTTTTGGACGTGACCGTTGCGTGTCGAGGAAAATGAGTATGTCTACTACTGTTTGTTTTCGATATTAACTCCTTTTTGGCTACATTTTGACAAATTTTCTTATTGGTTTTGTCATAGTTATGATTAGATGTAGCAGAAGTAGCACAAAATGCTTTAAGTAATACCGAAGCATAGATGAGTCCGTGAAATTATTAACATCACTTGTAATATTAGCAATACAGATTTTTATAGAATATTCGGATATCAAAATCACACCGTATCAATAACTATTAAATTTTAATATTTATTATTAAAGATAATTTTACTAGCAAAATACAGTTAGTGTTTAATGCTAATTAGTGGTACTCAAGTGTGAGACAAAAATGAGTTTCCATCGAGAAATAGCTTGCAAATATGAAACACGGAACAACAGTAGCGATTCCATCCATTCCTCATACCCAGCACATCAAAGACAAATATATGAAATAGACCAGAGTACATTCAAGGGTTGTTCATATTAGGGACTGTTTTATATTATATTTTATTTGTATCAACCCTTAATATACCATGTAGAAGGAAAACAATGTGAAGGAATCTCAGAATGGAAAAGTTGAATGTAAGGGGATTTCTGAGAAAAGGTTTGACATATTTTTCATCTCATTTTCATCTGAACATTAAGATCCACAGTTACAATTTTCAGTTAAATTAGATCTTTAAGGTAGATATTTAGTAACTTTTCGTTAACCACTGCAAAAATGTAGTTGTGGGGTGGCTTGACCCAGACAGTTCCATTGTCTCAACGATTTTGCTTTCCTGTTGCGTTTAATAAATGAGGTTCTCGGAAAGCCTCGATTTTGTGATAGGATAGGATAGGATTCTGAGATCTTTCCAACGAGAACTCCATACACAATATTATGTTAGTAAAATAAGAAATTTCTAAAACGCCGTCACAGTTTCACAACAAGTAGAAATGATCAAGATACGGACATGTTAGTCGAATTAGACCTTAAAATGAATTATTCAGGTAGAAAGTAGCGGGATGCGCCGTGGAAAACGTCAAACTGAGGAAATATTACGTTTCTAATGTGGAAAGACGGTATTGAATTACGAACGCACAGCACGCGCCTACTACCGGCTTTTATAGGCTTTTTTTATACTGGTATGTAAAAGAGATTACAATGACTACAATACGACTACAAGATAATATGCAGTGTAGTCTAAGAGTATCCATTGACGACTTGATGAGTTCTTTGTAAAATTACCTATATATAAATATTGTGGAAACATAGTTGAAATTGTTATGCTTAGGATGAGGGTAGACAGAACAGGAAGTGTTACACATAAGTTCAAAATATTTAATGAGTTTTTAATATAATTAAAAAAAAATTAAAAACAATTCTAATCATATACGAGTAGCTTCTTGGTGTCTATCTTTCAAACAATTTCTGCGGTTTTTTATGAATTTGCACACTGATTTATTTCATTTCGTACCTTGAGCATATATAAAATTTTTAAAAATTTCCAGAGCCTGGTATCCTACATGAAACACGATACTATCTCCACAGTTAACTTCGCAAGCAAACAGTAGGGGCAAGCGCATCGCATGCATTACGCATGAGATAGGAAACGGATGGAAGCACAATCGTACATTATATGTAGATACTTATCAATCAGGTGTCAACTCGTGCGTCTTCGATCGGAATGTGAGCACGTATTTATCCTTTATCCTTTATTGGATGGGTATTTTTGGACTTACTGTGAAGGATTGAAGTTTCGTAAATTAGGTAGCTCTCTCATATGTGAGATGCCGCCTGGGTAGGTACGACCGCTATGTCTAATTCTCCCGATAAACAGCAGCGTAATTGCACTGTTGTGTTCTGGTTTGAAGGACATTGTAGCCGGGGTAACTGGACGTAGTGAGACTTAACATCTTAAGTCTCAGTATGGCGAGCACAGTGGAATGCCAAGCATTGTCTTGTAATTCAAAGTCTTGTTTCGTTTTGCTACCGTTTTCGTCTCGCCAATCATCGCAAAAAAAAACTAAATACTAAATTTTTTTCGTAAAATTTAGTCTCATATATACGAGTTAAAAATGTAAATGTATTTGTAATAGTTTGCGTATGTACCTGTGTCTGAAATTGGGGTGGTCTATGGGCCAATTCAGTGATATAACATATTATTTCTTATACAGCAACGACAAAGTGACTGTGGTTATGGGTGTTCTTGAACGTCAATTAAAAAAATACAATTGTTAAAGCTAATGAAATAATAATTACTACAATATACATATTAGATTTAATAAACCAATCATTTACCGATTAACGACTATCATTATTAGCAACGGTACAAAAATATTAACAACATATATATTTTAACACCCGATAACCCGACCTGTCACACCCACATGTTCATTAGCGTGAACATATTAAAGTATTCACGGGTAGTGATCCCACACTAGCAGTTAGAAGAATGTTTTATGTAATGTTATGATGTGTTTATTGCCATAAAAATTGAAAGTTAATATATTCACATACCACGAACCAACTCTAAGGCTCCTCAAGGGGTGGGCAGAAGCGCCACTTTCACTACTCAACGTATGCTGAGCTTGTTTTCGTCACATATGTGATAACTGATAAAAACAATCAATTTCACATGATTTTTTATTGGTATCACAATGTCAAATGTCCAACTTGGAAATCGAACACTAAACCTCAGGTTTCACATCCCATACACACTATATCAGACCAATAAACCTACAATTCAAAATATATTAAACGTACGAGAAACTTTATTACATAAAATATTCTAATAAACAACAAAACGCTTCTCGTAAAATCCCGGAAACTTCGCGCGTTTATCGACCAATGGTTATTAAGTTAAATACATCGCGTTTCATTGCAAACGTAAAACAGCCAATCACATTCGATAATCGTAAATTAGTGAGTTGTTAATGGCCAATAGCACGTGGGTCGGTAAGCTAAGTACCAATGAGATTAGCTTTCATTTTTACGACTTTGCATCAAAGTACATTGAATTTTCGCAAAAGTACCTTCCGGCTTGTGTGTGTTAGTAAAATGAAGTCGTGAGCTTGGAATTTTGTTAACCTTGTTTCATGTTTTTTAGTTATAGTGCGGCCTATTTGTCACCAAGTTGATATAACTAGCAAACTGCCTCGGTGGCGTAGTTGTACTACGTACTTTTAAAGCTGAGTTCTCTAGTTCGAATCCCGGGTCGGGCAAAGTGGTATTGGGTTTTTCTATTCATTAGTAGCCCAGAGTCAGAAATTATCGCCCGAAATGGCGATAGGCTTCCCCCTATCACATCATGGGACGGAACATACATTGCGAAATGTGGGTGTTCTGGTGGCGTCTCTGCTTACCCCTTCTGGGATAAAGGCGTGAGGCTATTATATATGTGTATATATAAAAGCCCAATACTGCTATGACGTCATAGCATAGCATAGTATATTATATTCCCAGGCACTAAGTATCCACAGTTGAATGAGGTTGGTATGCACTTCGCGCGTCCCATTGCATTTATTCCAGCTGCCATTGGCCTTGCGAGCGCCTTAATCGACTTTTATGACATCCGCGGAAGGAAATGCAACAGTATTCATGAGGGAACGGGTGATGCATTTATTACGAGTTCCAGGAGGTGTTTGAATAAAAAAAAACTTTTGTTTTAGAATTTTGCGTATTAAAATTTAATGGGTTCGAGTACTGTCCGTTTTATAGTGGAAAACGTTTTCTTTTGGTTAATTTTGTAGTTACAAATGTTTTTGTAGCTACTCTACAGTTTGATCGTATACAACGACGTAAAATCATTTTTATTTGTTTGTTAAAAATGTCAGAAAAGTAATATAACAGCTAAAATGTTCACTCATATTACGTCTGGTGATATGAGTGTAGTTTTCTATTTGTGTGCTAAAATAATTTGGTATAACTGTATTTTTTAAATATCCTTCTCTTTTGCTTATTTCGCAAATCCTATTTTAAAAGAGCTACTTCTATGACGCGTAACTTGTTAAGAAAACTTTATTCTCGTGGTATTCAAAGTTAGCCGGCCGAAGCTTCGGCAAATCATTTGTACCCAAAAGTTTTGTTGCTTCTTGTTTCTGCATGCTATTAGATAAGCAAAATTGTGGGAACTTTGATGGACAAAAGAATCACCTTTTGATTTTATGTATATTGTGATCTATTATCGCTTTGGGGTCCTGAGCGAACTTTGATGACAAAATCATATAATGTCTTTTTTATTGCGATGAATAGCGAGACGAGCATACCATTCGCCTGTTGGTAAGCGATACGACCGCTCATGGACAATGAATGAGTTTCAGTCCATTTTCTAATGTTAAACTCATCATCAATTATTTTTACTTTTTAGTTGAGTCTTTTAGCGTGTATTTTTTTTAACTATTATTTATTTTTTACATACTTAAACTTAAGCCTTTTTCCCAGAAGGGATAGGCAGAGGCACTACCAGGACAACCGCGGTTCGCCTTTTGTCTTCCGTCCCACCATGTGATTGGGGGCGGGCCTATCGCCATATCTGGCACAAATTCCTGACTCCGGATTCGATAAGGATTAGAAAAATCCAATATATTACTTTGCCCAACGCGGGATTCGAACCCGAGACCCTACGACACCGAGGCAGACGTTTTTTTATATAAAGCTAAGCTAATATTCAGGCGTCCATGTACGGTAAACAATACTGTTTTAAACTGCCTTACTTATAAGGTTGGAATACAAAAACTCATGCTAGTCCCGCGCATTTGACTTGCAATAGGTACTTGTGTAACGGTACGTACATTATTGATATGGCTGTCTGTACAAGTAATTTTATTAAAGAAACATTAGCGCAGTAATTTTATTTTAGCGCAGTGGAATTCCAAGCATTGCCTTGTAATTCATGGTATTGTTTGGTTTTGCTACTGTCCATGAGCGGTCGTATCGCTTACCATCAGGCGAATGGCATGCTCGTCTCGCCATTCATTGCAATTAAAAAAAAAACATATGGACAAATTGTGCGTGGTGTGCCAGTAGATACCAAAATTTGAATATGAATTTGAATCCATCGTTGTCTGTAAGAAATTGCTGTCGAGCGATAAGTCCGCCATTTGTATTTTTTTGTTGCTGTTTTTGTATTGGGTTTTTCGTTTGTAATTGTGTAGAATAAAGATTTAAATAAATAATAATAATGAATGGTCATTTATATTTTGTTTTTAAACTATGATTGATTACATCAACGGTGTAGGAAAATATGGAAATCTGCAAAAGAGTTTTCCTAAGAGTTTTCCATACATTTTTCGAGATAAATTTTATCTATCAAGCTGTTAGACTTGCGTATTTGACAAAAAGCCCTACTCCCGGCAGGGTTGTTAATAATGTATGCCACAGCCCTAACTGCAAAATTACTATTATATTCAACTAGATCACCCAAAAATCATGCCAGGCTATTTAAAAATGAATGCAAGTTTAATAGAAAGAAAGAAAGAAAGAAAACACATTTATTTGTCACTTATCACAACGCACACACTCATATAACATAAATTTATATACACCACACAGAAAAAAATAAAATTAAAAAAAAAGTTTGTACTTCGCAATACAATACATTTTTCGAGTCCCAATCACTTTAGCAGAACGGATAACCGCTGGAGTAAGCGTGTTCTGGAGTGGAGACCGCGTCTTGGAAAACGTAGCGTGGGACGTCCTCTGGCCAGATGGCGGGACGACTTGCATAAAAGGGCCGGCAGCGACTGGATGCGTAAAGCAGCAGACCGGGCTCTGTGGCGTACCTTGGGAGAGGCCTATGTCCAGCAGTGGACTACAACGGGCTGATGATGATGATGATGAATCACTTTAGCGAAGTGAGTGCGGACAAAAACCGATCACGGCCCATTTGCTTCCTGTTAGGGGCGGTGCACACCGTGCGATTAGGGCTCGTGCACATGAGCGCGTTTTACAGTTGGTAGGTTTGATTGATTTTATGTGCACATAGTTTAGTTTGAACTTTAGAAGAATGAAGAATTGAGTTTAGAGTGTATATTTAATAAAGGATATTTTTTGCGTGGAAAAATGTATTATTGCAGTCATATGGGGGATAATAATCTTGAAAGCAGTTTATTTACTTTATATGACTTGCGACCTTCGTGGCGCAGTTGGTTAGCCGCCGCAGATTTGAACCGCGAACCGAGACAAATGTTTGTGTCATCCTGTGTTTATTTTGCATCGGGGTATTTATGGGACCAAAAAGTCTCTCGTAGTTTTTGATACGACTCGATCTTAGTGTTGGGTCCAAACTATGTATTTGACTGTTGGGTAGATATTTATTCACTTGGCAAAGAATATAAGGATACTGCCAACCCTGGCATCTAAATCGACAGCCAAAAACAGTTAGCCAGGTGTGCCGAACGCAACATGTTGCCCTAAGTACCAGTAAAGCGTATAATTACGGCTGGCCGCCCGGAACCCGCGAACAATGCTTGACGGTAATTGTCGCGGAACCGTTCGCGTGCGCCCTGCCTTAGTCGCATTGTTTTTGAGAAATGTTGTGTACATGGGTTTATAGTAAATAGGCCGTGATGGAATGGGGTATTGTGAACGTGGCTTTGGATGCAATTTGGAGTGGAGATAGTATAGGCTATGTTGAATGAGGTGACCAGTATAAATATTTAGAAGGATTGACTCAGTTTAGATAAAGATAAGAAGGAAACGAAGAAGATTGACATTAATATTAAAATCGATACGAAGATAGAAATTAATAAATTGTTAGAAAATGTATATTACAGTATTTAAAAATTACGAAATTATAGACGAATTCAGTTACAGTAATTAATTTAGAAAATATATTTTCGTTAAATATATAAATTATTGCACTCTGTATATAATCAAATAAATTATTAAGTGTCATTGCTGAGTATTTAAATAATTTTACATTTACAAATGCTTATGATGGTGTTTTTCATTTAAATATCAAAGCATTAAAATTATTATTTATGTTATGTGCATCGAATTAAGTATTTGAATTAGGAATTTTGACTTTATTGACATTTAATATGATATCTATCTATATCAGCCCATATACGTCCCATTGCAGGGCACGGGCCTACTCTACAATCGAGAGAATCGATTGAGAGTGGTTAGGCCATATTGTCCACCACGCTGGCCTATTGCGGGTTGGCGGACTTACGTACCGTAGAAATTCTCTAAAATCGCTACGGTATGCAGGTTTCCTCACGATATATGATATTAATGTGTTCAATTTGTCAGGTGTTTTGATAAATGGCGAATAGATGACTAAATTATGATTATGCTGCCGTAGCCTTCAGAAGCTGTCAATGATTGATTTATTTTAGGTCGCTGACCATCACTTTGTGCCATATTCTCTACCTAATGCCATTACACTTATTAATTCACCAGGCGTTGTTCGTATCTTTGCTTCTGTTACACATCTACTCGCTTTTTATTCTATCTAAAAGTGCTTAAGTCTCTTTATGAGACACACACTGAAAGGTCACGTTTCAGTTAGTATTATTGAGAGATAAAATTAGTTATCACATCTAACCAATCGATTTGGTAGATACATTTTATAAGACCTTTCATCAAATTAATCAAACACACCAAAATTGCATTCTCCATCATCATCACATCCCAGAATCAAATCAAATATCAAATTGAAATAATCAGTATCTGTCGAGACAAATTAGAAAAGCTATTTGTATAACTATATAGATAGAAGACCACACAATGGGACATTTATTAAATTAAATAGAGAGCGGTAGACAAATGGGTGTAATCACAGTTGGATCAGATCTGATGCTATCTGAAATTGTTCACACGTATTCAATTGTTTTTATTTGCATAACGCTGATGAGTGAAGTAGATGATATGTTTTTTTATACGTATGGTTTGATTTTGTTTTTTTTTTCTTGTGGTAAAGTTAATTCTGTGGTATAGCTTGTCTTCTTATCCCTTCTTCAGTAATTAAGCTTTCAAGTTAATGCTGAAGGATTTAGAAGTTGACATAATTGTGTTGAAATAATTCTGAGACACAATCATTGACATTAAGTAATTTTCTATCATTTCATCCCGCTAGTATACAATACAGGATTTTTTTTTTATTTTTTATTTTTATTATCAGCCCGGAGTCAGGAATTTGTGCCCGATATGCCGATAGGCTCACTCCCTATCACATAATGGGACGGAACATACAAGGCGAAATTTGGGTGTCCTGGTGGCGCCTCTGCCTACCCCTTCTGGGATAAAGGCGTGAGTTTATGTATGTATGTACAATTAATAGACTTTGCTTGTTTCAATAATAATATCACAAATATCGTTTGCAATTCTATTTCTTTCGCTCAAAACAAAGTGCGGGAGTAGGTACTTTGTTCCGTCGCTCTCTCTCAACTACATACATACCTATATTCAATTTCACCAAAATTACCAATTCAGCAACCACTACTAATATAATTTGCTTTCTAAGTGTTCAATTATATCGATATGCGATCAGCGACATATAATTCCAAATTACAGCCCACGCGGTCTCAATGGTAGGATTTCAAATTTGCATTGTTCTATGATTGGCATGTAGGATGGTTATGGTTTTGCAACACTTAATGATGATCAAAACAATAGAAGCGATGCGGAGGATTTGACTCATCAAAATGAAAAGTGTTGCGACAGGAGAAACTTGGGCGCATCTGTTTTACTGTGATGAAATTAGCATCTGTCATCTAGCACCTGGCTTTGGTTCTGTGATATATTTTTAGGGATATTTTCGATTCGTTAATCATGATTGGCCGTTCGATTACTTCACTAAATGAATGAACATCAAGTTTCCGAATGTATTATATTAAAAATAAAAAGACTATCTCACTGATGTTACTAACATTATATGTTAACTCAATGTGATTATGCGTGGGGTAAGGATAAGCCAAATAATTATTAGCTTGTAAATAATTAACTTGCCAAACAATTATTTACTTTAAGTATCCTATTTGGACAATTGACTAATCTCGAACTTGTTATTTACCGGTAATTGTGTGCATTTTTCACTTAACACGACCATTTGTCACGGTCCCTAATGCTACTTATGTATTACCTAGTCACTCATCCACATCTCAAAACAGATCCTTCACATCAATAACATTGCGTCACCTCATAGACTACCACGAAACTCAATTTCCTACCAATTCATCTGCCCAGTCAGGTGTTTTACCGAGAAACTCCGCAATTAGCAACTGGCTGATATATCCGGAATCGGCGAAAACAGGGTCATTCGGAGATTCATCGGCCGTCGGAATTTCCGGAACTTCGATCGATGCATGTGCAAGTGGTGATTTAGTCTTTGTTTTTGAGGTTATAGTGGGCAGTGCTAATTGAAGTGGTGCATTTCTATTTTTAAGGTGATTAGCAATGGTTGTGGGATCATTTGTTAAGTTCAGGATTCATGGTTTATTTGTGTTTATGCCTATGTTAGTGTTTTGAAATAAGGTATAACATTATTCTTCAGAGACGATCTATTAGACGTTGCATATTAGAAGTACTTCACTGTTTATTGACTGGTGACTAGGCGTTAGTTACTATTTTAAATAATAACTATGGTTTTCTTCTTTGCCATTTCTGTGTAATATCTAGTAAATCCACCTAACCTATTCTAAATTCTGCTTCTGACATAAGTACAACTATACAAACAGAATTCATACTAATATTAAACACAACTCCAATACCAGTTGTCCGACGGATAACTCTAGAAGGTCGCCAACAGCGCAACTCTCGTTTTCAATACAACTAACTTATTAGACACCAACCGGACCAGCTCTAAAGTATCCGAAGTAAAATAAAAAAAACGTTTGTAAAGGATCGCACAATGAAAACACATAAATCATTCATAAAAAGAGGTGCGCGGGACCACTTTTACTTTCCATAGCGGGGGCATGCGATTGGGCCGGGCGTCGTAAATTTTATCACTGGTAATACGTTTTATCTGGACATCTTTACACATCGTCTAAGGATCGATAAGGAATTTTAATTTAGCTTCGATGGTTTATTTACGTATTATGTTTTCTTTAATTGTTTATTTTAGTATAGCATAGGTTGGATTAGTAAGTCCCTGTATTGTAACTGATCATATCACCTAAAATGAACTTTATTTATTTATTTTTTATTTATAAATACTTTATTGCACACCACACAAATTATTACATACAAAAAAATGTACAGCGCATAAATATGTGTAACAATCGGCGGTCTTATCGCTGTCGGCGATTTCTTCCAGACAACCTTAAACCTTGACAAACCTTGTAGTATACTTAAAAATTTGAAAAGTAATCGCAATCTTGGAAAGGAATTTATGAAACAAAGGACAAAAGTGGTAACAGCTTAACTGTTCTCGAAATGATGCTATTTTAAGTATTTGTTAAAACCACATCAAGATCTAGATTTTGTGGGATTGAAAAAAATCTTATGTTATAAGTATTTTCACTGAATTTAGGTACTTATCGCCGTGGAACCAATTACCATAAAATTAACATTACTTTTATTATATATAATCACAAATTTGTACTTACATTTTTTGTTTAGAAAGAGCTTCCAAAAAATTTAAAATCTGATATCTATATCATGTTGACAAATTTCTCAAATAGCTTTTACGTTTTAAATCTTCTTATACTAATGGTATACGCCAATGAGATTATAAATTAAGTAATCTTGATACTTTGATAAAGTTCAATCATTTATAATTCTTTAAATGTGGTAATCATGGAACTATTTAAGCTAGATTAAGTGTAATAGCGAAGTTCGTGGAAGACAATTTGGTCATAATATAATCAATGGCAATTGCGTGTAATTTACGAATGCCTACTTGAAAGCGAAATTGAATTTTGATATTATGAAGGTTGAAGATTCAAGTTTGAGGGAAGCCGTTCGAAAGGTGCAGAACATTCTTTAACTAAAATAAGTTTTAAAACTGTCTATGAATAAGGCTGGGGTAACCACAGTGTAGCTACCACCTTTAATTTTTACTCCAAGTTATTCCCACGTGAATGTGCAATAATTCCAGATAAACTCATACAGCAATAATATAGAAGCTAGAACGTGATTCCGCTATCTATGAAGTTGAGTTCACACGACTCCGTTCATAATGCGCGGTGCAATAATTATTTCAGCGTATTATCTGGCCGATCCATTATTTTATTTATAGGTCGCCGGTGGACGTTCCCACTGTGCGGAACGGTTGGAGGGAGCATGTGTAGTGATGGGGCACTATCGATACTTCGAATATCTTTTACACTCTAGAATGGAATTTGATTTGACGTAAAATGTAATAGGAAGAAGTGATATTATGCCGGGAGTTTTGCTTAAATTCATAAAATTATGGCCACTTCATTGGTCTAGCGGCGGCGAGTTCAGTTTGTGAATCATGTGTGCCAAGGAGCATTCCGGCGTCGGCGTACCCAACTGGTTAAGTTTTTTTCAGTTTGAAAAATCTCATAAAATTTGTGCAGTATTAAAACTTCTGGCTAGCATTGCGATGAGCTAATTCATTCGTTCGCTTGGTGACAGCAATCACATCTTGTTCGGCAAACTGTTGGTCCTATTAACTTCTCTGCTTACTCCCTCAGGAGTATATAATATTAATTCATTTGCCTAGTATTGAGTCGTTGCCAGCCTTAAAATATCCTAAATAATACATATATCTACAATAGACAAATTATTTCACGCACACGACATACATGCCATAAAATGCAACGCGTCTGGCATATTAAGATCGATTATCGATATAATTGCAACACTAATCAATATGCGGGCTCGTGTGCGGCCATCTATTTATACATATACTTCCGCGTCGAGCACATCACTATGCTTCTATTTTGTTACCATGTTACATGGTGTTTCCAATATTATTTCAGTATTTAATGAGTTTTATTCGGTTTATTTGATTGTATCAAATTCGTTAGTGGTTTTGCAGTGATAAAACGAACGTCAAGTTATCAAAATTATTTTAAAATATGAAACAATGGTACAATAAAAACATAGAAATATTTGATATAGGTAACTATTTACATGTACATAAACTCACGCCGTTTTCCCAGAAGGGGTAGGCAGAGGTGCTACCGGGGCATCCACGTTTCGCCTTGTGTGTTGCGTCCCACGATGAGATAGGGAGCGAGCCTATCGCCATATCGGGCACCAATTCCTGACTCCGAGTTGATTATGAATAGAAGAATCCAGTATCACTTTGCCCGGCCCAGGATTCAAACCCTCGGGTTCACCCTAAGCGTTTTAATCGTACCGTAGTATAACTGCGCTACTGGGGCAGTCATGGTGTAACTATTAATTATTAGCTATTAAACTTTTATGGTCACAAAATGCATCCAAGGATGATTTACTTCCAATATTATATATGTACTGTATCAGCTTATATATGTCCCACTGCAAGGTAGGGGCCTCCTCTACAATCGAGAGTTTGATTGAGAGGGGTTAGGCCATATAATCCGCGACGCTGGCCTAATGCTGGTTGGCGGACTTTATACCGTAGAAATTCTTTAAAATAGCTACGGTATGCAGGTTTAAAATGACATACTATTATATAATCACCGATTGTCAGATTAACGGAAGAATATAATTCAATTGTTAACGATTCGAAAGAAATAGACATTTTAACAGTACACCAGCCTAGTTCAGAAGACTAATAATAAACACAATACAAACCTATGAAAAGTAAATTTTGACGCATAATATACCTACGTATTTAACTGCATATTTGTACGATTTCTGTATTTTTGTACGATTTCAGTATTTTTGTTTCTTTCCTTTGATCTCATTCTAATAATATAAATAAATAAATACACCCAACAGTCACATACATAGGTCCTGACCCCACACTAAGATCGAGTCTTGTGTCGTGGGTATCAGAATCTACGAGAGACTTTTCGGTCTCACAAACACCCAGACCCGAAACAAATACCTGTGGATCACACAAATATTTGTTTCGGTGCGGGGATCGAACCCGCGGCCTCTCGTTTCACAGGCGGCGTCAAACCAACTGCGCCACGGAGGCTGTCAAATATTATTATTAATTGGTTAACTTAAAGTACATAATATAATAATATCATGTTTTCTTTTTTTTCTCTTATTATTGTTACATTCATTACCAATTTCAATTTTAATTTAATTTGTTGATCTGTTTCAATTTTAAATTTTATTTTAATTTGTGTTTAATTTGTGTTGATTTGTTTCAATTTTTAATTTTATTTTAATTTGTGTTGAGCATTCATTGAGCTTGTTGTGATTTCCTATAAATGAGGAAACACGCGGATTGATTTTATTTGTGTGATATTGTTATTCTAATGTTATGTGTATTCCTTGTGGGAAATTCTTTAATTAATAAAATAAAATAAAAAATAAAATAATAAATACCTTATCTAATGAAACAACTTGTTTCTTACAATTCGCAGTCAATTTAATACATTTATTACGGAACAAAGTAAACGAAGGCTATAAGATAGATTTTAGAACATCGAATCCGGACCTTCACCAATGAGATAGCAATTTGACAAAACACACCAGCACCCTTCACATCAGCTCGATCATAAAGTATAATTAAAATTAATGAAAGCGCGGGCCTACAAATGACCATTTCCTAATTTAAAGCACACTTCCTGCCCACCCTTTCAATTGTGAAATGGTTCAAGTTAATTGCTTTTGGTTATATTTAGTTCGTTGACTTGTGTATTGATTGTGTTCTGTACCGTTTTTGAAGGTTCATTATTGTTTATTTTTTAAATAGCAAAATAAATGTTTGGAGGAATAATCATTTTGGTTCGATAGGCCTGGAAAATTTTGAAATTGAGGCACGAGATGTTTGGTGCAATATACCAAAGACCCTTACCCACATGAAATATGCGCATAATCGCGTTACCAATTATACCATACTAGGAAAATTACTTTCAAATTGTGAACAAGTTAAATTATTGTCAAAAGCACACCATTGGCAAATCAATCGGAGTGAATAATCTCCGATCACGTGTAACAAATTAACATATAAAGTTTGCATTCAATTTGAAAATGTTTGCAGTAAAGTGATTGGAATAAGCGAGGCTGCAACTTTGTTATAATAAATACATCCAGTCAGACTTCATCCTGATCCTAAATTGAGATGCAATTCTAGTGTCGTCGGTGCCTGAAACGGTGAGACTATTTGGTCACCTAAACATCCAGGCACGAAACAAATAATAGTGCATCATACAAACGTTTGTCTGAAGACCGAACGAGGGGAGTAGAGTTGAGGTAAAAAACAAAATCTGATAAATGTATGGACTCCAAATTTGGTGTATTTTTGTAACTTTATTTAACCTATGCGGCTTTACTGTTGTCGCAACATTTTCTCATCTTTTGAGATCTCATCGATTTTGATTTCTCAATATTATTCTTTAGCATGAAGATCGAATGAAAACAAGAATGATACTGATTTCAAAACCACCACAGTCGTCTAATACACACATATTGTTTACCAGAAAATGAACGCAAAATCTATCTATCCTTTGATCTAGGCAACAACTTACATTACTTTGAATTCTATCTCTGATATAGATATTATAAGTATGCCTTTGAAATATAAACAAATGAACATCGGTTTTCACAGTTCACATGCATAAATCGTGCAAGACTTGAAGATTGCGAAGTAGTGAAATACGTAAAGCGCTAAGTCGGTAAATCAAGATTCATTTGTTAACATCTTCTCGAGAGGATATGAGCGAAGTTTCGTCGACCTACTCCGCAATCTGCACATCTATCTAACTTCTTATTAACTTGCAAGACGTTCTGATATTCCATCTTTGTAGGTCATGTTTGAAGCGAATTTTTAGCAAGAGTGATGAGATGAGCAGGTTATTTGCGTAATGATAAACGCCACACTTGACTTTAATCAGGAGCAAGACCATTCTGAATTTATAATTATTAAGTGCTATATCGTATTGCACTATAATCGTCGCCTTGAGACGTTGGAAAGACGTTCAACAAAGAGACAGAGAGAAATGAACATGCATTTGACGAAATAGTAAGATAAGTGTTAAATGTCAGATAAAAATTGGCATTGAATCTATACGTTTGACGTCTCTCAAGCAAGTAAAAGAAATCTTCGAGATATTATCTTTAAAATCTTCAAAATTTAAATAGTAATTATTTGCACACACATAATTTCATAAATCTCAGAAGACAATCTTGGTTTAAGTAAATCTCCATCTTAAGAGCCCATACCAGGTAACTTACCAGTTTAATCAAAGTCAATCTCTGAAAATAATTTTCAAACCAGTTTATCCCAACCGCTAAAAACCTCACCAGATGATCATACCATAAGGCATGTCGATAATAACCGTCGGTTCCCACAATTGCGCGTGAAATCGTTCGCTCCACCCGCAGAATGCCGTCCGGAACACTTTCTTACCATTGATGGCGATGTAACTACAGCCAATTGTACTACACCTTTCTCAGTTCAATCATTTTCACCGTAAACATTTGCGAAATGACCTCGTCTATCGAGTTAACTTGGTAGGGACGCCAATGGTGTTTCGTTTATTATATTATATTTCAGAAAAAGGTAGTAAAGCGCTGAAGTACTGGCATTATTGTATCTGGGTATATTATACAGATGCCAGATATGGCGATGGGCTCGCCTCCTATCACATTACGGAACGGAACATATTAGGTGAAATGTGGATGTCCTAGAAGCACCTACGTCTTATGTATGTATGTATTTTATACAGAACTCGAAACGCGACACTTATTTGTGTCACTGTGAGGAGTTCTCAACCGCTTTATAGCGGTCGCTATCCGAGTGGAAATCAATCTTCTGCCACCAGTTAATGTGTATTTGCATTCTGTCGAAATTTTAGTTTGATTTTTTTTTATTACCTTAAGATGTAATTATTCGTTAGCATTTAGTCATTCAACATTGTAATTTTTCAGAACTTTTTATAAATTGCAACCTTGTTTTAGTATTACTGCCAATATAATCCTCCACTGACTGCTAGAAATCCTAAAAAAATAAAGGAACTAGAAGTATTATTGTAAGCGATAGCAACCCTAGACAGTATTGCCGGAAGCCAAATCGATTGACAATCATTTAGTTAGCTACTGTTTATCAACTGGACTCGTTTGCGCCACTTGTCTCAACACTAGGTTCATTCGTCGTGATTGTTATCGTTACGATAACCATCGATTGTTGTGCTTTCTGCATATCGATACTATCGGTTCTGTTTAGACCACGTTTAGGTTGAAGATTTAAGGCGTATAAATCTGGAGACATCGATTTTGCAACTTTTATTTATTTGGCTATTATTAGTCAACTTATAGGCTAATCAAAGTTAAATATTCTTTTCTCAAATTGTTATTCATACTACCTTCTCTTATTTTGTAGTCATTAAGAACAAAACGACACAGGAACCCACAAAAAATGTTAAAAAACATGTTCTGGATCTGGTTTATGAGACTGAAAAGTCCCTTGGTGTTTTTCGATAGAATAATACATAAATACATAATCGTCACGCCTGTATCCCATAGGGTTAGGCAGAGACTATGGATTTAGATAGAATAATATTCTAAAAAAACAACATGTTACCTTCCATATTCTAGCCATGGCGCTTAATATACATTTCTTTTACGAGTAGTATCTTGTTCCAAATATATGACTGTACAAATTTGTAAGTGTAGCACGTGTCACAGTAACACGAGTTCAGGAAGTTGTAAAATAAACATGCATGGAGTTACAAATAAACACATGAATACAAGTAAACACGTTTTTATAGTAAACCAATGCCAATTGCACGTAAACGCGAGAATTTTATAGTTTATGAGTCTGGATAGGATACCTAATGGATGCAACGGAAAAATACGGAGTCCTAGAAACTGACGAGCGTGTATCAAGAGATTGATGAAGCGAAAGAGGTATGTATGGACCGTAGCACTTGGCTTTGCACCGTACCAGCTTGGCACCGTAGAACTTTTTGGTATAAAAATTCTAAAAAAAGAAAAAAAATCTGACTTATGACAAACTAAAAATGCACTAAAAAGTAAAAAAATAATTGCGTGTTTTTCACACAAGATTGTATTTATACACATACCTATATTATGTATCCAGTTAAACTTTACATCTAACTCAACACATATCTATGAGTAACAAATAATTATAATAAAAAAAATTAATTACAGTTCACCTAAGCTAAAATTTGAAATATATGTATGCACTACTTAAAAGACGATCAAATTATTAGAATAATGTACAATTATAGTTATTTTTGGAGTCGGTGTCAGCCAAGTTTTATGAGTTAGTAACTACATAAACGTCAGATATTATATTTTATTGAATTAAGGTTAATAAACAATAAATCAAAACTAACCGCGCCTCTACGCGGCCCACATAATAGTACAAGAGGATATTCGTATAAAATAGATTTCATAAAGTTGTTGTCATTTAATATTGTCAGGTATCTTTGGCTGACACCGACTCCAAAAATAACTATAATTGTACATTATTCTAATAATTTGATCGTCTTTTAAGTAGTGCATACATATATTTCAAATTTTAGCTTAGGTGAACTGTAATTAATTTTTTTTATTATAATTATTTGTTACTCATAGATATGTGTTGAGTTAGATGTAAAGTTTAACTGGATACATAATATAGGTATGTGTATAAATACAATCTTGTGTGAAAAACACGCAATTATTTTTTTACTTTTTAGTGCATTTTTAGTTTGTCATAAGTCAGATTTTTTTTCTTTTTTTAGAATTTTATTTTTAATATGATTTTTTGTCAGTTTTTTGAAGTCGGTTATTTTTTTTTGTTAAAATTTTGGTTTATTTTTTCATTTTTAGTGACTTAAATGTTCGATAGTCAAATTTTTACGTACACAGCTTTTGGTAGCTTAAATAAATTAATCTTAGGTTCTCATAAGAAACAATAGACCGTATTTTTTTTTTACATCATGGTACTTTTTTTCTCAATCGGCAGCAAGAAAATACTGTGTAGCGTTTTGCCAAAAGTTTGACGAGCAGCAACCCCGGTTAGCGACTGGACTTCCACAAATTTAGGCTTCGTTAGGTATATCTATTGTTGGTGCGTAACAACGTTTGATATGCTCCGCGATTAATTTTAGCAGAAATGATTTACCATTACCTGCACCACCCGTGACAAACTAACAGCTGACTTTCTCGTCCTTTCAAATTGAGTTTGATTGCCGTTAAGACTTTCTGAAACACATTCTTTTGTTGGATATTTAATCCTCGAATGCTTCTTAGGAACAATTCATCCGACATGACGGCTCGTTCTTCCATGTTTTCACAAAAGTTATCATCGTCATGTACAATTTATTCACCAACACATAACAATCGGCAATGCCCCCAATTGCCGATATCTGTTTCATTACGGAATGGTATATGGCATACTATTAAACTGTAATAATATGATTCTTTGTCAATATTACAATTTACAACAGATCTTCATGATTTATTGGTATAGTCGCCGAAGATATTGACTATTTACATGTTTGTTCTTTTTATCAACCGCCCCCCTCGCCCCTACCCCTACTTTCATCCACCACTGTAACTTTACTTTTATACTGAATCCAATGCAAAAAGAACCATTGGAATCGTACTCAATTTTGAGGAGTTCTACTCTCCAGATCTGAAGATATTCATCAGATTTTCATAACTTATTGGTGAGATCAAAGTATTAATACGTTCTTTCTGATGCAAAAAAAATTACTAAAATCGGTCAAAAGCTGCCGAAGATATTGACTATTTACATATTTCTTAATTTTCTCACCCCCCCCTTGCCCCTACCCCTACTTTCCTCCACCACTGTAATTTTGGTTTTATACTTAATTCAATGCAAGAAGAACCATTGGAATCCTACTTTATTTTAAGGAGTTCCCCTCTCCAGGTCCGAAGATATTCATCAGATCGTCACCATATTTTTATGGGACCAAATGACAAGCACCAGCTTTCAATTAAAGAAAGAATTATCGAAATCGGTTTACCCAGTAAAGAGAAATGAGGTAACAAACATAAAAAAAAAAAAAGCAACATACAGTCGAATTGAGAACCTCCTCCTTTTTTTGAAGTCGGTTAAAAAACAAATCAAACATTGGCAAATCATATTTTGTATCGAAAACGTACAACTAAAGGCCTCGCAAACTGTTCATCTATTTAATACTTTAAAGTGACTATATCATCACCGGTAACATAAATACGATCTTGCCTCCAATGAAGAGATATTTTACATTCCCTATCCAATTTCTCAGGCGCAGTGCAGTTATCAGCAGTTAGCGGCGATATTGATACGTCTGCACGACAAACTACCGCGATTTCCATCGCCTTGGATCGCATCGCCTGGTATTTGAATGGGAGCGACGGTTTAGATCTAATATACATAAACTCACGCCTTTATCCTAGAAGGGGTAGGCAGAGGCGCCACGAGGACACCCACATTTCGCCTTGTATGTTTCGTCCCATAATGTGATAGGGGGCGAACCTAACGCCATATCGGGCACAAATTCCTGACTCTGGGCTGATAATTAATACAAAAACACAATATCACTTTACCCGACCCGGGATTCGAACCCGAAACCTCAGCTTTGTAGTCGTACCGTAGTACATCTACGCCACCGAGGATCTAATATATTAGGGGTTTTAGTTGGTATGCTGGTGAAGATTTGTTTTTTTTTTTATTTTTTTATTTATAAAGTATTTTTTTTTATTTATTACCCGCAGCGTACCGGACTGGAAGGCCAGTGACTTTAACATACTCCTTACATACTTATACCTTCCTCCAGGGTACCGAAAGGTGAGCTTGACAGCTTTCCTCTTAACACAATAGTACGGTTAGATAGTTTCAAAGGCCTTGAATACTGAAAAAAATTAAAGACCAAAATCTTATTTTTAAAAAGTGCATGATATGTATTATTAATAAGATTGGTTCGCTAAATCGAGTAAATCGAATTATTATAAGTAACATATCTTGTTATCCGAAAAATTGTCTGAAAGTTTAATTCCAGCCAGGCGGTCGATCAGAAAATCACATTCTATAACATGTACATTTGTAATTATTTTACATCGACGTTTGCGATTAGAAAACCATAAATAACAATTTCACTTACATTTCAAATAAAGCCGTAATAAAGAGCCACAAATACTCGTTCTTTAAAATCTTTATCCAATTTCCCTACCGCGGTATTTTTATCAACTACGATATAGAAACATTAGCGCAACAAACAGCTACAATCTGTAATCACCGATCGTATCGTCAGGTATTCCAATGACAACGATTGGAACTCCTTTGAATCGATTAACTTGTATCGATACTTTTGACGTGCCGCTGAGAAATCGATTAAGCTATTCGAATTACGGTTCTGTTTAATCATTGGGACATCTAGTTACATAAAATAATATTGGCGATGTTTTAATAAATATGCACCAGTGTTATTGGTTTGATGACAGTAGAAATGGCCAATGATTGATGTTTGGTTTACAGTTTAAGGAATATGATAAGTAATAACCCTTTGTAGCGAGGCGGCATTTGCCTCATTTAGCCAGACATTTAGACGCCATTGTAAATTTCTAGCTAATAATTTGGGTCACGACTGGGACGCACGGCGACAGCCGAAGATAATTGACGACGAGCCACCCCACAACCTCATAATTTTACACTTCACCTAGTCGGTTTTCGAATTTGTGCATGGTTCAAGATAAAGGAGACTGTCCTTTCCTCATACTCCCGCCACTGCAATTCCTGTGAGCATTTGACATGTGAAACTCAAACAGCATTGAAGCTCAGCGAGTCACCGGGGATGTCTGATTTATTTTTAGTCCACTAGGAGATCAAATAGACAAGACAGAAGAGTCGAATTAAATAAATATTAACAGTTAAATACTGTTTTTATCTTGTTTATCGGGAGAACAGCTGTTAAGACGTTTCCAATGTCACCAGTTCAATATTACTGGTCTTCTAGCTCGGCATGATAGTAATAGGAACAGGACTGGGTCCCTAATGACACTACTCCATGATACCGACTTAAAATTGATGGCTGTCACGTGTGACACGTGTCAATACAATACGTGTATTATGAATGGCAACTTAAATCACATTATTACCATTCAAATCCATTCCTGTCTTAAAGAGATCCTAGGCACAGCGCAATGAAAGACGTTGTGTCAAACTGCATTAAAAAAAATATCAATACCGCTGTCGCTTGTGCCTCACACCGCTTCCACAACAAAGGCTTGTCGCTGCCCACGTCTGTTCACGATGGGCCGGTCTCACGAACGCAAGCTATCTGCGCATCGTTAGACGCTATCGCTGATCGCTATCGCCCCCGCCGATGATTTGTGGCGCTGTGTGCTTGCCGCGGCCATTGTTCACTTACACGTAAATACTTTGCGGATTTTTCTTGGAGTTTGGTTAGCAATGGCAGGTATTACCAGGGAAAGAGGTAACGAAGGTGCCTTTAAAATATATTTTCTAAATTGTAATTACAGCGATTTTAAATGATTTTGGATGGATAAAATATATTTGTCTTCTAGCCAATATAAAGTTACATATTTACTACACCTATTAAGAAAATAAATAAGAAATTACTATATATTGCTAATTTGAGGAAACGTGATGTTTACTAAAATATATTATTATATCAACGTCAAATCTAAAGCAATGATTAATTTTGACGAACATAAAAATGGACTCCAATATTCTTGTCCTTCCTTTTCATCCACACATGATATTAATAATGTATGGTACCGCAATCCGAGATCTGCACGAGATGAACAAATAACGCACATTACCAATTCATGTGCAGATTGTACTTCATTTCCTGTAACATGAAAACTTTGTGGGGAATAGTGATGTGTGGTTATCGATAAATTTGTGTATCGATTGACCTGTGACCTTTTGAAGGTGATAATGAATTTCTTCTAATTTCGAAGGTATGTAAGTCTATCAATGGTAATTCAAATGCAGTGGGACGTGTAGGGACAGACAAGGATAAATACATGGTATTTAATTTTATTATTGTTAAGCCGTTTTAACACGTTTGGATAAATTGTTTTTACTATCTCTGCCTCTCTCTCTCGCTCTCGCTCTCTTGCTCTCTCTATTCAGACACAGGAAGGCCAAAGGCCTCCCCCATGGATTGTTTTTCTATATCTGACAATAATATAACCAGAAGTCTAAATAGTCTCGAAGATATGTAAATCCATAATAGGCAATTATTGTACAACAGTAACATTAAATGCAATATTGACTAGAATTATTCAAACGCAATTTCGAATTTTCTATCCATTAAATTTTCCTGTTAGTGCAACATTAAGGAAAATGAAATACGATCTCTTCGCGAGAAACCTCGTGTTAGATTTTTTAAAGGTTTCGTTCTAGATATCATAGCGAGCGATTTACAGAATGTTGGTAATGAAATGATTACTGTTTATAATAGTATATAAGGTATGTAAGGTGTATGGAAGTCGCAGATGTTTAGCTGCAACTGGTGCCAATTAAACTTAATGTATACTTTATACGCTGCGAAATGTAATTATGACATTTTTGATCGATAAGTACGTCGAAGAATCACGTCGTTGATTTGTGAGAGTACACGGTCTGTACTGTAGGTGACAGAGGCGTTTTATAAAGTAATGATATTGAAAATAGTTTATATTTCGTTGAATTTCATGGGTAATAAGCTTTGGTGATGGTGAAATATCTTTAATATCTGTAAAATTAGTAATTGTTTATCTATTGTTAATCTATCTCATGAAGAATTTCTTTTATTTACGAAATAAAGTTAGCCGCATCGTATTCTTAATTTATTTAATCCCGAGGTTTAATTAGACGTGTTGTTTTCTTTAAGTTGACCATAAAATTGAATTTTTATTAGCATTCTCTATGTAAGTGTCGTGTATGTGAACAAAATTTATTGTACCACACCAAAATAAAAAACGTTACTACTTATACTAATGGTTTAGATATTTAGTTAGCTTTAGTTATTATTGTCCTTATCTCATAAAGTGAAATGTAATTTTGTTTGAGTAAATAATAATCTTTATCTAAATATTTTAACACACTGTTTTATTATATATTGCATACGTATTTATAATTCGTTTCTGTACGTTTTCCCGCTTTCAGAATATTAATTACTCGAGATTCCAGCTTCCAAAGGATAAATCCTTAACCCCAATATAAAAGAAAAGATTACACATTTCTGTAATACGTACTTTAGCAATATTCTGTCTACTTGTAAAGACTAAGCCAAGAGCTCATTGGATGTTCATTTGATGAGTGAAGGATAATGAGAACATTTACTGTTAATAATATTTTGTACTACTCTGAACTCTGAATTGGCGGAGAAAGCATTGGATATGAGGGGTTGAAGGGAAGAGAGGCCTTTACCCGGCAGTATGGTACTGTACTTTATCAGCCCAAACACGTCCCACTTCAAGGCACGAGCCTTCTCTACAATCGAGAGTAAAAATGGGAGCGGTTAGGCCATGTAGTCCACCACGCTGGCGTAGTGCGGGTTGGCAGACTTTACATACCAAAGAAATTTTGGCCTATTGTAAGGGTTTGCAGGTTTCCTTACGATGTTTTCTTTTAAAATTATAGTGCGTGGTGATTGACTATCAACACGCACATGACTCCGAAAAGTCGGAGGTGTGCCCTGGCATTTAAAGCCGCGACCACAGTGAACATGTTGGAAGCCGCGTCTGGTCCGGTTACCAACAGGCCACCACGCCTTCATAGTATAGGCTAGATGTGCACCAGGATAAATTAGTAAATAAATAATAATATATCTTCTCTGTCAGCACATTATGCCAATACTTTCAGTTCAATTATTACGCATTGCTTAAAAGATTCAATGTTACAGAGATGTTTGACAAATGTGTGTCCAATTCCTTCCTTCATTTGCGTATCAAAATACAGGGTCATTCGAAGTCTCTAGTATTACGTATTCATGGTAAGGCTTTGAGGATTCAATCTATGTGTTATTGATGCAGGACACTTGGCACTAAGCCATACATACAGCGTATTTATTTTTAACCTTTGACTCAACCAATAGAATTATATTAATTAATAACTGTATAAAAATTATGTTTTATTTGAAATATGGGCTGGTATTGTCTGGTCTGATATTCTTAATGTTCTTGTGTTTTATCGTTAATACTGAGAAGAGTGTAGAAGTAATAAAGAATTCCTACGTACTGATTAAGACTTTTAAGTAAAACCCCAGCGTAGTTGACTGTGAATCAAGAAGCCGCAAGTTTAATTTTCGCCCGATAAATATTTCTGTGTTCCACAAGTATTTTGAATCTGGATGTCATGACCCCGAAAAGTCTTATTTGCGTAAAAGTATAATAAGTATTACATTAAAAGACTGTACCGCACCAACAACCCTCAAATAAGCAATTCTAAGTCAGACCTCCGTCATAACAAAAACGTCATAACACGAAAATCATTACCACCTAAAACAACTGCGTCGAAGTACAAAGACAGCAAACAATAAACACAATAGTCCCGTATCTCTAATAAAGGCGGCGAGTAAATAAAGACATTTCCTTTCACGTTATTCTTCCGCAAACATTTTTATTATAAACAATAAAATAAAGGAGCCACCCTAATGTAGTCAAAACACGAAACCCTGCGAAGCTCGACTGATCTGTCGATAGAATACGAATATCTTACTCGATAATCGATACAATCACCACGTTGGAATGCGAACGGCGATGTCGATAATCGATAACATTGTGGGGAAATATATAATGTTTCTGGTGATCGATGTAGGGAACTGCGATGGAATATATAATATATTTGATAGTCAATTTAGAATCCTATTGCGAAAATATTGAATTATGGCTATATTCATAAAAAATATATCCTGCTAACCTCATATTGCCTAGAATAAGTTAAGATACTTAAACATCTCGATATAGCAATTGATTTAACGACAATTATTGCTTTAAAATAACAACAATCGAATAAAATGTCAATAAAGATAAACCAATTACTAGTGCAGTTGCTATCTCTTTGCGTAATTTAAAATGATTATTCGATGTTTATGACAAATTACTCTTATAAAAGCTTCATAATTTTATTACATTCGGAAGTGGGATTTGTATGTTTCAATCACTAACTTGTACATCAAACTCGAAATGTAGGTGAAATCACTTTTACTAAAGTCGGTTTAATTACGTTTAGTACCAATTTCCGGGCTCCATTGCCGTACAAATAATTAGAGACACGTTCTATCGTCTCTAATTAGATATGTGTTCTATAATGTCTATCAAATTATTTGAAGCAGTTAACGGGTATTTTATGTCAATGATGTAGTTGGGAAAGTATAATTGTGTTGCGGGCAATTTGTTTGTCTTAATTATATACAAAAACGTGTCGATATAATGAGATTTGGAGCTTGGTAGTTGTCAAGTAGGTCGCCTAAATTGCTTTTTTGTGATAAGTGTTTTAATTCCGGCAGTAATTACGGGCTTAGAGGTCCCTGTCTTGGGAACGTTAAAGTATTTACTGCTTTTTTTCTTTAGTTGAATAATATTATAATGTAGTGTGAGTAGATTACTTACCTGTTTCACAATTTTATCTTTCATCCCATAATGGAAATGAAGATATAGTCCTAGTATACATATGTAATATCAACTATATTAAATATCTCTGTATTTATTTAAATAAATCAAGAAATTTTGGCCTTTGATTTTTTATAATAGTGGATTTTTTTATATTTGCAATCAATAAATCTGAGATGTACAGTGAAACGGACATTTCCTTATATCAAACATAAATTAAAACCACACGTCAACGCAACGTGTCGCGCCATGCCACCGCAGACAAATAGAATCGAGATAGTATCGATACATCGAAACAATTTCATATTCCCAGTTCCGCGGTTCGATCGTCTCGCTGTCGATTGTAGATAGCGCTCCTATCGATATTCGCATTGATAAGTTGACAACACTACGCGTCGCGGTGAAACAGATGGTACGATAAATTCTAGTGCGGTGCGGACATGTTTATTTATATGGACGTGGACCGTTTGACAATGGAATGAGAAGATTGCATATTGTATCATTGTTTTCAAAAAAGGAATGAATAGAAGAAATGTTTTTATTGTGTTTTGGAATAAAGGCAAAGGATAACAGTATGAACAATGAACACTTCCTCGTAACTGATGAAGAGCTTGCAATCAAGGTAACCTATGTTAATGTTGCGCATTTGCCATTTTAGGAACGAGTTGCATCAAGGGCCTAAACCAATAAATATGGCTACCGTCTTGAATACCTAAAACTCATGGAATTAAAGATGCCTTGCCGATATTAGCGAATGAAAGGGACGGAATAAAGTATTGGTAGGGGTTATTAAGACTAGATAAAACAGATGGCACGATGAATTCTAGTACGATACGGACATTGACATGTCAATTTTAGAAAAATAAGTTACTAAGAGAGAAAAAATATGTTTTGAAATGGAGTTATGTAATCAACGAATGGGAGTAGATCAATGAAGATCTTTATAGGACTACCAGGCAACTCATAAACGATTATTTATATGTGTCCTTTTATATTTTGAGAGCGGTAAGCGAGTAAGCTAAAAAGCGCATACACGAAAGATCATCATTACAATCTGCAAACTATGTTTTATGTGAAGAAAATTACAAATAAAACACTATTCCATTAAAATCAGTCTACAATTACCAATGCCTCATACTTAACTCTCTAAGCAACGAATCAAATTAATAACTTTACAATTCAAATCCTATACACGTTGCCACAAAATCTTATAACAATCATTCAAAAACCCTCGTCAAGTCATCAGAATATTTACATAGAAATCTTGTCAATCAACATCAAAGCTCATAATGAAAGGTTGAAGGTAAACAAAGGACACGTATACAAGGGTAGATAAGGGTGTAAGGGATGGTTTGTATTCAAATGAAGGTGCGTGTATTGAATTTTGAGGTGTTGTTTATTTAATAATGATTGCTCTTCGTTGAAATATGATCTGGGATTGGTAACTCTGTTAGCGGAACATTGTTGATACATCGCTGGTGTGATACACACGTAGTTTTGAGTTTAGAAGAGGATTCCATTTATTGGTAAATATGTTGAGTTGTTCTATACCTTAGAGACAATGTTTCTCTATTTTTTCTTTCACCAGTTGAGCTTCTGCCCTTTGTTAATGTTAATAATATTATGACCACGTTACAAGAGGGGCTTAAAATTTTTGGTCACTAATCTTAATTTAATTTCTGATCAGTTTCCCGGACTTTATTAGTTGGCTATCGGAAATTGTTGGATGCGGGCCACTTCGGACTTATCGCTGTGGAATCTTAACGAGTTGCCTAAGTTCGCAACGTTTCTGTGGCAAAAGATGATGGAACAAAGTGCTTTCAAATAAAGTATAGTAACATAAATCAATTTTAAAGAGCTTCATAGACTTATCTGAAAGGCTAGTATTAAGAAATTCAATCTAATTGCCCATAATTCTTTGTCCTTCTGGCTCTGGAGACAAGAAATCTGCTGCTAAAAATAGACCTCCACGTCGACCTGTTGGAAGCGCCCTGCATCCATCCACTGAACTCTGCACCAAATGTCTACTATTGTACCAAATAATGAATGATAATAAAATAAGCAAAAAGAAAGTATTGCGAGCTATTGTCACGGCAACAAAAGGCACGTAGATTCGGAAGGCCTTCAGTCACGTAAACTCCTCGCAGAAAGTCGTACTAACTGATTCCGTTGGAAAATAAAAAATTGCACCCAATACGGAACGTGACTTACGTCAGGATCTCTTAGAAGTTTATTTGTGACGGGAAAAGATTTTAATATTCTTTTGAATTATATTATGTTTAGCATTCGATTTCTGTGGCTTATAATAGATAAGCTATTCGAGAAGCTGCGGGTTTGATTTCTGCATAGAGCGTAAGTTTTTTTTTTATCGCGTTGTATGGCGAGACGAGCATGCCATTCGCCTGATGGTGAGCGATAGGGCCGCTCATGGACAGTAGCAAAACCAAACAACATAATTACAATGCAATGCTTGTAATTATGTGATTTGTTTAGCAATGATTTATGTGGCTTATTGGATAAACTGTTAATCGAGATGTTTAGGGTCGGATGTGTGCTCAGAGCAATTGGTCGTTTTTTTTTAAATGTTTGGCTTCATAGTAGTAGGATGCCATTAAACGAGATGCTGTAGATGTGATTTACGCATTGCGATAAATTATTGTGTGATGAACTGAATTATCATAAATTTAAACTTAGCTTTTACAATGCTTTTTTAAAGTGTAAAATAATGGTGTGTGATTTAGATTACACTTCATATTAGATGTTGGTTTTAAATTTCAATTAGAATTTCCATTTTGATTCGGTGTTGGTGAAAACAAAAGTCAATTATTTCAGAATAATCTATATTGATGACCAGACATGGTGCATTTTTTGTTCGGTGGGTAACATTTGTTTCATTATCGGTTTATTAGGATATGTAATATCAGTATTATTGCTTTATTTGGAGCAGGACAACGGGTCAGGTATACCACGATATGATAAGAGAAAATACTGTAAAAAAAAAACGGAATATTATCGATTTTTGATGGTATACACAGGAACACTTTTAGCATCACTACTCGATAATAGAGCTGTTGATATAATAGAGTCCTCCTACACTATGTGGCGTAGTAAATTCGATAAGTGAGCAATAAAACCGATAAGCTTTTTAGTCATATTTGGATTTCCTGTTTATTTGATATTAAAGAGTAGAAGACATGGCTGGTGTGTCATTTTATGACTTTTAAAATGCATAAGTTCCCCAGGACAGGAATTTGTACCTAACATGATGACAAACAATCTCGGCGAATTGTTAAGATTTAAATGCCGATCCGTTTATAAGACGTGAGCTGATGAATGTAATATAACACATATAACTTATGGATCAAGTACTGTTTTATACTTTAATAAAGATTTATCATTTATGTAATTTGTGAAGTAACTTAACAAAAATTCTTGCTTGAATAATGTATATAATTTTATAGATGGTTTCTCATATTATAATCCATTCTACGTGACAGTCTTAACAAAAAAATAAACCAGGCATTGAGTCTTAAGCTCTATACATTTAATCGATTAATAATATCTACTTAGCCATACCTTAAGTTTCCATATACCTATACATAGTCTATAACACATCTTTCCCAGCCAATTTGCGGCCGCATTCACACCGTAAAGATGGACGCAAATATTCAGGAGCCTTAAGCAAACGCGTTTGAGTCCCGCAAATTACTATTGGTGCCTTAGGGTCGCTCGTAAACAACGCAAGAGCTAATTACAAGCCGACTCCTGCGCAAGGATAAGGCTGGGCGCGCAATGAGGAAAATTATTAGCAATATATTTGATAATATTTTTAAATTTCGAATAGGTTCGATAAGTGAAGTTTGAAGATACAATAATGTTATATCATAATTTGTACTAAAAAATAATCATTTAGGTTCTGTAACTAAAATAATTTAGATCTTATGGCATAGTTATCGGCTAAGTGTGTGAAAAATAATTTTGTAACAGTTGCTAATAATTATGTAAATTGTGTAAGCAGACTTGTTTACTTTATAAAAATAATAAATGGGATAAAAACGTTTAGTGTTGTTCTTAATTGATTTTTTTTAATATTCTTTACTCGAAAATTGAAAGTAGTAGCACCAAAGACTCCCTTTAAGTTTGTGATTAGTGATTCACAATTAGATAGAAACTATTCTATTCATTATGAATTTATTTTAAATTATGAATCTAGTTCTCAAAAATTTATTACACTCGTAGATATTACATGAAAATCACACACCACCTTATTAATGATAAAAATAATATATTTAATTAATGTCAATAAGAATAATGTGCGCGTACCTTTCTAATAGGTTTCTGGATAAAGTGATAGATTGCAGACATTCTTGGGCTTATTGGAGTGACCTTGATTGGTACCTAGCTTCCTTTATTGCCATCTACGGCAGTCGCTTTCTATTAACATACTAAAAGGTTTAATTAATATATACGTTTAGTGCCTATTCGTCTTGTTAGTGTTGGTGATTTCGGTTTGATTGGCTGTGGGAGGGGATTCGAAGATTATCTGATTTTGTGTGAGTTATGGTTTAAATTTATATTATATTTATGTAATTAAATTGACACAAATCACATCATGGGACTGAACATACAAGGCGAAATTATTAAAAGCTTCCGAATGGGAAATTTGCGAATACTGTATAATTTTTGTTGCGAATTCATTTATTACAGAATTTAAAATGCACAAAATACACAATATTATTTTATAATAATATACAGGGTATATCAAGACTGCGACCGAAAACGAAGCCGGGTGGTAGTTTTAGTGGTAACAGACACAATGCAAATAAAAATTTCGCAAAATAAGCGACAGATTTTTTTTGCAATTTTTTGAAAATCATTGTTTTTGGGTAGCAAATACCTAGTTATTGCGAAAATAGTAATTTAAACCCTATCGTACCATTGCGTCTTAAAAAATAAAAAGGTGTACATCATTATTTTAGGAAAACTATGTATTTATCACCCAAATACGACGATAAGTAAAAAATTACCAAAAAAAAGTTGACGATTTTTTTTGCGATATTTTTCATTGCATTGTGTCTGAAGTCACTAATACTACCACCTGGCTTCGTTTTCGGTCGCGGTCTTGATATACCCTGTATGTTTTTTTTACAAATCTTAATAAACAATTTGTTTTGGCCATACATGGTATATTATAGCCTAGCCCTTAATAATAATACATAGTATAGGGATATGTTGTAAGCACTGAGATACATCTCAATATTATTATCATGGAATAAAATTTTACGTAAAAATTTAAACCATAATTCTTATTCTAATTGACCAACTAATAACCAATTAGCCAATAATAAACAAATAAAAAAAAATTGGATAAAAATTGGTCGTTATCTGTAGCTATTAATATGATAAGTCTAATTATACACATGTTTTTGATCTGCCGCCGTCGTTTTTAGAGTAAATAGATGACATTAACCGCGATGTTAAGTAAGGACACGATTGAGGCCAATTAAATTTGTTATTGTGACAAATTAGTGCAATAATTATGAAATCTAATGTAGTACAATCAAAATGTATTTGTTTTTTGCGTATACTTTTGCAAAATATTTTTAAGGTATTCACTCTTTCGCATTCACTTTTGACTTACGGTATTAGGACCAGACGCCTGTTTCATGAAAACCTAATCGGGAAATTACCCGAAACATTGGACCATCTGGTATTTCTGCTAATAATCCAAGGAAAATCATGCTTTTCTCACCGAAAATCTCACACAAAGACTAAACAACAACAAAAATGTTAGAACTTTATATATAATTTGAATTTTATAACAACCGCTCTCCTAAAAAGTCAGTTTACCCATCTACTGCCAAATTGAATATAGCCCAAATCCACTTCAATAATAAAATATCACCTTACAATAAATTATCATCCACCAACTCATTCATTCCACGTTATACCTTATCGTTTACACGTATAATTAACTACGCGAGTAATAAATACATAAATCGCAAGTCTAGACCAGCGTTAGGTACGTAAACAAACACTAAACCTAATCGGCGAGTGCGGACGGATGTGGAAAAACTTTAAAAGCTTGCTTATACCGTTTTATTTGCTGTACGACCTCGGAGCGTCAACATTTCTAAGGGGATTTAGTGATGTTCTCGCACAGTTTTTGTCGATGTTTTTTGTCGATAAGTGTGCCGTGGCCTTATTTTTTATGTTCATACTAGCTCAACTGCCCATAAACTGAATTACATACATACATACATAAAGTCACGCCGTTTTCCCAGAAGGGGTAGGCAGAGGTGCAACCAGGACACCAACGTTTCGCCTCGTATTTTCCATCCCACGATGTAGCCTATTGCCATGTCGGCCACAAATTTTTATTCTATTCATGACCAACTCCAGGTTGATAATGAGGTAGAGATATTTTGTACCTAACTTCATTGCACGAAAACGGGGTAAATTGAAGAATATATTTGCATAAACGCTCGTCTTTAGTGTGAGGCTTTAAAATAAAGTTTGTTTCAGAGTAACCGGACAGGTTTCAACTCTCTACTTTAAACTCAAACAAAAAGAAACGTATATCATTCGACAAAGAAAGTTTGATAAGTTACAGACAACTTTATTAAATCTTAATAAACACATCCAAATCATTTAATAACTTTACGTAACAAGAAATTCAATTCATATCACCTGAAGGAGCTTTCGAAAGCTCTCGCAAATTAATGAATACTTAAAATAATTAAAACGCAATGACAGTGCACAAACACCCATTTCATTCTGATCATTGACAAAAGTACAAGTAAAAGTTTTTAATAACCAAACTATTACGCTACTATAAACACTAAATCAATTTAAATATCTGAACATAATGCGCCTTGACAGCTCAAGTGACGTGTGATATATTGCGAAATTGCATTTTGACAAAGTTATATTTGCGATTAACGAACTTCAAATTTGGAAGCTTACAGTACGTTATGTTATCAATTGGTACAGCGTTTGAGTTTAAGAACGGCACTTGGAACTTTGTCGTGACTTCCTAAGATTCACAGTGACCTCATCACTCAACCAAGAGCTCTTGAGTTAAAAAAAACTGTTTAATGAACATTGATTACTGCTAGAAAAAATAACGGGAGCACACGCTCATTGGAGTCTTGTTTATCGATTTAGATCCGTTGACACATATCGAGTCGATAACCTATGACACAGCACTACGGCTTATCTTTTACGATGAGTATTTTACAAGACATGGCGAGATTTTTGGTAGGAATTCACATAAATATTTTAGGAGAGTGATGTCTGACTGCTGAATTTGTTTACATTGTGCGACAGGCGACTATGTAGTGGCTTATTTATTTAGCTGAAAAGGCTGCCGTTTATTGAGCTTCTATGTTGGGAGTTATTACTTTCTACCTCCGAAGCAACAATGTAAAAATATTGACCAAAATATTTCAGCATAAATATATTATATTATGTCTGTGATGGTCATACTTTTTAAAGTACTTTAGTAACAAATGATAACATCCAAGCACATAAAATAAATCATTGCGTAATGAACTTAATTATGAATTAATTTATGAATAAGACAAATATTTTTTGCTATGTTGAAAGCAAATAGAAATTGAACTGTGAAATACAAGTGACATTTCGCAAGGACCACCATATTTAAACAAAGTAACAAAGCACCCCGAGTTGTCTTTGATCAATTTAATCCCCGAGATTTTCTGTGGACGTTTCACCGGAGTTATTACGCCTTCGTTAGCGGGACGTTTAATTTGCTTCGACGTTTCAATTTTACACCAATGATAATAAAAAGTACTAGTAAAATGTAAATTGAAAAACATTTCTAAGTTCGTTTCGGTTTTTATGCAAGACTATTGTTGATGTTATTTTATTTTTAAATATTATGATCTAATATTTAAATGTTTTATATCTGTCTCATGGTGTATACTTCAAATATATGTCTTATTCCAACTAAAGAAGACTTATGAAACACATTTCATCACACGTAAATTATAGAGGTAAAATAATCAAACAGTATTCCTATAAAATAGCTATTCATACTGAATGCTTAACGATGTCCCTTATATACAAAACGCAGGCTGTAATACACACATCCATACAAAAATATACCTAATACAAAAATCATTACATGCTAATTAGACTAACGTATTCATCGATATCGATAGCTAAATTTCCGCCACTAAATTATTTACCTTCGTCCGGTTGCAAAAACCACATGATCTACGCGTCATGCAGTCTGAGCTCAGGTCGACCGCAGTTGCAATAACAGAAAAAAACTACGACCAACTTATAAATACAGCTTAAAAACACCCATACATAACTCATCTACCTTCAGCTGGCGTGGCGAAATAGGTGTTGTTTTCGACAATCTCCGTGGCGCAGTTGGTTAGACGCCGGCTGTGAAACGAGAGGCCGCGGGTTCGATCCCCGCACCGAGACAAATGTTTGTGTGAACCACAAGTATTTGTTTCGGGTCTGAGTGTTCCTGATACCCACGACACAAGGCTCAATCTTAGTGTGGGGTCAGGACTATGCATGTGACTGATGGGTTTATTTATTATTATTATTATGTTTAATGTAATAAAATGCGGAAAGAGAAAACTATTCGCATTACTTAGCACAGCAGCGCTTTCGGCGAGAAAATCGTGGATGATCTCGTAACAAGTGAATAATTCGACCGCAAATGCAATTTGGCCAGGCAATCAGTTTGACAAACTTATGTTTGCGGTTAGCAAAATGTGTGCGTACTAAAGTCTTAAGTAAGTGGAATGGATGGATGGTAAAGTCAATGTTGTATTCTTGAAGAAAAATGACACGTTGACATGTTTGACTTTGCATTTATCACAGATTTGTTGATTTAAAGAATGGAAATTATGTTTTGGTTTTGGAAATAGTAGATTTGTTCTTCACATTATTGTAATAATTCATATTAAAAGTCTTAGGAATTAATAAACGTTGTATTTCTTTTGAGTCGTATTGCTAATATTATCAGTATTAACATTATCTACAGATGAGTTATTTTTTTGTATAGAAAATTAACGACTCTGCACCTAATAGTTCATTTAAATAAATGTAGATAATATCAGGCATCACATAGGCACTACTTCTAAACTTTCTCAACATATTTTACACTCATAAAACGCGTTCCACCAAACAGCAATCGAGATAGACGAATATTTTATTTCATTCCATTCGTTTAAATTAATAAACAACCACTTAACAGGCTGCCGGCCCATTATTAAGTTACCTTCAAAAACTGAAAATTAAACATGGCACGTAAATGGGTAATGAATTGTGAGGGAATTTGTCTGAAACTCAGTGAATTTAAATTTGCAAATCCAGTTACGAATCCCAAATAAACTTGGAGATTCCAAGTCTACTTCGCTCGGTCACAGCTCAGCTCTGACGTCGCTTTGAAGCCTTAGTTCACATTTATATGTCTTATGTGTCTGTATTGAATTTGACTCTGTCGCAATTTTATTACTACTAGCAAAGCATGTTCTCTGAGGCTATTCGAAATATAGGGAGCCTTTTCGGGAAAAGAAGTGTAGGCAATTACGCCACACACATTAAAAATATATTTTTGCTGCTAAAAACTGGTCCCCACTGGTGGTGATTTATGGAGGGTGCCATAAAAATAGTACAATAAGAAGTGTTTATGTTTCATACTAGTTAGCATATTCTGTGATATTTTTAATTGCAATGAATTGCGAGACGAGTTTGCCATTCGTCAGATGGTAAGCGATACGACCGCTCATGGACGATGAATGAGTTTCAGTCTATTTTCTAATCTTAAACTCATTATCAAATATTTTTAGTTGCTTCTTTTACTAGTACTACTACTTGGACAGTGGCAAAACCAAACAATACTTTGAATTGAAAAACAGTGTTTGGCATTCCACCGCGCGCCATCCTGAGACATTAGACGTTAAGTCTCATTATATCCAGTAGTATTGTTAGTTTGTTTTGCTTTAAAACCATACACCAAAAGTTTATACCATCAAACATTGGCCCAAATATATCAAACTTTTCTACATGTTTCTAGTATGGATGGATATGTTCTCTTTCAAACAATGATAACTTTCTTGTTTCAAAGACCTACACACTAATGCCCAGAGTGAGATATTATTTATGTAACATTCTGCAAAACAGCTCTTTGAGTAATTCATGAAGGCTGTTTTATTCGGTCAGGGTTAGAGTAGTGACGTCACGCTATTCTATTGTACTCAATGTTATATTATGTAATGGGGTATGTTTTTAAAACTGGTTATTGTTGTGTATATTTTTATACGAAAAAAAAAAATTATGAAGCGATATAAAACTTATTTATATTAGATATTACTTATTTGATTTTTATAGTTCTACTTTCTAAGATCGGTATTATTGTCGTAGGTCAAGAGACAGAAACGCTTATCAATGAATTCTTATTCATATTGTCAATGAATGTTTTTTCCGTATTCGTTTACCAACTTTATAAAACATGTTTTTGCGTAGGTACTCCCTGTATTTATAGATACATACTGTTTATATTTAAAATATAACAGATGGTCTATTGTTATTAAAATCTATTTTATCCCACCGCTATCTTTTCATAATCAACTATGCAATGTCTTAAATTTTCTTCTAATTTATATGCAAACATATCAATTACTAAACTAAAGGTTAATGAAAGTAACATTTGCTATAAATTTAACATTAATTTTACGCATCACTAACATTAACTTTAAAATCTTAATACAGTCATGGTATGTCTATTAATCATCATCTTGCTTTGCATTTGGTGTTGGCAAATTGAGTTGCAAATATTGAATTTAATTATTTTATTAAATTTAATATATAAAATGGATAAATAAATTAATAATAAATGAATTAAATATGCAAATTTATTTTTTCCGATTCATGAGTCATTCATATTTTGGTAATAAATATTGCTGAGTGTCATTTAAGCTTCTCTACTTTGATCTAATGTTTAAACCATCCAAATTATAAGCTAGATGTACTGATGTACTAAAAACACAAAAAAATATTTCCCCATTTTTATAATCGTACCCAGAACCTCACAGCCTTCACCCCACATTCAATGGCGCGATGCAAACAAGTCATCATAATCATGTTTTAACATGATGTTTATCGGTTTGTTATTGCTATTACAGTGATTAGCACTGACCCTTACATTATTACGGCCTTATTCATAGACAGTTTATAAATCTATTTTAGTTATTGATAGTTTTGTCTTCTTCGCTCAAACTGTATTCAAAAGTCGTTCGAAAGGGACAAACGTTCGATAATTAAAATGTGTTTTAAAACTGTCTACGAACAAGGCCGTTATTGTTTAAGACTATTTTCATAACTTGGTGTTAAGGAAGTGAAAATACATAAAATCCAATGACAGTATAACGTTGAACGTTTCAAAAATATACAAACCAAACAAATAGTTTTTATTTCATCTTCTCTTTTGAAATATTATGTTAATAGACTTCTGATTTTTTGTCCAATTTCTGGACACAATAATATGTTTTTTTTTTTTTTTTTTATATTTTCAATCCTTTCAATAAACCAATTTCTTGAAAACTGATAAACCAACGAGTGATGCTGTATAACAAGAAGTTTTTTTTACCAGATTGCCTCCTTAGAAGTTTATCTTAAATGAAGTCATTACCTGAAACAAAATAAATTAACATTACTATTCAATTTACAATTACTTATATATAGCGGGTGTGGTGGACTATATGGCCTAACCCCTCTCAAACGTACTCTCGATGGAGGAGGCCCGTGTCCTGCAGTGGGACGTATATACAGTACAGTACAGTACATAACTAAGCAAACACGGATTGTTAAGACACAACAGACTTTTTGTAATCATGAATATTGTAAGCAGCCGATTGTTCGGCATGGTAAATGTCTAGCCAGCCCATAACAGGAGCCACATCATATAACTTATTAATAAATACTGCATATTAATGCACTGCCCCAAGATATTATTTGTTGAGTCTCTTTTAGCCTAGTAGTCACTGGCTACTATGTATGTATTAGATATGAAGAGACAGGTACCATGGTTTTAGAGTAATGGTCTTATTTATAGACACATTTAAAACCTATTATCGAATGATTTGTCTTCTTCGTTCAAATTTAATTCTAAAGTCGTTGGAAAGCGACGAAACATTCGATAATTAAAATAAGTTTTAAACCTGTCTATGACGCCACAAGTATTTGAATTAATATCAAGGTTAAAACTGCGTTTTCATGTTGAGAAAATATAGTAATTATGTAGTCATTTTGTTTAATAAAAACCGCAAAAGTTACACAGATATACTTAACTCCTAACCAAAGGTCGTTTCAAGGGGTACCTATAGGCACACCTACACACTGAAATTCAAAAAAGAAATTTGCCTAAATTATATGATCATATTAATTATGGGTATAGTCACAGATTTTGTTAGGGATCATTAAAAGTAAGCCTGCAAATATGTGCAATATTGCAATTCCAGATTTCTCAAAATGAGTATTTTTAATCGCAAAAGTTTATCACACCGACCTTATTATCAGTTTTACGACATGCGTAAACGGCATGTTTGCGCTAACCTCGGATGTTTTCATTCATACTCGATATCTTTTTGTAAACAAACTTCAGTACAAATTCGTAACAAACGGGCAACATCATTATTAGCTACAGGGTGTCCTAAACTCCTTCCTTAAAGATATCTAGAGTATTTATGTTAAAATAGCATTTTATTTTAAGTGAAAAAATATACATTCCATTTTAAAAATGTGCATCATTACATCGGAGAAATAAGGGTAGTTACAATTTATAGTTTGAATATTTTGTTCATAATTTTAATCTCTGCTCATTCTGTATTTTTTTAAATATAATACGAATCATTTCCGATGCAATCCTTACCCGTAAGAAGTACACTACTGAATACTTAATGTAAAACCATGCCTTACTAAAAAAAATTACAGCGATTTAAGTTACTTTAGGTCCGTGAAAGTTTAAAAGACAATTTAAGAGAGACGAGACATAAAGCTTAGTATCAAAAAAATCCATTTTTTAACCTACAATATTAGATCGTTTTTTATAAGATTCATTAAATATGTTTTTAGAATAAAAGATATATTTGAAATACGAGTACTAAAATGAGAGCTGCTTTTAAATTCAGCGTTCTAAATCCGATTTACGGAGCGCCCTAAAATCCTACAGTAAGGTCGTCAAATAAAACCTCCTTTAATTGTTAAAAAGTCAAATAAACCTCTTTAGACTTACCCCGAGGACACATTTAATATGTCTCATACAGACGCACTTAGAAGCCGGGTAATGTACTGCAGATGTTACTTATTTAAATGAGTAGGTAATGTAGCAGAAATAGCGTAGGACTCTTATAATGCTAATGGATATAGTTCTCTGATGTGCCGATAGATGTCGTTATACTGAAGTTTGACTAAGTTCTTTTTCATTTATGGCAGTGGATGCCAAGACGAGCGTGTCATTCGCCTGATGGTAAGCGATACGGCCACTTATGTATAGTAGCAAAACCAAACAACACCATGAATTACAAAGCAATACTTGGCAATCCACTGCGCTCGCCGACACATAAGATGTTATGTCTCATTATGTCCAGTAGTTACTCTGGCGACAATGTCCTTCATACACAACAGTGCATTTGCACTGCTATTTGGCGGGAGAAATAGACAATGCGGTGGTGCCTACCCAGGCAGCCTCTCATAAATATGAGTGACCTACCATTAGTAACTGATAAATTATTGTTTTTTACAAGATAGGTGCTTTCCCGTCGAAAAATAACTTTATGAGAATTTGTTTCTGTATGACGTAGATATTATTGAAGAAAACTCATATGCTTTTTACATAATTTTGGTTTCGGTAAAGTCCCAATATCGCAACAATGATTATATTAAATTGTGAGTCAATGCTTCCACCCAGTTCGAGACGACCCGTTAATATTATAGCATTTACGATAAAAGTTTTACCATTTACAATATGTGCAAAAAGGTATTGGTTTAATTTAATAACTTAGTAGCATTGAAGGACTTCTAAATTCAAAAAGAGAATCTTCTGTGAATCACAGTATTAGATAATAAAACTAGTAATTTTCGATTATAATAAAATAAATTATGTACGATATGGCGACAGGCTCGCCCCCTATCACATCGTGGGACGGAACATACAAGGCGAAATGTGGGTGTCTTGGTGGCGCCTCTGCCTACCCCTTCGGGGATAAAGGCGTGAGTTTTTGTATGTATGTAAATTATGTACGGAATTCGCTATCCGGGCGGAATACTAAAAACGTCCTCGCTAAAAGATAATCACTTCTTATCACTTTTTGTATCTTAATATGTCAAAAAAGACTGTGCTTAGGGTCTCAAGGTCACCTCTTTAGTATTTCCATTTAGCAGTAAATCTTCCATAATTATGTTTCTGTCTGGTTAAACCACATTTAAGCTTATTTGGGAATTCCAAACGCTTGGAATTTTTTGATGACCAAAATGTTTCTAGTTATTCTGCATTATGCAAACCGCGTTGTTTTATGTTAATTTATATTTAAAATGCAGATGCAATTATATTTCTTTGTGGGTTGGTTTATTATAGTATAAAACAGACCGACGTTTGCTGGTTTATATTTCTATCGCGCAAAAATGGACATTCACACATGTTTTTTGTACTCAGCAATAGTATGTGAATAGCAATAGACATGAGAATGATATAACCAACAATTGGAATAAGATCTCTTGATTACTGTCTTAATTTTTTTTTTTTAATTTTCCTACTAATAAAACCATATACATCCACTTCCTGCAACGGTGATGGTAAGCGATACGACCGATCATGGACAGAAGCAAAACCAAACAACACCAAGAATCAAAGCAATGCTTGGCATTCCAATGCTCTCGCCACCCTGAGACATAAGATGTTAAATCTCATTATGTCCAATAATTCCAATTAATTTAAAATTAATGGCACTCTATCTGGACGGCATTTGCGCTTTACATCCTGATGTAAAGCGCAGGTATGTAAAGGTGCAGTGCAGTCAATTGCCGACTCGATTAAAAAAAATTAACTCTCTCATCACACTCATAGGTCCAAGAAGATCCATATAACCTTTAAACCTTAACATCGGGCACACGATTTCTTTGACAATTTACGTGAGCTCCCGTGGATCAAGGTTCAAAGGACGAGCAAATCAGCTTAGTGCTGCGGAACGCTTAACTCACTCCGGATCTAGGTTAACCTAATTCAAATTGCTTTTAGTTAGTTTATGCTTGTAACAGGTTATTCTCGAAATAAGATTATTTTTGTTTACTTGAAGAAAACAGTATAGAAATTTCAGCACTATTTTTTAGAATGTTGTCCTGGTATGTAGTTTGGTGTCTTTCGAACCTGAAAGAATTAGTTAGTTTAAATATTTTAAAAATAGCCTGATGTTACAGATTATTCAGCAATATATAAAACATTGAGTTATATTACGCTCTTAGTTTTCTCGTGATCACGTGTGAAATTTTTGCGAAGGTTATTGTTTCTGAACTCATAATTTACATTGAATTATATTTCTGTAATAATTTGTTAAACGAAGCTTACCATTATTTATGTAAATAAGTTTTTAGTCACCTATTCATATAGCCATATCAATGTTGTCTTGAAGAAAGTGTGGCAAGACCCTTTTTTGTAAATTTTAATTATGTTATTTTCTTCATTGTTATGGGTTGTTTGTATGGTGGAAAGAAGGACAAATAAGTTACAATAAGAAAACACTATGTACAACAAAATATATAGGTTTAAGTTACCAGGTATATGTACTATAGTACCTACTGTACGTACATGTATGTATATAGTTAAGCAAAGGGTAGAGTGACTCTATCCCCAGGAGAGTATTTAAACTAATCCGCTAAGTAAATTACACGCGTCTGTGAATTTCGTTACGAGTATCTTGAAGTAAGTATATTCAGAGACATAAAATGAAATTATGTACAAGATCTAGACGAAAAGGCTACGACTTTTTTGTAAAAGAATCATATAGTCTTGGTGGAATTTTTTGAAGACTGTGGAGGCTTGTTATCCAAGAAAGAGTTTGTTTTATTTAATTTGTAATTACAAAGACTTAAACAATAAACATATCTGTTTTATCTGCATCTTAAGCTTAATGCTTCTTAAGATATATCGGTAACATTATCATATTTTAAAAATGATTCACAAATCATCAACAGTCCCACAACAACTTCCCATACTCTACCAAAATCCCGCATCAAAATGTAGAGCTCGATTAAATCTGGCTAACTCTGCCAGTTATTAAACTGGTACAAGCTCTGACAGTAACGTAATTGGCACTGACACCCAGTATCCGCATGACATGTGGACTGACGCAGCATTGTTTGCAATTTCCAGTAACAGAGCTATTGGCGCGTAGCGTGCTGTCTCTACCTGCTGTAATTAGTGTTCATTGGTTTATTTGTATACTAATGTATAAAGCCGAAGTGTTTGTTTGAACGCGCTAATCTAAGCAACGACTGGTTCAAATTGAAAAATTCTTTTAGCGTCGGATAGTCCCTTTATCGGGGAAGGCTATAGGGTAATTTTTAATTCCGGAAAATGTTAAGTGGTATTTTAATTCCGGAAGAACGATGTCACGCTGGGTGCTTATGGGTGCTTAATTGGTGTTTTGATACATAATATTTTTTATTATTAGGAAGGAGAGTAGATCTCTGCCCTAGAGTGAGACAGTATTGGTAGATTTATTTGTATGTGATTAGTTTAGTCAATATTCGAATGACATGTGAACTGGCGTAGCAATGTTTGCAATTTCCACTAACAAAGCAATTAATATCTGTCTATCTATCAATTAAAGTCCTTATGGCTCTACCTGTTGTTCATTGGTTTATTGGTAATTGTGATACAAATGTTAATATTGATTCTGAGTGTAAACATTTTGTTTATTAATTTTGTTATAGATTCCTTATTAATTCATCAGATTCAAGTATAAATTTTTACCTTTCGCTAAGTCTTAACCTCTTTTTTGCTTTGTCTCTAATTTTGTAATCAGCACAGTTGTTAAAAAATGCCTTGCCCCCGAAAATCTTTCAGCTCTTATTGTCTACCTTGCACTTTGTCCTATCTCCCTAAAATCACAAACAAATGCCACTCGCACAGAATTCACAGTGGTTATCTTAAAGCAAAGCGAAACGAGCATCAACGGTTTATCTACACGGCTAGACAGAACAATGTGGGAGATATGGCTGCACACAGACAATAATCTGAATAGATGCCGCAAGGACGATTCCCGTGTAAACAAAGCTTGATTTATTTGAAAGATGTTTCATTTAGTCGCTACGCTAATTTTTGACACTTTTACTTGATTGCGACTCGATGATATTTCTCAAAACATAGATAAATACATAAATAAATAAATACACCCAACAGTCACACACATAGTCCAGACCCCACACTAAGATCGAGTCTTGTGTCGTGGGTATTAGGAACTACGAGAGACTTTTCGGTCTCACAAACACCCAGACCCGAAACAAATACATGTGGATCACACAAATATTTGTTTCGGTACGGGGATCGAACCCGCTGCCTCTCGTTTCACAGGCGGCGTCTAACTAACTGCGCCACGGAGGCTGTCAATTACGGATAACGTTAAGTTGGTGACCGCAACTAGAAATTTCGTCATTAGACTGTGATGTCATAGTAGATAAATGCTCAATACCCCTTCCCTCTTCCCATCCTGTCTCCTTCCCGCTGTCCTCCTAATTTGATGGGACGACAACATATTCCTGATCCAGCGTTGTGGAACTTCATGGGTGACTGTGGTCACATACCATCAGATGACCTGCTCGTTTGCCGGACCTATGCAAAATACTCAGAGAATTTCATCACTAAACTAATACACTCTTCTTTTCCTTTTCTTATATCCATCCTAAGGTTGTCTCTAAAAAATCGCCTAGAGCGATAAGACCGCCATCTTTACTTTTTTGCTAATCTGTAATATCATTAAGTGTTATTTCCTTTTTTGTGTGCTGTTAAGAAAAATAAATAAATACTACAGCAGATAGCAAAAAATGCCGCGCTTAATTTTCATTTGAGCACTTAGGTCATCTATTTAGATTTAAGTCTGTGGCGCATAATTACTTGCGCCCGAGGCCATCCCGCGCCGGCGTGGGGCAGACAGCTGAATGTAGTTTATACAACACCTTAGTGGGCATGTGACTGACGAATTGAAAGAATTATTGTTGGCAAAGTCGTGGTTCGTTTGGTTCCTTGGTGCCCTTAGGATGGATTATGAGCTGTTGGAGATAATAAGAAATTAGATTTGCGAAACACTGATCATAGATCAATGTAAAAGAAATTTTATATTGATTAATTAAATAACATTATTATTGTAGCAGATTTTGCACCTGATGGTAAGCGAAATAAAGACCAGATAGAATATTCATTAACGAGTCAGCTTTGTTTCGTCTGTGGATACAATTTGGACCGTTTTCTCAAAATAGGATATACCATTGTTGTTCCATTGTACATGGTTGTCGCTGAACACGTGAATAACCTACTATTAACATTGAAGTCTCAGTCCATCACGGTTGCCAGAAACGGGTTGATAGACTTCACGTGCCTTCGAAATGTTGAAATTGTATGTTTAAAGTATTTTCCCATCAACAGTGTTAATATTCCACTTGGTTTCTGTCACACAAACTACTTAATAAGCAGTAATTCTGTTTGCCTTGAAATCGTTAAATGGCTTTTGAGAAATAACAGAATTTTTCAGACTTACGTGTTACCATTCCTCTCTCTTCTCCTTCATCCTATATTCTCAATCTGCAGTTCTTATACTATGAAATTCAAAATCCAACTAAAACAATTACAATTTTAATTAATAGATCAACCTCGTCTGAATTGATTGGATATAATTTAATACATTTCCGCAGTAGAATGGTACAGCCTTGCTGCATGTCAACGGATTGTTTTCAACTTCACCTTTCACTTTCCGCACATTGTATTGCCTAATCCTTATCTTGTTTTAATCGTTGATCTAGATGAAGGATACTGAGTTACTATCGGTTCTAGAATTTAACTCGAATATTTTAATTATTTATTAAGTAAGTGATGTCAATTGAAATAGTTTAAAATGTTATGAGATTTTATACTAATCAAATGGATGTTCGGCTATTTTAAATTTAATATTTTTCATAACATATCTGTTAAAATATAGTGTGGTGTTATGACTAATAATATTATTTACCATCCATATAAATTCATTCGATATTCACCACAATGTGTCTAGCAGTACTCAAAATAATAGCATGTTGACATAATTTACATAAACCCATTTTGAAATAAAACTATTTTATACGGATTTTATCGCGATTTGGTTTAATTTTTACATTTTTTAACTTCCCGACGTTTCGATTACTTTACAGCTTTCATGGTCACGGGGCAGACTGAGGTATTAGTCATCCGCTCAGTGACTGTTACAATTAAACTACCCTTAAGTTATATTTATTAAATTAAAAAGTTAATTTAAAAAGTTAGCTAGTTTTTGCGATCCGATCTACGCAGAAGGAGCTCACTGTGTCTTGAGGTCTGGCAGCTGGTCTTTTGGGTTCCGATTTAATTAAATGTAGAATTGGATCCCATGTTGGTATAATGTTACACATTGAAATAGTTTTATTTCAATGTGTAACATTCGCGTAAATCTAAGAAACCATTATATAAACCCATTTTTTAAATAGCATTTCCATCTATTGTCATATTTGAACATGGCAACACCAAAATTTACAGTAGTAATATAAAGACCACAATACAGCTAGAAAGAATTAGAAAACTTTAAACTGAATAGTTCACACTTAATTAAACTAAACTAATTGTCGTCATATACTAATTAAGTTAATTAAAGAGTAAAATGATACGGGAAAGAAATTAAACTATAATTGCATGTAAACGAAAACAATAGACAGTAAGACCATAATTTTCGTTCACGTTAAAAAGTAATAAAAACTTGTAATTACAGACGCCAGCCCATTAAACATAATTTCATTTTCTTAATCACATGTAATACATCTGAAATCTGAATGCGAGTTCGCGAAACTCACACGATTATCGCTCTGAGTCGAGCGTGGAACTAATGAGATTTCTTAGTAGGGGATGATAAAGATCTTCCGCGCTCAATGATACATTAATTTATTTATGTTTTCGACGTAAATGCTGTTTTCGATTGTGTTTTCGAGTTACAGGGCTTTTAACACCTACTGATCTTTGACAGCAAGTATTGGCGATTTATCAGTGTCATTGGACATTTGAAATATAAGTTTATAGTATTTATTAGAGCTAACTTTATTTATTAGTTGATTTGAAGGAGGCTTATGTCCAGCAATGGACAATAAAAGGCTGATGATGATGATGATGATGATGATAAGTTAAGGCGTGGTGGCCTGTTAATAACGGACTGAGTAACAGATTCGTATCCCAGCGCAGACTTCTTACTTTTCGGAGTCATGTTATTGACAGTAACAACAACGCATTTAAATTGTAGTTAAAATTGCACAGGAAACCTGGGTAGAGATTTTTTCTATGATTTTCACGGTATGAGGAATTCCAGCGTGATGGCATATCTATTCCCCTTCAGACCTGGTTCAGACCCTTCACTGGTGGTAGGTCTCTCATATGTGAGAGGCCGCCTGGGTAGGTACCACCGCAATGTCTATTTCTCCCGCCAAACAGCAGTGTAAATGCACTGTTGTGTTCCGGTTTGAAAGACATTGTAGCCAGAGTGATTGGACATATTGAGACGTAACACCTTATGTCTCAGGATGGCGAGCGCAGTGGAATGCCAAACATTGCTTTGGGATTCATGGTGTTGTTTGGTTTTGGTACTGTCCATGAGCGGTCGTATTGCTTGCCATCGGGCGAATGGCATGCTCGTCTCGCTATTCATTGCAATAAAAAAAAAAACCTCGCCTATAAAAAGTTCGATGAGAGGTCTTAAACCAAAGTCAATCAAAGCTGGCCCATTGCGGGTTTCGGACTTCGCCTACATATTCTTGTTACAATACGCAGGTTTCCTAAATCAAATTATAACTTAATAAATCCCGTTGATTTATCGACAAATGATTTTTATTCGAGTCTCTTTGTCAAATTAATATAAATAGCCGCACAATTACAAAATTAAACGTCTTAATAGATCATAAGGTTTATTGGTCAGCGGCAATAAACATTGAAATGTATGTTCAAATATTTGCCACTTACTAAACCAAACATAAATCACAGATAACAAGATAATTTTAAGTGCAAAATTAAATATCTAACTGGACCGCACGCCGTATGACTTGGAATAGTTAAATAATTGGCACTGCTATCTGATTTAACGCGTAGGTAAAGTTTTCTACGATATTTATTTGATATTTTTCTTTTTTTCCTTAACTTTGTGGCCGGTGCTGAGATCTGTTTTCAGCATAATTATAGAACATACAAGGCGAAATGTGGGTGTCCTGGTAGCACCTCTTCCTACCCTTTCTCGAAAAAAAGCGAGAGTTTATGTATGTATGTCAAATTTATTTGTTACTTATCTGTGAAATTTCCGGCAAATAATATAATATCTACTAAATTCAAAATAATAAACAATGGCCGCTATTATAATTAATGATTTATCAGTTGTTTTATTTCTTTATGTAACACAATTCACAACCATAACTATGTTCGGCCGGTGGAAATTCATATATTCCACAGTGGAATATTAAGTATATTATATAGAGATATTATCACTTATTATCACCTTCTACCGTGTTTGTTACCGGCGTCAATTATTGGTGTTTTAATGACGTAATGAATAAAATATACCGTCTGACAGGAAACTGAACGTACTGCTATTAATATCAAATCGTTTTTGGAGATCTGTTTACCAAATATAAGACGCTGGATTTTTTCTGGTGTCATGCATTTTCGATAATTTAATATAAGATATTGAGTTAGAACCTGCAACATAGTCTGAATGTAAAACAAAGGAATAATACTGTTACCAAAAAACTTATGCTTATTTGGAAAAAAATAATTGTCATACATATTCCTTTATAAATAATGTATTTATTTTATTGCGAAATAGCTCCAACAATACTTTGAGAACGTCAATAACCTAGGGGCGACTGTGAAGTATTGTTTCTGAACAACAATTGCTACAAATTAAATAAATTGTAATTTAATTGTATCCCAATAAAATTAATGTTTTATTTTTCTAAGTGGACTATAAACTATACATTGAATTAAAATAAAGGAATGAAATAACTAAATTAAGTGTCTTAACAACTTAAAGACCTTAAATAGAAAAGTTAGTTTTGTATAAAAACACAATGCAATGATTTCATTGTTTCTTTTCAATTGACGGGTTAATATTTAAATATAGGACTCAAATAACTAATGATTAAAACAAATCGGTCTATGATATTAAATTTTAAACTTGGAATTCCTAATTATATTTTTCGAAAAAGATTCCGGCAAACAGCAAGTTGTAAAATCATAAAGCAAACCTGCAACTTGCAATAAAACGTCATGGTGCTGGCTCTTTTTAAATGTGGAATAAGGAATAAATAAAAATTTTTTTACATCGCCAGCCAGTGTTAAATGGTAAATATTCAAACATGACAGTCATGTTGGGTGAAACAGGACCGTCTGTAATGGAAGGTGACCGGTTGACCCAACTTCGCATCGAGCAAAAAGTAGTTCAAGCATGTCCCGCAAGATGACGTTATATTACGGTATAAACACAGATGTGGCATTCTTACTTTATTTATACAAAGGCTTTTTAGACGGGATTCTGAAAATATTTGTACATTAAAAATGAAAAACATTTGTCGCAATATAAGAGATCCTTAAATAGATTGCATTTTGATAATGGGTATGTAACGTATTGTCAATATAATATGATCGTTAAAAAATTTGAATCCAGAGTAAATAACAATGGTTTATTGGTAAAATTCTAAAGTCATTTTTACCCTGGGAGAAAACAAACCGTTGATCCCAGTAGATGCTATTTTAGAATTCGATCGTCTCAAAGATAAAGTGGGCTGGATATATTGATTTTAAATAGAACACTATTGTTAAAATGCAATAGCCTGTATAGTACTGGAGTGTGTATAAGGCAAGACTGCCTCGGTGGCGTAGTTGTATTACGGTACGGTTACAAAGCTGAGGTCTCGGGTTCGAGTCCCGGGTCGGGCAAAGTGAAATTGGATTTTTCTATTCATTATCAGCCCGGAGTCAGGAATTTGTGCCCGATATGGCGATAGGCTCGCCCCCTATCACATCATGGGACGGAACATACAAGGCGAAATGTGGGTGTCCTGGTGGCGCCTCTGCCTACCCCTTCGGGAATAACGGCGTGAGTTTATGTATGTATGTATGTATGTGTATAAGGCGAGTTTGGCTCGAAATAAAAGATTCATGTATAAAAACGGAAAAGGATATAGGATTTTAAATGTAGAATCTAGACAGAAGTCGGACACAATTATACGCAGAGCAATCAATATCTTTTGATATTTTGTTATATGTTCATCACTATAGGTCCTTAACAATCAATGTCTTTTTAAAATCCTAAAATAGGACAATCACAAGTAATGCATAATTCATTACCCACATTTGGCGATTCTAGTAACAAACAAAAACATTTAATTTATTGTCATTGTACAGAACCAAGCAATTTACACAACTTACCGAGTGCGTGAGCGATGCAATTTTTTCGACCAACTCTGGAACTGGTTGTTTTATGAAATTATAAAAGGCTGTGAAATAATTTATATGAGATCGGACAATGTTGCGGTTCGCACGATGTTTTTGTGTGTAATCGACTGGTATTTCATGAGAACTGAGGGACAATGTAAAGGCTACTGTCTTAATAGGTCTGATGATTGTGATGAGAAAGATCGTAGATGGGTTGATGAGTTCACTCTTTCTATTGTTGTCAAGATTGGTGTTTACAGATGTATCTTTTGTATGTCGTGCTAATCATGGTTTAAGTATGTGGGAAGTGGTTGAATATTATAATCTGTGTATTGTCGACGTTTGAGATCTAGATGACTTAAAATATTAATCAATTTGCAATGCCAATATTGAAGTGACCACGATTGTGATTTTAGACAATTTAAACAGTGATTTCAATTCTCATAAATTCTGAAATAAATGGTTTCAAATTTGGAGGAATGCGATTTTACCAAATTTGATTACAAACATAAATATAGCAGGAAAATCTTCACTTGTCTGCATCCAATTTTTTGCTAATGTTTTTAATAACATATTTATTCGTAACATTTTCTAGGTTAGATTAGTCACTTAGCTGTCAGCCAGCTTTTGCGACCACCCACACGAGTCTAGAATCACTGACACTATTTTCATTACTAATATACACAATGATATTGATATCGTCAATACGGATCATTCTAACAATACTGTTAATTTAACCCATCGAAACCATTGACATTTTTTCACACTTTGAAACTGTCGAGTTAATAGTAAAGATATCAATAAGCATTCGCAATACTTCTATTCGTGTGTCAATCAATTGTGTTTGATCCCGTCGTTTGGGCTACTTGACATTGTTAAGCCATTGTGTATCATATCCTGTTATGGATTTCGCGAACTGTGGATGGAATTACCATCAAGTAACGTTGTATCGTCTTCATAAGGATCTTGAGGTTAAAGATCAACATTTTCGAGTCAATTGGGATCTAATTCTGAATTACCAATTGCTGCTCTTAAAAATATGCTATTTTCTATATTTAAAGAAGTGGTAATAAACGTGTCTAATGTTTTCATTATTGACTCTGATTTAAACTTGACATGGTTTTCAATCATAGCTTTTGGTTTCTTGGTTTGGTTCTAGTTATTTCTAATTTTTTCAAATACTCTACATATATATTTCTTCAAATCTTTGTACCGATCAAAGAAGTAAATAATATCATGCAAATAGTCAACATTTTGACAACGACATCATGAAAGCAATTGTCATGTATTCGTGCCTTGGGGCATCTTATATTTTTTGTCTCTAAGTGGATTCCGCATGCAGACTGCAATGGTTCTCCATCATGATTACCGTTATAATCTACGTCATTATTATTATTGTTATTGCCGTTATCAACCCATTTCAATTTATAACTGCACGTACTTTGTAGAATATTATATAGCTTTGTATGATTACTATTGCGTAAGTAGTATCTTTTGCATGATTATTTTACTATTATTACTTGATGTTTACAATTACATGGTTCATATACTTTCTTAATATTATTATTGAGAATTTTTTATGTATGAATATTTGTTACTCTTTCACGCAAAAACGGCTCGACCGATTTTGATGAAATTTGGTTTTGGTAGCTGACACCCTGGATAACAACATAGGCTACATTTTATCCCGAAAAATGTAGTATTCCCATGGATGAGTGAGGAATTCAAAAGTATATAATTGCTACTCTTTTAAACTCGAATGGATAGCACGGGACAGGAGAGGAATCGCTTTTCGTCATGGGACTGAATGAGATGGGAAATAACGGGAAAAATAATATTATGCTGTTGAAACACTATTTGCACCCGAGTGAAGCCGGGCCGTGCCGCTAGTTTTGAAACATTAATAGGAATACTAGTACTTTATTTGTAAACAATCAATGTTTACCCATTATTTTACAATTAGGAACTTATCCATCAGCACGTAAATATTTTCGCATGTTCCTATAAAAGTCGACATTGGCTATATATTATTAATTTCTTTATTTAAGAGCCCATTAATATGAGTGCAAAAACAAAACAACAAATTGAATGTTCAATAGCCGTCGTGGAACAAAGAGATGCATTGGTATCTATATCTATCTATACGCCCATATACGTCCCACTGCAGGGCACGGGCCTACTCTACAATCGAGAGAATCGATTGAGAGTGGTTAGGCCATATAGTCCACCACGCTGGCCTAGTGCGGGTTGGCGGACTTACATACCGTAGAAATTCTTTAAAATCGCTACGGTATGCAGGTTTCCTCACGATGTTTTCCTTCACCGTTAAAGTGCGTGGTGATTGACTATCAATACTCACATAACTCCGAAAAGTCAGAGGTGTGCCCTGGGATTTGAACCCGCGACCACCGTGAACATGTAGACAGCCGGGTCTGGTCCGTTTACCAACAGGCCACCACGAACTCTATGCATTGGTATAGCTTCTGCAAACTCAGCGTACCGGCTACAAAAAGCTGCGAGATGGGTCATCCATCTTGTTTGCATGGCACACATATCTAGGATCGCCCGGAGCTATCTTTGAAAATATAAACACGCACAGGCTTTTAAAAATGAGCTATAGTCAAGGGCGGACTGGACTAGATATTTGAGCCCTAGGCTTTGACTTTTCGAGTTTATATATGAGTATTCAGAATTGTAGATCACTTCAATGATGAAGGATTTTGGAAAGAAACCATTAGAGTTTTATGCAAGAATTTTAAAAGCGTTAGAGGCGCACTAGCTGCCATTATAGCTTTAGATTATGAACTTATCGCTCTCAATTTACGATGAGGTGTGCGTCCAGCAGTAGTATATACAGACAGATAAAGATTAAAAGGTATTTCTAATGAATACAGGTTGAACCGCTACTGATTCAAATAATTTATCAAATTCCAATTGATAAATCTCATCTTATTCCACTAAATCAATACAGGACTTGAAGCCTTTAATACCACAACGTCGCCAAAGCGTCGTCGTCTTCAATTATCTCAAATTCACCGTCCAATTACCAAGTTCTTCAATTAATACAAAGTTTCCTCAGGTCAAACAAATTTCGAGAAACAAATCCATTAAAATCAGTTACAGAAGTGTAAACAAATCAACTGAGTACACAAGTTTTTAACTCGAAACAAATCGTGTAAACAAACAACTCGATATAAAATCTATTTAGAATCGATTTTCAGATCAAAAGAGCCGTATCGATTATCGTGGATTTATGTACGATTTAAATATAGATCAAACGGTGTTTGGGGTGTAATCGGCGCTCTATTTCGGTGAGTCTATTACGATTAATTCGTCTCAGTGGTATTTTTATTGGATTAGTTTATAGTTGTGTTTAAAATTAATTTATAATTAAATAGTCGTAAACCGTGTTCCATTTCGTTTTACTGACAGGACTTGAGACATCACGTAATATATAAGTATTGGAAAAATAAAAATATTTTTAATATTCATCATATTTGTCGTGATGATTGAAGTCATAGTTTCAATCCTAAGAGCAGATAATTTTCTCCACTTCAGAACAGTTCAACTCCTTCGGAAAGAAAACATAAGGAAAATATAACAAGTCATAACAGAAACATAACAAAACATCGCGAAATTCCTTACTGAAATATAAAATAATATGAACTACTTTAAATTCCCCTTTCACATTCGTGATTTCCATAATCAAAGAACGTTTAGCGTTTACAATGAAAAGCTTGTTAATATAACAAAGCTTTACAACATAGAATCATGTTAAAAGATTATCCGATTTAGCTTATTGGTCGTTAGTGTCACAATGATATACGAACGGATGCATCCGCATTTTTTTGGATTTAATAGCAAATTTATATATTTTATAATATGTTGGTTTCTAAATAGATTGGTTAGGTAAACTAGACGGTAATTCCATCAAATGATGATATTGTGTGCTAATTTTTATGCTCATTACATCTCACATTATTATTTTTTAAAATTGGTATATAGAAGTATTACTCTGTGGATTTTCGAAGTTAATTGTGAATAATCGTCTAAAACAACGGTATTAATACTAACCTATACAGTTTTCTCTATCATCTATAAGTAAAACAGGTTAGAACTTTAATATATACCAGGTTGGCCTCATCTGGGTTAGTCTCCAAGCATATTCGAAGTTCTTATGAAGAATTCCCTAGTATAGACTTGCTAACTACGTCTTCTTTCATGTAATTTAATAGCCGAGTGTAAAATTCTAGTTACCGATAACTAAGTTAAAGATGAAACGAATTGCCAAGACAGAAATATTGGGTAAAACCTAAAGCAGACTCGATGATTTTCTTATGGGTGTAATAACAGCGAAGGAAAACATTGTGGCGTCTGACTATTCATAAATAAATAAATACACCCAACAGTCACATACATAGTCCTGACCCCACACTAAGATCGAGTCTTGTGTCGTGGGTATCAGAATCTACGAGAGACTTTTCGGTCTCCAAACACCCAGACTTTAAACAAATACCTGTGAATCACACAAACATTTGTTTCGGTGCGGGGATCGAACCTGCGGCCTCTCGTTTCACAGCCGGCGTCTAACCAACTACGCCACGGAGCCTGTCAATATATATACATACATACTAATATATTCATATATAAGTCAATTCAAAGTTCGTCGCAATTAATATAAATTTAAGCATTAAAAGCATGCACATTAGAATAACGGTTCTCGCACAATACCAAAGAATGCTCATACTAAATCAAGTTACCCATAAAAAAAGTCGAACACAAAAGTTATGTTTCAAGTTACAAATGTCAAAATCGTCATTAACGGAAGCCGCAGCTATAAAATATGAAATATCGGTGTTAGACTGGTTGTGATGGGAATTGGTAGATGAAAGTGAAATTTGTGAATCGGTGAGAGTTTCCGCAACGTAATGGTTAATGTATAATCATGAGTACTTTGGTTGTCTTACATTTATATACAAGCGGGATGCTTGGTGTAAAGTGATACATACATAAACTAACGCCTTTATCCCAGAAGGAGTAGGCAGAGGCGCCACCAGAACACCCACATTTCGCCTTGTATGTTCCGTCCCATGATGTGATAGGGGGCGAGCCTATCGCCATATCGGGCATAAATTCTTGACTCTGGGCTGATAAATATACAGAAAAACCCAATATCACTTTGCCTGCCCCGGAATCGAACCCGAGAACTCAGTCTACTACGACTACGCCACCGAAGCAGTCTGGAAAGTGATAATTGCGAATATCCATGACACCAGAATAGTTGGTTGCAATGTCTCCTTTTTACAACGTCATTGCTGGCATCGGCGGAACATGCCAAGTAAAAAAAATTTCATGGGATTCCGGTCACATTGAGTAATATTCCTAATATATTTGTGACTTTTGGTCGCACGATTCCTGAATCGATCCAAGCCGTAATAAGCAATTCACTAATACTGGATTGAATACTAGTGATTGCTACACAACTGATGTTTTACAGCAAGTTAATTAATTAATATTTAGCTTAACCCACAACGTGATCTTTGCATTCGAAGCTACATCACTCCAGAGCAATGGTATCTTTAAAAAGAGGTACCATAAGCTTTTGTATACCTATTCGAATGTGGTGCTGAAGACACTGAACGACGAAAGTCAAATACGTTCCCGACAGCCGTAAAATTGTTTAGAAATGTAGGAATTGTGAATGGTCTATTTAAAAAGCTATAAAGTTGCGGTTTTGCATTGTTTTCTTCTTATTGTTGTTTATTGCGGTCTGAGTGAAACGTAACGTAATGGATTTCGAAACGACCCCACAAGCAACGTTTCGTTGACAGAATGGACAGGAATTGTGATGATTTAGAAAAGACAATAGCACTTTTACGACTATTTTACGATTTGGTAAGAGAGAAATTGATTGTTTTTTCTGTATTTTATTACGTCATATTGATTCTAGATGTTTTGAAGTGATGGATACCTCGTAAATGGGATTCAATATTGTTAAGCTGTAGATATAATATGTTGTCTATAGTGTGATGTAGATAAGCAGCTCATATGGTAGTGTTGAAGTTTATCTCTAGCAGAGCATTTAAATTCTTCCATATTTCCTGAGACACGCTGCTAGTCTCTTGACAATTATCTGTTTGTGTATCACCACATTTATAGTGCTTGGTGATTGATTATTATCAATACACAAATGACTCCGAAAAGTCGGAGGTATGCTCTGAGATTTGATTGCGACCACCATGAACATGTAGGCAGCCGCGTCTAATTCGTTACCAAAAGGCCACCGAGCCCTTTATAAAAAATTCTATTATTACAATTACAATCCAGTACAAAAAATAAGTTTTGGTGACATTTCTTCATCAGATGCATCAAAATAATCTCTATGTGCATTATATTAGCTTATCAATTGACATTGACAAAATTCAAAAACAATATTGCAAGGCATAAAACATGGTTCAGTTTATTGATACTGAGAATCATTGTGAAATAGGAAGTGTTGAGAGTAATACTAGAAGCGACATCAATACTCGTGAGTCACTGTTTGATCGTGGATGTAGTGTATAAACTTATGGCGGGGATTTTAGTATTTTTTACAAGTAGACGAGCATGTGAGTCACGGGTTTTTAATTGGATAAGTAATTATGTAAGTTTAGGTTAAACATTGTTTTCTAACTAATAAATGTCAATTTATATTTGTAATTTGCAATCTTTTTTGTTGTGGGTGAATGGGTTGGACTTTTTGAAATTATTCTTATTCTTATGTTGCAGCCAGCACATTGATTAAAACCTCTCGGTGGCCAGCCACCCCTCAACATCAGCAACACTGTAGGGCAAAGAGATGCGTTGCCGGGCAAAAAAAAACCATAATCATGATTTATGCCTGTTTCATTATATCATTTAGTATAATTACGTAAAATGAGTAAAATTTTGACGACAAAAAGCAAACATGCATCTCCAACATCAAATTAATAACTCATACATACATACATTAATTCACGCCTTTTTCCCGGAAGGGGTAGGCAGAGGTTCTCCTTATAGCAACCAGGACGGCATCCACCTTTCGTCTTTTATTTTCCGTCCCACGATGTGACAGTGGGCCAACCTATCCTCATATCGGGCACAAATTTCTGACTCCGGGTTGATAATTAATAGAAAAATCCAATATCACATTACCCGACCCGGGATTCGAACGCGAGACCACAGCTTTGCAATCATACCATAATACAACTGTGCCACCGAGGCAGTTTAATAACTCAAACATAATACACATTTGAATAATCAAATGAATTATATTATGACCTATTACAATATTCCAGGAATTGTAAATTTCGAAGCGTTTTAAACAAACTGTTGGTGTAGCGTCATTTTTTTTTGTTTTTTTAATTGCAAAGAATGGCGAGACGAGCATGCCATTCGCCTGATGATAAGCGATACGACCGCTCATGGACAGTAGCAAAATCAAACAACACCATGAATTACAAGGCAATGCTTGGAATCCCACTGCGCTCGCCATCCTGAGACATAACATTTGTCTGATACTTTAAACGTGTTTTTTTAATACGCTTTTTATTAGCTTCACCTGTATGTTTGTATGTTTGTTTGTAACCGACTTCTTTGGGCGCGATTTTGACCCACTTTAAACGGCCAGATTTCGTTCAAACTTTGTAGATTTATTGAGGACCGATAACAATACACTAATTTGATAAAATTATTCCATTTTTCAATTTGCTATTTGATTTTTGTTTATTTATATAATTTTTACTCTTAAGTGTCTTCATATACTGTGAAACAAAAATATTTTAAGACGAGACAAACTCTTAGAAGACAAGGAAGACCCGATACCATTAACACGTTCTCTTTACATGCTTCCTGGTGTTGTATTACTATGAGACGTGCCTCAGTTCTTAAATTGGATGTTAAATAATATAGTGTTTTGTTATGAGGATAAAAATATATGTATTTTACGTTTATCGTTAATATTAAATGTTATTTTTCGGTCTTAAATATGTATTTTAAGTTAGCAGATACTAGGAAATTGAAGTTCCATAAGATTCTATAGGCCTAATATAAGTCTTTTGCTGAATATTTTTTATTTATCTTCTCATATCAGCTCCTTAGTCTTATGAGTATTCCTTATTTGGTATTTTATTAATTACAAAATTAATACAAATGTTGTTCTAGTAATTAATAGTGGGACGTATATGGGCTGATATAGATATAGATATAGAATTTAACAGTCCTATTACTGGGAGAAAATTAATTGCAAAGACGAGTGCTGTTGTTTCAAATATTCTGTCCCGACCGTCCGTCCGTTCTAGGCTAAATTCCATTAAATCTAAGTTATTCCTCATAACGCCATTCTCTCGTACCTTAAATTCCAGGTCTGGAAGTTTATTTATGTGCGTACCTTCACAATAGTCCGATATCACAATAGAAATGCCATCAGTTTTACTATTCCATGCATTTTTCAAAGTCATAACTCGGAGTATTGTTGCTTATGCAATATAATTTTAAGATATTGTACCGTTTACTATCTTTTATTATACTGAAATTGGTAGATTAAGATAGTGCTCGGGAAAATTGGTGTGCATAGCTCTTTGAGATTGGCTTGTATTAGATGTTTGTTAGTGATTGGTTATAGCGATAAATATTGCCATTAACTTCTGTTTATTAAACTTCAGTATCTCTTCACTTCTTGTTCATTGTCATTAAATGTCTTTTATAACGTTATTACTATTCTTATAGTATATCGTTTTGCAAGCTTAGGTTTATACAATTATCTGCGAAGAGATGCGACTTTAGTCTAAATCAAATTAGCTCTCTGATTTGCTTAGCAAGTTCAAAGCATTTTTTTTCTAAATCTAGCATCTTACATACTCAATTATACTCTATATCAAAATATGTATATTTAACATTAAAATTTATCAGGATATTCTTGATGACAATTATAACTAAGATTTCTAAGTTAGCTATACGATCGCTCAACTGATCCACTGAGATATAACTAGTGAAAAACATCATCCGAATTGCAATTTAAATTAAACTAATAATTGCAGTATCATTTTTAATAAACCTCATCGATCCCAATAGCCGTGCAATCGCCATACAGTCACGTATTCGAGTATTTGTTTACCGACTATCAGCTCGATCTACGGACGTGAAAATGTTTTCGTAACGATCGCTGGAGAGATTATATTGTGTTGCGCACAATGGGCAAGTTCACGAACATCTGTCGGGGTCGAGTTCATCGCCTCGGGTATTGGATTCTTATTTTTGATTTGACAGATGTCTTTGGAGTAAACGAGAAGTGTGACGTTGTATGTAGTGACATGACGGAGGTCTCTGACCTAGCAAAACAACTCTGATTTTTTGAAGTCAAGTGCGCTTTAGTTATTTGATGCTAAAATCGTATGATGTTTGACGATAATGCATTTTGAAGGTGGACCTTGGCAATAACTAGGATAGCGTCTAATAAAAAGAGAGAACCAAGCATCAAACTTAAAGATAGATAGTCATTTATCGCTAGATTTGACGCTGAAGAAAACACATGAGGAGACTAGAAAGCCTAGAAATCAATTAGAAGGTAAGGTCTAGTAATGCACATTTTGACAATTCAAATCCAAAAGCATTATCATCATTTCCAGCCACAGAAATCCGTTGTATTCCAAAGGATTTCCAAAGCCACCTGTTGGAAGCGGGCAACAACGCCTCGGTTAGTAGGAATTAAGGGCAAGTAAAACCTCGCTTTCCAAAGCAAACAGGTAATACACATTCACAATACAAACAAACGTGTGAATCACTAAAAAGTACAACTGACATGTGACGTATTAAGGACGGAGACACCACGAGTGACATCATTCACCTGTTAAACGATCGTAAACACCAAAAGAAATTTAATTTCTTCGTCATCCCTATCTGCTGATAATACTTTCTCTCTTTAATTGGCAGTGGGACGAATCGCAAGCAATCCTGTTCACCTTGTGAGGTCCCAAGAATTAAGTCATTAGCCGATGCAAAAATGGTAATTTTGCAAGCGTAAGAAATTGTGTTTGCAATAATGTTTTTTGTTTTAATAATTATATTGTTGGGCGCGTGTGGTGTCATCCATTGGCTTGAAATCGTAAGTTTTGGTTCAATACCGGGCTTAAGAAATCGCAAATGAGGTGTTGGATTACAAATAGTATGATTTGCTTTGGATTATATAAATTCTAAATAAGGTTTTAGTGCTTAGTCGTAAAATTTGTTGCGATCATCATCATCATCATCATTATCTTCAAGTGCTGAAAGTTCATAAGTAAAGTAAAGGCTATCTTCAAAGAATTCTGCTATGATCTGTTAATACACCATCTATAAAATCATTTTAGCTTACCTAAACTCTCAACTATAAGATTCTGGATACAACTCAGAACAAAGAATATTTAGTGACAACTTATCTGTCCTGATATTATTTTCATTTCGTAGGAAATACCTCAATATAGCTTTGTTTAAAGAAAAAGTGTGAACTTACGTCTTCTTAATCTTTTCTCAACAGTAGCAACACCTCAGACATAGTAGCGATCAAGATTGTTAGTCTTTATACTGTAGTTGTAAGCGGCCGGCTACTCCGCGGGTCACGTTTTAGCTCTTACATGTTATTATCACCAGTAAGCTTTTAACACATTGCATCTTGATACTTAGGGACTTGTTTAGATTCTTCGTTGGCATCAAAAGGTTATTTAACATACTTTAGAAAAATAAAGGGTTTGGAAATTTAAATCATTAAAAGTCTAGCCCAATAGTTACAATTTGGTAAATTTAGTTCTACTATTAACTTTGTGACAATCTTCACTTACTCTGAGGCTTGATTACTTCATTGCCGCATTGCGATTTTAACTCCTACACCACACAACCCATAGCAAATTGGCGCTGCCCATTAAAAAACTAGACCGGCCGTTGGCTAATCTCATTCATTTGACAGTACACTTGCGTTAGAATTAATAGGCCACAGAACGAGAAGTAAAATGGCGAATGAAATAACTGACCACATGCAACGCGTTGATAATTGCATACGGCGACATTAAAGGGAATGTAGCGCGGTAGTATTATCGAATTTTATTGAAGTTAATAAGGGTAATAAGCGTTTTTATGTATATTAATAGTTTGTATAATAGCTCTAGACTGCCCTGTGGCTAGTTGAACTACGGTACGACTACAGGGCTGAGGTCTCGGGTTCGAATCCCGGATCGGGCAAAGTGATATTGGATTTTTCTATTCATTATCAGCCCGGAGTCAGGAATTTGTGCGCAATATGGTGATAGGCTCGCTCCCAATCACATCGTGGGACGGAACATACAAGGCGAAATGTGGGTGTCCGGGTAGCACCTATGCCTTACCCTTCTGGGAAAAAAAGGCGTGAGTTCATGTATGTAATAGTTGTTTACTTAGATATTTAAGCTGTGAAACGGAAAGCTGTAGGTTCGGTTATATTGGAAAAAATACGCTATTGAATAAAATTTGTTTCAGGTTTGCCTCTGCCATCAAAAAGTTCACTGTAGTTACTGGTATTCACGACATATTAAAATATAGATATTATCTTAAAGTATTTTAGGCTCATTTAGCTCCAGAAATCCACGAAGTGTGTTGTCATCAGTTTTCAACTACAATTTTCTAAGTGAATTAATTAGTATCAATTTCATTCTTCGCCACTTATCATTCAAAAATAAGAAACATACGAATTTATTGGTAATTAAAACGATTGTTTTGAGACAAGCCCTTGAAACGAGAGAAGCACAGATGTAAACATTACAAAACTCGACCCACATTGCATTATTTATATCGATTTTATGCCAAACCGGTTCATCGAACGAGATTTTAAAGGTTAGGCAACTTATATTTCGATATCACGCCACTGACATCATAGAAAAAAGATGCAGTTAATATACGAGTAATGGCAATCCACATGCCTCGATAAAAATGCAATCGATAATTGCAAATCGTAATCGAATAATCGATTTTATTTTTTCAAATATTAATTTTGAACGCTATGATTTACTGCCAATAAACTCGAATGCTCTTGTTGACTACGTATTGAACTATTAATATGCGAATGAATAATTTATGGTCTATAATAAAATTGCAATTGAGACCTTTTAAATAAACGCTAACGAGTTGCCGATTGTTTCTGCTTTCGACCATTTGCAAGTTTAATTTTCAATCGTTATGATTTATTATTCATCTGCCAATAAAAACACAGCAAAGCTGACTTCATAGATTGGATTTACAAGCTTTGAAAAATTAATCTTTTTTTATAGATTGCAAAAGTAATGATTCACAACAGCCAATGCGGAGGAAGACACTGGCCACACACAATAAGAATCAACAATTAATATTCGAATAATAACCGCAATCGAGATCTTTCGGGAACGTTAACGAATCGCAGATTCATTAAATCGGAATTGATGGTCCCGCCGATTCGCGAATTTGAATTCCGAATATCGTTGAGACAGCGAGAGACGAAATAAAATAAATTGTCCGTACATTGCAGTATCACACATAATTATATGTTTTAAATGCATAAACGACCAGTGTTTTGTTATTGCAAAAAGTTCGACTTGTGTTTTAAGGATAAAGGAACCGGCACAAATAACTTCAGGTTCATTCTTGCAGGTTCATGTTTATTGTTGGTTGAAATATTTGCTCACAATTGTTTTTTTTTTTTGGAAAATATTATTCTTATCCGCATTTATAAGCATGCGGCCTTTGGTAACTATAGATGGGAAAAAAGACAAGTCAAGCTTCCTCAGGTTGAGTAACAAGTTACGATTTCGATCCTCTGTGAAAATTGTTAAGGGAAATCATATCAAGAACTACACGTCTCGTTAAATATATACACTAAAAACTAGCAATCTAAGGAATGAAATCAAATTGATATATCATAGGTAGTTACACTATAATCAGTTTGTCGCGTAATGGACAAACTTGGTCGAGTAATGGCCACACGAAGTTGACTAAATGCATCTGTAACACTAACGGCCTTATTCATAGACAGATTGAAAACCTATATTAGTTAACGAATGTTTTGTCTTCTTCGCTCAAATTGAATCCTAAAGTCGTTCGAAAGGGACAAAGTGTATTTACCCGCAGCCACAGGAAGTCACTCAATCTCCTCATAGATTTACGTAGCAACCTACTGAAGGCGGTCTGCATCAAGCAATAGATATAAATGCGTATTTATCATACATTTTTCGCATATCCAAATAATATTTATTATTGTTGTGTACACATGTAATGGCCTCATTCATCTACTCCTCTATGACTTCTGAGGTCATTAAATGTAGTTATGTCGGAGGGGTGCTGACGAGTCTTTGTGACCGAATATTCACGGCAAAGATTGGTTATGTCAGTAATCTGAGAGAACATCAGAGACACGACTCTCCACAGTAGAAATATACCAAACAGTCGCCGAGACTGAATGCGGTCGGATATACAGAGTTAGTCATAAAGGGTATATAAATCATAATGAACAACATTAATTGCTATGGGTCCAACCATGAAATCGAGAAAAAAAATCAACTGTCCCATACATTTTGCAAAATCAAACGATTATTTTTGTAGCATATTATCTCCCTTACAGTTTTATATACCCTTTCTGCCTAACCCTGTATATACATGTTTGTAAAATGGCTTTCTTGATGGTCATTCAATAACAGTTTAGATTGAAATCACATATTCCCGTTCAAGTACCGTATTACAAATGATAGCTCGCACCATATTTGTACACACGAAGCATCAATTTCTTTTATTGTCTCAGGTACAAAAGTATTCTGATAATTACAAGTTAAGGCACGCCGCCTCCAGTACTTTCACTTGACTCAGTAATTTTCATGATTTAGTATTGTTTGGTTTGTGAAAATATTGGGCCGAGGTGCCATAAACATGTGGTTGATTGACTGATCGCGAAATTGTGTGAGGCAGGTTACGTGGATTTTTGAATTGATTGTAGATGTATGATATTTGGTGTTTCGGATAATTTATCGCTTTATGCCACTTCTAAAACCATATACAATGGACTTCCTGAGATGGAATCTCTATATTTGTCTAAACACCTTGAGTAATTGACTCTGAATAGTGAGGACCTGATTTAAATTTCTTATATTTTCTTACCGCTACGGCCCCTGGAGTAAGCAGTAAGATTGCACAATCTTACTGCTTACTCCAGGGGCCTCGAGGTAAAAAAATGGTATGACCCCAGTGCGGGATATTTTTAGGTGTGTTTTTCTGGATAAATAGTCTCATAGGAGTTGCGTAAGATAGGAATTTGTACCAGCATGTGGGAGCATTTACAAATTATTAACTTTTAATTTTTTTAATTCATTTAAAAATATATATGGCAATAATTAATAACTTATAATAACTTATAACTTAATAATTAATAACAATACGAATGATAAATATTTTAAAATGAAGTGGCTATGTTGCGATGAGAAATTACAGGACTCTTTGGTCCACATCCGTCTTGTAATTGAATTAAGCTGTATGTAATGTATGTGTTGTTCATATTATTAGTGGTATTTTTGTCTACCAACTCGAAGATACAGTCTTGACCTTATATTATATGTAAAGGATAATCGTTGTAATTATTATATCTTTTCTTTCAGGTATTTCCGAGTGAGAACATAAAAAAAACTTAATTATAAAAAATCTACAAAATACAAACCACGTTCACTTAATTTGGCCTTACATAAAAGATATCGTTAATTTTGTTCATCTGTACGTGTCAAAGGCCCGAGTTTATACGGCCTTAATAAAACCTTCTTTTCCCGTCCTTTGCTACTTTGTCTACTTTCATTGTGTGTTCGGTAAATATGACAAAGTGGGACCAGTTTAGTCAATTTTACTTTTACCAGCAAGAGCGGATCCAGGGGGGAGGTCATGGGGTCATGACGCCCCCCTTGGGTTGACTCCAGATTGACAAAATTTCTTACATATTTAATAGATTTTTAATTAAAAAAAACGTGAACATATTCACTAACCACAGGTGAAACAAATTTTTAAAAAATCACTTTTAAATGTATAATTTTAATCGAATTCAAGTATGTCCAGTGTTCTGACTAGAACTATCTAGAACTATATGACCCCCATGACTTGAAAGCTGTATCCGCCCTTATTTACCAGTAGGTAGTTCGATTGTATTTGTTTACATTTTGCAGAACTAAAGCAATTTATTAGTTAAATATTTGTGAATATAGGTATCATCCATCCATCAGCCAAAGGACGTCCACTGCTGAACATAGGCCTCTCCCAATGATTTCCACAGTGACCTGTGAATATAGGTATACTCTTTAAAAAATGTCGTATGCCAACACTTCCTATAACTTCCTTCTTAGAAATCCTTATTAGCATGTGTTTCTTTTTTTCATAATCAGGTTTCAAATAATTTCAGGTTCAATTTCCCGCTAGGCATATTGATTTATCAAAAATCAAAGTATGCAGTTTTAGTTGTTATAAAAATCGGGCAAGTGAGTCCTTTCAGCATTTTTCGACATTCCCCATAGTTTCGGATTCGGCCATCCATGCCCACTTGAAAAATTCTGTTATTGTAAAAAATAAATATAAAATGACTTGCAGTCAATGAAAAGTTTAAACACACTACAAAGTAAACCAGGAAATTGAGCCGTTAATCTCTTTACACGCTTTCTCTAATTCCCAACATGCAGACCAATTGAAACAATTAATCCGGATAAATATAGGCCAGCAGCAAAGTAACTTCCACGAACATACAGCTCAATTTGTTAGTATTCTTAAAATGTGTTTTAACACGCGATTTGAGATAAGGTAAGAGCAGTTATATCACTTAGAGGTTTATGAGTCTGTAAATTATAAATACAGTTAAATTAATGTACAAAATGTTATGTTCAGTAGAATAATTTATAGTTTATGAATTTTGTTATAACTATTGCATAATACATGTTAACGTACCAATTGTTTACGATGGAAGCGGTAAATAAGCAGAAGTTTTCATAGTATGCTATGCATTCTTCACTATATTTTTCTTCACACTTAAAATGCTTACTAATTGAGTATGCACATTGCACACATGACTGATAAGCCAGAAGCCAGATTCAAATCCGCGATCACTGTTTCAGCAGCCACAATTCTATTACAAACAAGCCACAATCTAATACCTAATTACAGAACTTATGTACTCCCACACTACATATCTCAAACATACCAATTACCAATAATTGCATATCAATACACAGAAGTAACTGGTAATTTAGATACGAAACCAATCAGGCAGATACGTGGATTGCATAACAGATCTTGATTACTAATGCTATATAAATGCCAAGATACAGTTTAATTAATTAATGCAGAATTAGATTGATTTTATTGAAATTGAGTTATAAGTTTTAATCAATATTTAATATCGAAGAGGACCTGGAGTAATAGTTTTGCTACTAATGTAGATTTTAAAGAGCTATGACGTCGTAAAGGATAAATGCGATAGGAATTTATCTGTATATCGATATCGATAGTTGCTGATTAGGATTTTAATGCTAAAAAAACAATTGTATTTTTTTGTATAAAACTAATTTCGCATGTTATATTTTAAGTTTAGAGAAATACTTGCAAGAATTCTAATGAAACTTGACATCATTAAAATGATATGGATTCATTAAAAATAAATTGCTGAACATACGTCTGTTTTCTGTTTCTAAGTGAAACGAAATGATAAATAGAATTACTTAACCAATAATACGAAGGCCATGTCATTAGGCGATGTTGAATTACTGCCATTAATTCTAAGGTTTCGTCAAAATGTAAATTATTTGACAAAATAAAACAACATCTCTTAGTTGATATTTAGCAACAAATAACGGATCACGTTTAACATAAGTCTTTACCAAAACAATATTTCGAAAGAATGAATACAATTAATGTCTCAATCATTAAACTGGACAAAATATTGGAACGACATCAAAAGCTGATTGTGTTTACATAACTCGAAGAAAATAAACATTTAGGATTTTTCAATCGTCATAAAAAATATTCCTCAGACAAAATACAACACAAACAAATTAACGACTGATGTTTTAATTTTATCTAATGGTTTTACATGTATGTTATAAAAACAGATAAATAAATACATATAATGAGATTATGCCATAATTTTGTAATTATATTCATTTGACAATTAAAAAACAAGCCCTTGGATGAAATCTAAAGCAAATTTCAGAAATATTATACAATTCGACATCCTCGATTCCGAATTATGAAACACAAACAGTATTACCAGTTGCGATAGTACCTATTCGACGCACGTGAAGCCCGTAATAACACCTACACTTTATCATATTCTAAACTCGTCATTCATTAGCGGGTAGAGCGTTTGACTGCGTGTCAAGGCGAACGACATTCGGCAAACGTTTGTTGTTTGCTTGGTGACAATGATTGGCCAATGATCCAATAGCCCGATTGGTTTCGAACTTTTGTTTGTCTGGTCGTGTTCAGTGCTGTGTTGCTTTTCTTTTGTTTGCTGCTTTTTCTCTCTTCAGTCACAAGAAGTCCAATGTTGGACATAGGCTTCCATCAGATTTTCTGCATGCTTGGCTATATATCTTAAGTATGTATTGTACAGTAAAAATATAAATAAATAAATACACCCAACAGTCACATACATAGTCCTGACCCCACACTAAGATCGAGTCTTGTGTCGTGGGTATCAGAAGCTACGAGAGACTTTTCGGTCTCACAAACACCCAGACCCGAAACAAATACCTGTGGATCACACAAATATTTGTTTCGGTGCGGGGATCGAACCCGCGGCCTCTCGTTTCACAGGCGGCGTCAAACCAACTGCGCCACGGAGGCTGTCTGTATATTTGGAGGCTTCAGTTACTAAGTGGTTCCGTCGATTTTAACAGATCCTTTTGTTTGTACTTAAATGTTCCAAGAATCAACCTCCAAATTACTTATCGATTTCAATTTTAAGTGTTCTACGGTACAGATAATTGTCCTGTTTACTTCGAGGAAACAATACTATTTTATCTCAAACTTCATGCTCAAAACTTGAGACTCCAATTAAAATTCTACTTGAGTGAGGGTATAAGCAACAAATCCTCGAGTAACAAGATTTTATGCAACGCAAATGGATTGCATTTGCACGAGGTAAGGGAATTATGAGTTTACCCTTTGATGTATCCCGCTTGAATTGTAATTTGAACTTTAATCCTTTGGATGTAAGGGTCAGAGGATATTACGTTATATGGCTTAATATCCAGGTTTTCAATTTGATTAAAACTGGAAAGGACTGCATTCTATTACAGTTTGAAGATATCTTTCTATATCTATATCAGCCCATATACGTCCCACTGCTGGGCACGTGCCTACTCTGCAATCGAGAGAATCGATTGAGAGTGGTTAGGCCATATAGTCCACCACGCTGGCCTAGTGCGGGTTGGCGGACTTACATACCGTAGAAATTCTTTTAAAATCTCTACGGTATGCAGGTTTCCTCACGATGTTTTCCTTCACCGTTAAAGTGCGTGGTGATATCGTAGTGATTATCAATACACACATAACTCCGAAAAGTCAGAGGTGTGCCCTGGGATTTGAAGATATTATAACTTCATAATAGCTGGTCATGTATATATCAGAGGTAAGTGCAGACAAACTTTCAGCTTTTATAAAATTACGAAAATCTGGCGGCCACAGGCTCTCGGTCTATAATATCAGCTTCACGTTTGCTTAATTTTAAATTGACACTTGAGACATTATCGAGGCATATGAACTTATGTCGAATCAATAATTCAATATAAATGGATATATTTTGTGACTTTTTAAAATATTTTAAATGTTATAAACTTGTTGATCATGATTTTTGCAACTGCCCGGCTATCGACTTTTTCATTTCTGCCGATCAGCCCACCAATATTGCTTATTTCCACTTATCTTTCACCAAATCCTATCTCGATTACAATATATTCAAAGATCAGTTAACACCTCTAAGCACTGTTTTACTCCCAACGAGAATCTTTGATTACCAAAGGTATTTAACCTTGTAATGTAACAAGATGGACGGGTAATTACATACATCACTTACAACATCAAAGCCGTTGATTTTATCACTATTTCACACGTTGATTCACGACTTTTCCGCGCACCGTGTATCCGCCATTAATATTTATAGGCATTAGACCTTTTATGTATCGTGTCGAATTTCTTATATAGGAAACAATGATAAAATTAATATCACTTTATAATGGTTAAGGGCACGCATGGTTTCTTCTCGGTCATTGTTTAAATCATTAAATCTTCAGCAAGTTTTACTATAACTTATATTCTCAACAAAACATTACAAATCACTTCATTCTTACAATCAACAAACTAATCTAAAACAATTTAGTTTCGAACAATGACAAAATGTCCATTAAAATTTTTACCATGTCCAACGTACTGTTGTTTACAGAACTCAATGGCAGCACATTGTTTTCTCATTAGCTGAATCCTTGAACGTCGATGTTTAAATTGCATTACGTGATTGAATGAAGCCTCATCAATATTTATACCTTCGTAGCAACAACGTATTTCGATTCATAATTGATCCATTTGAGTTCGAACGATTCAATGGTACGAGTACATCAAATATTTTCAACTTGTTGGTACAGTTTCCATTCTGTTTAGTTTTCTTCGTGAAGATGTTTTTCAAGTGGTGTTTTAGTTTGATAAGTTTTGTTGTTTGGTTTAGAATTTTGATCTTTGAAATCTGTTTGTATATTTGTGTCTTAATTATTGAAGTTTGTTTGTATTAAAAGTCTTACCGCATACAAATTTGTTAGTAAAATCCCTTTTTCGTAGGTAGGTTATTTAGAAACGTTGTTGTGGCAATATTTTTGGAGTTCTCATTTTGTATGTTCGTATGTACATCTGTTAATCCTTCTTTATGACATAATTATACACCTAGTGCTAATTTTTATAGGTTCGTTGTAGTCTTTCTTAATTCTGCAGTCAATTTAATAAGTGACAAGTTCCATTATAAAATTATTTTATTCTGATAGGTTTGTTATCCAAAATAGTTATTTATTTCCTTCTCTGACTTAAATCTTCGGAATTTTCATCCCAGCTTTCCCATCATTTTTAATAACCACAAACGGTATCGATGTTTGCCTTTTTTAAATTTAATTCTTCATCGAAAATTGATTCATCAGTTGAATAACAATTGGTATCAACAATGGGCCATTTTAGCTTCCGTTAGAGATTGGCTCAAGTTTATACATTCAGCGATATTTAAAAAAAAACTTTTTTAATCTCTATATCTATAAAACTTTTTCATTATGTTCTTTTTGATCAAAGCAAGCTTGTCGTTATTGTTGGTATAATTTACCCCAATATGCTCCTACGGCGTGTTATTTTTCTTGAACGATACAGAAAACTGAAACAAATTAGATTGCCTTCTAAGAATCCAGTCAAATATCTTATGATTTATGGTACAACCTATTTATTCTATTGATATTCTAGATTGATAATATGAGCTCGATGATGTTCATGTTATAAGTATTTTTACACCTATTTTAGAAGAAAACAAGGCACACGACATCTAGTTTATTCATTTATTTTAAAAAATAAAAGAAAGAATTAAAGCATAAATCCTAGAGTCAGATGTGCAAAGAAACAGAGTGTTTTGAAATGTTATCTACACACATAATACACACAAGCAGGTCTCCAAGATTAGATCTATAAACGTTTTCTTAATATTTGCTTCTTACGTCATCATCATTATTATGGCTTCCTTGCAGTCCAGTGTCTACTGCTAAGCATATATTTTCTACGAAGATATTCATAATGATTTGTCGATAGAGTCGAAAGATTGTGTGAAGACATACAACTTTAACTGTTATTTTGTTTAAAACCGCCGTCCACTCAGCCCTTACCCCAAATAATGATGACCACAACTATTCCATCAGTCTGCATCCATTCCAAAGGCCGGAGTAATGACTTCCTGGATGACTTCACAGCAAGACGCGTGGTAATTAGCGAAGCTTCCATTGTCGACCAGATTTGATTGGAACTCTGTATTTAGATTGATTAGCTTACAATACTGGGTGAGTTTGAGACGTGGTATAAAATTAGATGGAAATTGATTGATTAGGGCGGCAATAGATTTGTTATCTAAAATTGACTGATGGCTTAGTACTGGTGGAAGGAAGTTGCTGGATGTACACATCTTCCAACAGCTGGAAAAATAGGGGTGTGTCTATGTTTAGCTTTCAATGGATTATCATATAACTAAAAAAAAAATGAGTTGATTACCGTTCGGTAATCAACTAACTAATCTATTGGACATATTAAGATTTAACATCTTGTGTCTCAGGATGGCGAATGCAGTGGAATGCCAAGCATTGCTTTGTAATTCATGGTGTTGTATGGTTTTACTTCTGTCCATGAGCGGTAGTATCGCTTACGATCAGACCGGCATGCTCGTCTCGACAAACACATCATTAAAAAAACGGTAAAAGTTTATCGCCATTCGATACCCTAGACATTATATTGCATTTAACATCAAGTAGACTAGTTATTTCGCCGTACGACAGTAAAACAATGAAATAAAATATATAGCTGATGTTTGAAAACTCTTTACGGTAGTAGATTAATACTCTAATACTACTAAAATGACGTAAAAGATATAACACATCCTCATAAATTGAGGTAATACGGTCGTAAAACGACATGACCTATAACCGTTCCCTTATCGTCTTTGGAAGTGCCAATTCCTCCTCATCTATGTATTTGTATATTTATTGAATATGAAAAACACTATATTTAAAATTAGGGTCTCCGTGGTGCTGTTTGGGTTTTCAGAGACCGAAATGATTCTCGTAGTGTCTGATATCCGGGAGTCAGGACACAAGACTTAAATGATTTTAATGTGAGATCAGCAGCCTTACCATGACCTCTTAATGCGACGCAATTCAGGACCTATTCTGAACCGCTTTGTGTTTTCGTACCATGACATCGCTTTAGCCGATCAATTTAGGTTAGCGCCTAAACTGAATCGCAAAACGTTCGCAAATCGCGTTTTCATTCATTCAATTCGTACCATGACTAAACTTCAAGACCTCAGTTGAGTCGCTTATCTGTCAAAACTTACGATTCAAATAAAGTTCTTTATTTACTACCGAAACTGAATCGTTATTGAATAAATTAGATATTTCAGTGAAATGAATTCATTAGCAAAGTAGGTAACGGTCAATAGTGGTTTTTTAATTAAATTTCTAAGTAATGTACATTGTAAAAGCATAATTTATATTATTTTAGATGTCGCATAATTTATTATTCTTCGAATATTTGGAGTGTGATAATGAGGATAATATTTCACGCCGTAAAATTAATAAAACAACAACAATTCAATATCACTTTAGCATAATAATCAAAATACCCGCGTTCCGAGAATGTGACAATTCACAATCTTGAATGTCATATATCATAGAGAAACGTTCATAAGTTTGACACTTAATTCTGCAAGTTGATGGGCATAATATTCATGATATTATAATGAATTAAAAATAATACAAATTGATATAACGTCAGCTAAAATACTATTCTGTGTCAATCTGCAACATTTACATTGAAGGAAATCTTATCCAAAAGTTAATACATAGTACTATTATATAAATTATCGATCGAAAATATTATCGTAACTTTTCCACGATTAAGTTTCAGAACGCTGCTAACTGGTGCGGTGAGAAAGAAACAAAGGATATGGTGATTCTATAGCGCTGTCTCTTTTTAGCTTTACGGATTAGAGACTTTTCGTTCACTCATTTGGTTAGTTTGCGACTCACTTGCGATTCAGTATAAACATGGTCATGGTACGAAATAAAACGATAACCTAAACTGAATTGCATCGCAATTGAATCGCTTAAACAACGGTCATGGTAGGGCTGCAGGACTCTACAATTTTATGTAACTGTGAGGTATATAACAATAGCATGCAAAGAATTTACACCAAGAACTGAAGCTTAGCGAATCTCTTAAGTACACTAGCTTGTTTTAAACCAGACACCAAATGAACCACAGAGCAACAACGAGTAAATTTATATATGCTCAAATATCAAAATACATCCGTAACAAGAAAGCAAATTCTTTCCGACATTTCCATTAAACCCTCCAATAAGTATTGACTCGAAATAATAACGCATTTAAATTGTCGAACACAAAAACAGCAAATTAAATAATTAAACAAAGTCCCAACGCATCAATCAACAATTCAATTAATTCCGTTAATAGACTTATTAAATATCAATAGGCTGTACGGTCCATCGGTGGACGTTTCATTACCCCCAGCCTATTGTGTAAATATACACGACCTAATTAAAGCCGCATAAGCTATGCGGAACCCCGATCGATTCTGGGAATATTCTGATTATAATGAACATTCTTGTACTGCATCAAGATCTGATTATTGGGCTTATTAAAATATTATGAAACTTGGCTGTATTGGAATGCCTTGGCTTTGGAGGTATTTTAAAAATGTTGGTATTTTTGTTGAATGTTAGTTTAAGTAATAGATAGCGATGTATTTAATGCTCGGAGTTTTTTTGTAACTAACTGACATAATTGTGGGAGTTTAGAAGTGGATAACATCTTAGGTTATTAAATCAAATTCTCTGTATTAATTTATCGATGTAGGTATTTTCTTAATACCACTATCGTAATGTCTTCTATACCTCTTAATACAAGAATATAATAACCACATTCGTATAATAACTGCGTGGCGCAGTTGTTCTACGGTATGATTGCAAAGCTGATGAATCGGGTTCGAATCCCAGGTCGGGCAAAGTAATATTGGATTTTTTTATTCATTACTAGCCCGGAGTCAGGAACTTGTGCCCGATTTGGCGATAGACTCGCCCTCTATCACATTGTGGGACGGAAAATACAAGGCAAAACGTGGGTGTCCTGGTTGCACCTTAGCCTACTCCTTCTGTGGAAAAGGCGTGAGTTTATGTATTTATATATTTGTATAAAAAGTCTACAGTCATCAATGTATCTTAAAATACGATTTAAAATCATTCCCACGCCCGTCTGTCATGTAATGACGGGTCATGAGCGTCGGAGTCATTACCTTCTAGGAATAAAGAAACTACTAAGTATCACGGGAACTGAAGCTGTACTAATGTAATAATGAAATTTATGACACTTCCGAACTTACTATGAATATCACTTTTGACAACCTCCGTGGTTAGTTAGACGATTGCTATGAAACAAGAGGCCGCGGGTTCGATCCCCGCACTGAAACAAATATTTGTGTCCACAGGTATTTGTTTCGGGTCTGGTATTTGTGAAACCGAAAAAGTCTCTCGTAGTTTCTGATACCCACGACACAAGACTAGATTTTAGTGTGGGGTCAGGACTATGTATGTGACTGTTGGGTGTATTTTTTATTTATTATTTATTTACTTTACCTCCTCTAGTATTTATCCCCCGATTACGTAGGAATTCACGATATGATTTTTATGCACATACCTAAAATATTTGCTTTACTAGCCAACGTAACGGGGTAGCTACATACTAGAGGCCAACTCTCTGGGGAAATATGCCAGCAAATCTAGTTTCCGAATCATGAAATGAGAGATTTGGAAGTCTATTTCAAAACATCATAACCCTTACAAGCTAATACCTAATAGTAAATATCTATATAATAAGAAATGTACATTATCCATTTTAAAATCTATACCAATATATTAAAAAGCTGAAGAGTTTGTTTGTTTGAACGCGCTAACCTCAGGAACTACTTATTCGAATTGAAAAATCTTTTACCGTTAGATAGTCCATTTATCGAGGAAGGCTATAATGTAATAAAAAATAAAAAATACAGCCAACAGTCACATACATAGTCCTGACCCCACACTAAAATCTAGTCTTGTGTCGTGGGTATCAGGATTTACAAGAGACTTGTCGGTCTCACAAACACCCAGACCAAAAACAAATACCTGTGGATCACACAAATATTTGTCTCGGTGCGGGGATCGAACCAGTGGCTCAAGTTTCACAGCCGGCGTTCAATCAACTGCGCCACGGAGGCTATCAGGTAAGGTACTTTTTAACTCAGGACAATATAAAGAGGGATTATAATCCCGGAAAAGTTTTCACGCAGGCAAAGCCGAAAGTAATAATAATACTAGTTCATTATGAACAAACAGTTTAAATCAAAACAAAGGCGGGTTAAAACGACAGCGACGGCAATGAGGCGGTCCAGGCCGTAACACTTCTTGCCGAGATGGTCTTTATGGCCCATAAAGTATCGCTTGTCGCCTGCCTTATGAGCTGGTCTTAGTACCTGTCGGTTTGAGGTTGAAATTATGTAAGTGCAAAGTGTTGAAGGGTTAATTGAATACGGGAACTGTGTGTTGTTTAAATTATTTGCGGTGATGATATTTTAGGATGATTTTTTTGTTAGAATATAGAAAATCTTTCACAGGCATAGTTTTGAATGCCATTAATACAGGTAAAATCCTAATCAAACAACCTTTCTTGCTATTAGGATCCCTGTTTTCTATCTTTGTGAAACGTCTTCAATTCAATATAATATTAGATAGATACAGTACACTTCAATGTACGCCATCGTTTTTTAAATTAAAATTTTCAAAATTTTAAATTAAGAGTAAGCAAATTGCGTTCATACCGCTTTTAGCGATCTCTTTCACATAACCACAATAACTTTTAATATTACATTTTATTTTTTAAATTGTTATACAATTTCATCAGATCATTCCACGATCTCTTTGAAAATATTAATCTCCCGAAGCATATTAAGATTGCAATGTCATTCAACGGCCCTTGTTAAGCACAACAGAAAAAAAGACGTCACAGCCAAAAGGATCCATCTCCATAATAATTAATCACAATTTATTGTTTACACAAAAACATTCGCTAAAATATAAAATATCAATTCATTTCGGAGAATAAAAACGAACAAAGCAGTTAATCATTGGCACAGAACGAAGACAAATGACTCGAGACCCAAACAGCAAATAATTAAGGAACATTGTATTAATCATTGTGATAATTCTGACCCTAATCAATGTAAACAAACGACGGTCTTTGAGGAATTAGGAACATCAATAAGAAAGGTAAAATTTATGATAGCACTTAACAAAAAACTTGGTTCATTCCTGTTCACCGCTGATGTTTTACAGAAGAATCTGTTCCTACATTGAGAAGGATGCAATCGTCCTTTACATAGGTTATTCAGTATGGGTGTATAAACTTTAATAAATACGTGTATTATATTATACGCTGACAGCTGAGGATGGAACTCTTCAAACGAGAGGTTTATTGAGATCGCTTCATAGTCACACTGGTCCAGTGCAAGTTGGAGGAATTCGCACCCCATAGAAATTCTTGCAACGATCTCTGTGATAGGCAGATTTAATCATGATATTTCAAGGTGGACTGGATCGTACCTTTATTCAGCGACTCTCAGGAAGGTACAGAATAGAATGATCCAACTGTTTTCAAAAAAGTTTCAAATTTTCCAATCACTGAAGAAATAAAATAGTCAAAGTAAATTAAAGGCACGTGAGGTCTATTACTAGGACGAAGACAGAACATGGTGGTTGATGTCGGCTGGGTGGCCTAGCTAAAAGATTCTACAACTTGAGAAAAGTGCAGATAAATCCATTAAAATCGATAAATACTTTCATCCAGCCCTATTCCCCACCCACACGGAACGCTTTACATTAATGTTGATATGTTGAACATCTTGATGTGCATTGCCAGCGGCCACGCCTTAGTAATCCTTTAACAGGCCAGGAACAATGGGATATTCAAATTATAATCTCTATTAAGTGCTACGTAATTTGAGTACACAGATCAAGGGTTTAACATTATAGAGAACATTATTTGTGGTTATGTTGTGGATAGTGAAGAAGGAGACAGAAAATAGGACATATTAAAAAAAATGGTTCGCCATCGACATCATAAATCATAAGAATTCTACTGTTACACATCGGTCGAAGTTTCATATTTATATTGAAGGCTGATACACGACTTTAACGTTGAAGAAAAACATCATGAGGAAACCTACATACCATAGCGATTCGGAACAATTTGTAAAAGTCCTCCAACCCACCCACACTAGGTAAGCGTGGTAGACTATACGACCCAACCCCTCATCGTACTCTCGATTGTAGAGGAAGCCCTTGCCCTGCTGAAGGACTTATATGGGTTGATACTGATACTGATACAGATTGAGATTGAAGGCTGATGGAGTTGAAACATTCTCAAATGGAGAACAATTACAAGTGTCATCGGATCCTGGATAGACCAGGCCATCCATAAGCTGGTCGGGTAACCTTATTAAGATCGCAAGATATCACTACATGGAGATCCATGTCTCCTAAAGAAAGATGATATAAAGATATAGGTAATGCTGAACACATTATGGTCAGCAGAGACTTTGCTGTGGTTAAATAATATTTAACAGTCTTTTTCTACATACATACAATATACATACATAAACTCACGCCTTTATCCCCGAAGGGGTAGGCAGAGGCGCCACTAGGACACCCACATTTTCCTTGCATGTTCCGTCCCACGATGTGATAGGGGGCGAGCCTATCGCCACATCGGGCACAAATTCCTGACTCCGGGCTGATAATGAATAGAAAAGTCCAATATCACTTTGCTCAACACGGGATTCGAACCCGAGACCTCAGCTTTGTAACCGTACCGTAATACAACTACGCCACCGAGGCAGTCTTTTTCTACAATTTATTTTAATTTTTATCTACATAACCTGATTTCCAATAAGTATTACCATCTCTAGTCTTTAAAAACATACTTATGTTCCAAGCTAGACGAAATATGTAATATCACCTCGAGTATTAACTAGTAAATTATATTTAAAACAGGGCTTTGGAGGGATTTATCGGGACCAACGTCCTTTCAAATTGAGGCTTACGTGGGGCAAAGAGGTCTTATAGTCTATATTAATATCGTTATATTATAATAAAGTGATACAGAAATCCTCAAATTAGTTCTAAGTTATATTTTAGGTAAACGCAATTTTATGAGGATAAGAGGTGGAAAGAATATAATGGTAATGTTAAAAAAATAAATATAAAAGAAATCTATATAAATACTTACACAGTTTGACTTAGTTTAGGAATAATGAACGTGAAAAGTAACAGGCTACTGAAAAATGTAAATAGTATATACCGAAGTTAACTTCATCTTATGACAATGCAGACGAAACATAAAAGAAGAAACACAAATAAATTCAATATTAGTAAATTAATGAAGATGAAATTGTAATGTAGGTACTTGTAATAATTTGCATCCGAAAAAATTTGTGACATTGTACATATTACTTTGTCGTGCACATTAAAAAAGGCTTAATATCGACGATTGCAAGTCTTATTATAGCATTTCAAATAAATTATATTAACATTTTATTGATAATATTTTCGATTTTCACCTATGGTGTGGCTTTACCGCCTCTAACATTAAAATGCATAACTACATTAGAAAAAGACCTTTACCAAGCCGTACATACTTTTATACATACAATTGTATTATACTTTATATTATACGTAAAAACTACCACAATTATCGACCCCTATCCTATAATTAATACAAATGATACCTTTACGGAAAGAACATTCGATACAGCAGATGCTACGACAGCTGACGGAACACATTGCGAATTAAAAACATCTGCACAATACCCTTAGAAAAAATAAGTTTATCTCAACGGACACTCCTATAAAATCGAAGAGAAATAGAGGTACTAAAGAACCATGATAAGGAGAAGGTGCTTTACGTATTGGAAATATCTATTGGTTGAAGAAGGTTTGCTGAATGGATTTGAAAAAGTAAATGATTGAGCTGTTAACTAATTAAATGTCATAGCTTATGATTTTTGCCAAGAATAAACAACCATGCTAGGTCAAATTCTAGTCTTTGATAAATAAAAAGACTAAGGAGAAAGAGATAGTAAGAAAATAGATAAGGTCTTTTAAAATTTAGAAATTATCCTACACAAAAACCTCTTTCTCAATTAGGAGACAAAGATGTTTGAATATTCTATTTCAAAAGACCAATTCAATTGCCAGATCTACAAGTTACAATTCGCCTGAATATAAATGTGACCCAATTTATTAATACAACTGTCATTTTCAAATTGCTGGTTTTTATTTTATTCGACAAATAACTTTAATCTATTGATTGAAGAAACGGGGCTAAAACTAACGTCAAAGATTAAATAAATGCTAAATAATTCCACATCTCCCAATTCAATTCTCACGCGGCATCCTAATACAGTTATAACAAAAAACGCATCGCGTGCCACCGTATAAGTGTTACCCTAATTGGCAGGCAGATGGTCCTTTGTGCGCGTGCTCTGAATCACAAACCAAGCCAGTTAGAGCAGGCCAACTAGTCCGGATTCTGATAAAAACCTGATTGAATTTAGAAGATGTAGATGATAAAAATATCGTGGAATTTGAAAACAATTTAAAAGGTGTTGCATAAGTTAGATGACTATTGTTTTACATGTTTAAGTTACTTAATATTATTTTAATGATATTATTAATGAAATACCAGCAGTTATTCAGTTCAGCACTGTGCACTTTTACAAACGTATTTTCGACAAAGCATTAATTGATACAAATGACGCCACCAAGTCTGAAATCTTATCAATGACTGTTGTAACACCGTTTTTATGATTTACTGCGTCCAAACATTTCCCTAATACCACAAAGGGAAGCGTGACTCCAAACACGTTTGCCAAACTATCAACGTAAATAAATCCAATCAAATCGCGTATCTTGACACTATCACTGATAACGTACTTTGATTCCGTGTAGTTTTCGATTATGCTATTCAGGTTGAGTTGTGGGTCTTCTGAGCGTATTTTCTTATCGATTCCAAAATTTCACACTCTAATTCATAAAACATCTTATAACAACCCATATGTTACTACAAAATCAATTTTAACAGATTGTTTTAAAGTTTAGTTCAACTTACATGGTCCTGCGAATACCACGGGAAGGTAGTGTGATCAGATGGTGGTTTCGTACACGTTTTAAAGGATGCTTGGACGCATAAAGGTCCGTTTTATAGGTCAGTGGGCCCCGACCTTGGCAGTTGGGCTAACAAAAAATTGGTTCAACGCCCGGTGTGCGATAGGGATCTTACCTGGAAAAGAAAAAGGCATATTAGAATTTGCAGCTGAGGAATTTATTGCTTAACGGTCAGTGTGTCGAATTATCGATTATTGACATTGGCGACGAAATATGATATGCGATAATAATCGATATTATTTGGGGTCGACAACATTTATGAATTCGATCATCAACAAAACAAAATAACGGAAAGAAAGATTATTATTAATTTTCAGTGTTCTGTTATTATCACTGTCCAGTAGATCTAGGTTTTGTTGTAGTGTAACCTAGCTAGGTATAACTTATTGGCTTTCATAACGTGACTCTGCTACGTACAGTTATAACTATCGTATAAGACGACCAACCACGACGGCCAAACGACATCTCAGCCTGTAGCGTCTACTGTCTACAGCCATTAAAACCTCAACAACCATAATCTTCTTTAAATTACCCAAAAAGTAATAATATGTCTCAATACTTTCAGCATTTACCTTTTACGAGGAATCTTATATCCAAGAAATGAGCCAGATGGATATACAGACTTGGTGTGTTAGAAGGAGATGGATGTATTTCGTGAGCTTAAGTGATTTGAGAGGGAGACAATTTGTCTGCAGAAACAGTGTCAACAAATCGTGGCATCCCGATGAAAAGGAATAATTAAAGGGAACGATGGGTCCTTTTACAACTTCATTCCTGGATTCAATTAGCATTTTATCTTTATTTAACGCTGTTTAAATAAAATCGTTTTTGTAATTAAATTCTTAAATTAGAGCTCTTTATGCGTGTTCAAAAATTTTAAGGGTGTAACGACGAAAGGTTAAAGGTATTTTAAGGTGGTTTTGCACTTAGAGATTTTTGGTAATAAAACTGTTGCTTAAGAAGAGTCACTAGGAGTCAATATTTTGGACGTCGCGGTAGTGGTATGTGTGAGAGGTCGATAAATATTTCCCTCAATTATTGTATTGGCGACTGGATGCATAAAGCAGCATACCAGACTCTGTGGCGTAGGTACCCTGGCAAAGGCCTTTATCCTGCAGTGGACTGCAACGGGTTAATGATGAATGAATTAATAATTGTTTGTTACACTTAAGAAGTCTATATGGCTTCCCGATACCCACGACAGGAGAATTTCTATAGATCTATAATATGTCCTTATCCTAAGTTAGCGCAGTGGTCTCAAAAGTTCGTTCTTTTTTACAGATACCTGATATATGAATGCCAAATAATAGACATAAATACCCTAATACATTACCGGCTTACGTTTCTTTATGCCGAACGCAATAAATACGACATTTGATACTTAGTTTCACGTGATTAATGTTTATTTTATAGGGTTATAGAACCGTGACTGACCACTGTAATATGAACTATCAAAAACGGTGATTTAAAAATGATTTATCTTGTTCAAACTTGTTTTGGTGGCAATTTCTTTTGCATAATATTATTGGTAGTTTAATTTATAGTTTGGTTGCACCATACTGCTTGAGTATATCTATAAGTTTGCATCCCAAGATTAGTATGGTAGTAAATTGAAAATTACGTTTTTTTAAGCATTCGAGAAACATTACAATAAAGTTACAATTGTTCTTAAAATCAATTATTTGAAAGCGTCAAAGAAAAATTATGGGTGGCTTTACAAATATGTCGAAGTTTAATTTGGCAACATCAAAAAAGTTGATTATGTGTTATTACTTAAAAATATTTCATATTACGATCAAAGATGTAATTACAGGGCAGATTTACATTAATATTACAAGGAACATTACCAAATTAAAAGCGTTTAGGGTAAGCTTCAATATTAGTAAAATAAACAAGTCGAATAATTATTATATTGTAATTTTACTGTACTCAAAAGGCCGACTTAGCTATCGTAAATATTCTGTAAAAATGTAATCATA